>CM033738.1:32068814-32478469 GCA_019671005.1 Hibiscus mutabilis
ATGTTATGTGGAGTTGTGGAGGAATGTTTTGTATAAAGGAGTTGTGGAGGAATGTTTTGTAAAAATGGAGTTGTGGAGGAAGGATCACTTGCAAGCCAATATAATTGATAATGTGACATGGAATGGATGATATGATTCAATGTTAGTATAACATGTTTTACTCTCTAAGCCTTGCATTGGTAGTATGCTTGGGAAAGCTTAAATCGAGGCTAGCAATTGGAACATTGCTGTTAATTCATAAGATGAATTGCATATGTTTTAATGTGGTTGTTTTTGAAATGTTAAGTGCATGATTTTTTAAGGCATGATGTGAAAATAATGTTTTAAAAGTGGTTTGGAAATTGGTTTGTGAAAAAAATTGTAAATGGATTTAAATACATTGATGGTGTTTTGTTTTAGAGCACTCCTCACTAAGCCTAGTGTGCTTACGCTCTCTTTTCCATCCATGCAGAGAATAGAGCTTTGAGGCAGCGAGCAAGCTAAGGGACATCCAAGGATTTAAGTTTGCAAAGTATGAAAACGAAATAGACTTGTAGTAATAATGGCAATTGCGTCATTTGCTATTTAGGAGGGTTGTTTGCTAGACTCTCTGTTTGTACAAGTTTTATATGCAGGTTTGGATTTGTAAGAGGGTAAATGTGCTTGAGATATGGATGGTTTTACATTTTGAATGTTGAGTAGGAAGCATGCCTCTAAATGTTGCGAATGAATGTGTTAGTCTTGGTAGGTTTGATTAAAATGCTGGTATGTTGGTGGTCAAGCATGTTAATGATGTTGTATGTTGGTTTGTTATGTGTAAGGGTTGATTGATGTGAGCCAAAGTGTCATATGTTGAACCTGGAGGTAATTACAGGCCTCTGCGTACTTATATGGGTACCTCAGGATTGGTATGCAGAGTCTGTATAAGGCTCAAGTAGTCAAAAATAAGCTTAGGGTACCGATACGCCTAGCCATAGTATCGGTACGCCTTAAAGAAAATTGTGTGCTAGTTCCGGTACACGGATTTGATACCGGTACGATCCCTTTAATTTTAATGCACCGTATCGATACGCGGGGCACCGTATCGATACGCGGGGTACCGTATCGGTACTCGTTTTGTTCACTAGAATCCAAAATTTTGAGAAAGCATGAAGGGGATCGGTACGGGTCAAAGGCGTACCGGTACAGGTGGTCAACACGCCGTATCGATACGGGAATAAGTGTATTGGTACACTGAGCTGTTATGTCTGTTAACCTATATCAGTACGGACTTGCCTGTATCGGTATGCTATGTTGTTTTTGTGCAATTTGGTGTTGCTGATGTTTGGAAATCTTGCAATTTGGTCCCTGATTGTTATGAATGAAATTGTTTAAGATAGAATGATTGTTTTGGAATGGAATTAAACATGTGAGCATGAAATTGGTTTAATTAAGGGTTGGTAATCTTAATCATATCTAATGTCCTGTAATTTGTGATATTTACATTTTGGTCCTTAATGAGAATTATTGGGCAGTCGGACCATGTTTTGCAATCTGGTTTAATGTATCGTTTCCGCTGAGTCATGTACACCTTAGGGGATTAATTAAATGCATTTAGACAATATAAAAAGGAAAAAATGGACCGGCTAGGTAATTAGTTCAAGTTTGCTTCGGCAAACCTAATGTGATCCTTTGCGTTCGATTTTGGCTAGGACGGACTAAGAGGGTTACATGCCAAACCTACGCACCATGACAAGAAAACACCCATTCGATTTGGCAATATAAACCATTCATTCCTTAACTCCTAGATGTAAATGCATGAACCTACTGGCAAAATGTACTAAAATATACCTAAAGTCAAGTAATAGCATGATAATATATGCATGAAAAATAAATCATTTGAGGTGGTAACACTCCCTCAAACCTATCTCATTGCTTGTCCTCAAGTAATGCAAAAACTAAAGAATTATAAAAATAAAGTAAAGAGCCTCAAAAAAAATTTCTAATTAGTAACACAATCTAGCAAGCAAAATCTAGCCCTATTTATGTTCTCAGGATCTCGCAATAGTAATGCCAACAGAACTCAAAGCAATTTCAAGTGCATAAATATAACTCTAACCTAAGGCCATAAAGTGTACATGAAGTACGGGTGGATTGTAAACATCCCTCAACTCCCTTAATCAATTTACTACCCAAACTCAGAATTTTTTTTCATTTAGCAATATTTTTAGGATCGTTTCATAATTTTATTTGGCGTAAGAAGTAAAAAGGAGCATACCACGAACCTCCACGTTAATCTAGACTACATCATTAAGCTAACCCATTGCACTCATTCCCTAAAGTTTTTATTGTTTTGAGAACAAAGAGGGAGCAAACCACGAAGCTCCAAGTTACTTATTGTCTCTAAGGCAGAGGAGTGTTCTAATTTTGTTCTTGCCTTTGGCAAAACATTGTTGCCTTATTATTTACTTTTATCCTGACATTCTTTGTTTCCTTCTTTTTTCGTTCTAAGTTTAGTTTCAAAAAATCCTAAGTTTGTCTTGGGAACAAGAGTTTGAGTAGAAGTAAATTTCCCTAAGTTAGAGATCAATTACCAAGCAACTTGTAACACCCCCTACCCGGGTTGGTAGGAAACCGGTTTAGGAGAGTTACTAACGTACAATACAAGCAAGAACAAGGCAATAATATATTAACTCATCCCTATTAGATGAGTTACTTAACTAGCAAGTTACCAAACATTTAAAACTTATCATGTAAGCAATCACCTTTACATACATTATAGGTTACCAAAAATTTCAATTATCATCATCATACAACATCATCATTCGAAACCACAAACCAAACACGTTTCCATTTTCATTTCGTTGTTCATTAACTTGATTACATATACCATTTCATGCATAACTTACAG
Source organism: Hibiscus mutabilis (assembly GCA_019671005.1). Taxonomy (NCBI): domain Eukaryota; kingdom Viridiplantae; phylum Streptophyta; class Magnoliopsida; order Malvales; family Malvaceae; genus Hibiscus; species Hibiscus mutabilis. The sequence continues at coordinate 32,071,684 of CM033738.1, forward strand.
ATCTTGATCCATTCCACGTACCTTGATTCCAAGCAAGCATATGCCACCCTTACCTTTCGGCATTTACCATTCAAGCTTGTAAAAATACTACAACAATGTATGTTTACACAAGAGACTATATTCTTTCACAAGATATTTGAATAACATAATAGCCTAGGTCAATTACTTTGTACATTCATTAGATACATATCAATACTTATATGTGCATAAAGATACATTTCCATTACATAGAATTGTAGTTCCTTACTTAATTTACATTAACCACCAAGTTCATAACATGATAGGCTCATTTAAGACATATATACATATACAAGTTCAAGTGTTCAAAATGCAAACACTAGACATTATATACAACTAAGTGCCACCAACTAGGGGAGTACAAAACAAGTATGTCCATACTTTAGCTATGCTTGTGTCTTACTTCCAGCTCAAGAATTCTGGCTTCAGGATCAAGCAACGATTGAATCCTTTAACTTGTGGTTGGGAAGAATGGAAACGAGAGTGATAAGTACAAGAATGTACTTAGTGAGGTAGTAACTAGTTCTAACCAATTGTTAAGACATGTATCAATTAACTAAGTTTGAGCCTAGTCAAAGTTGGAAGCATTTCAAATTCAAGCTTTAAATGCATACTTATCATTTTCAAATTTAGTGACATATCATTTCAAGCAAAACATTAGGCACACATTGATGCAAGAAGGATTATAAACCATTCAAGTAGCAATTCAAGTATCAAGTATCAAGGCATTCAAGTGTCAAGTAATTCAAGTATCATGTAATTCAAGTATCTAGTAGTTCATATATCAGGAAACTCAAGTATCATGTAATTCAAGTATCAAGTATCAAGACACTCAAGTATCATGTAAGCTTTACTCTTTAATTATTTCTCATTTGCTTTCTTTAGTTTAAGCCTTTGGTATTTAGTTGTCCAAGTAATCGAGTGTCCAACCAACTGTCGCCACAAGATGTACCGTAGTACTGGTCAACCCTCATACTGTCGTCAAATACCACACATACGTACCCTCCGTCTGTCGCCAATTAGGGGCCTTAGCCCTGGACCGTAGTCCACCCTGACACAATGATCTCTAGACTCTAAGGCATGCCCTTCTACCTATGACCACTAACAACCAAGGCTTTGTTCAATTATGAATCACTTATTCTAGTATTACATGTTTATGTCAAGCAATAGCTTATTCAAGGATCAATTCAAGTGATACATTACAAGATCATGTTCATATACACAGCCCTTAGGCCAATTGAGCCTTAGCTCTACACTTTACAATTTAATCTTGTTATTCAAGCAAGCAATTAACATATCCCATCTCTTAGGCATCGAGCAAGATCTTTAATTCATGATTTATATCATGTTAACAAGTAATTAGATCATAAAAGTACATTTAGGCACTCATTCGAAATGATCACAATCAAGGCATCAAGGTTCAAACATTTGTTTTCACTTTTCTTCTTAGTTAATTTAACAACATACATGTTACTATTAGATCCCAAGTTTTAGCTTAAACCATTCTTCCACTTTTTCATCACAACTGAGCTTAAATCAAGTATATTAACATGGCATAAAATAACAATAAGTAGACATGCATGTTTGGTTAGGACCTAAGTCTTAACCCTATATTAAACTACACTCACAATACTCCAAGCTTAGCTAATCTTGGATCCAAATCCCTTTGTGTTTGCCACTAGCTTGGCCACTCCTTTCTTCCTCCACAAGTTTTACTCCTTGCTTTATCAATTCATACAATTAAATCAAGGTCAAGACAAAGTACATTCATTTCTTCAAAACAAGCCAACAATACATAATTCATTCATTTCAAAACATCAAAGCTGCTGCTACTGCCTGGCAGCTTGTGCACTGCTTACTAAAATATGCATAACTTTCATTCCGTAGGTCGGAATTTCAATTGGCTTACACTGTTTGAAAGCTAACTTAATTTTATTTCTAACCATATAGGCCTTGCATTTTAATTCTTTGCCAATTAATACAGTTTTTTGTTTAAAGACAAGGCAATTTACAACACTGGACAGTTTGCGCTGTCCCTAGTGTTTCTTCTCTACCATTCATTCTATAATTCAAAATTAAATTCTGTTTTCTCCTAATGAATTTAGAAATGTTAAGGAATTATCCATAAAATTTCTAGCCCTAAATTCCCTTTGTACAATTTATAGTGATTTTTTAGAGTTACTGCCCAGAATAGAGTTTTCTGGGCAGATTACACTAATTTGAGTTTCTAGCTTCTTTAGTCACTTAGATGACATTCCAAACATGTTAATTCAACTTATATACATACTCATATAAGTCTAGGTCAGTTCATTTCACTTATCAATGTGATCAAAACAGAGAATTTTATATAATCAAGCATGTTTACACAATCTTATCTAGCAATGTGATCAAAACAGTTTCATGCCATGTTACATTCCAATCATGCCAATTTAGTACCTAAATTTCCAGCAACCATTCACATACACATAGCAATTTAATCAACAAGTTCCAGCAAAACACTTCATTAAATTGAGCATAATTAAGCTTGCTAATACCTTTCATCGTATATTAATTATCTTATGTTCAAATCAACTTACTAACATCATGAATTAAGCAAGAAAATATCCACACAAATCACCTATCTCGTTCGATGGTCATGCAAACATACTCCCAGCAATCATAGCAACTTAATATTACAAACACTAACATGCTTTCAATCCAACAAACATAACCAAATTTTCCATTTGACAAATGGATTAAAGAAAACAAATGGATGCTTACCCTCCTTCCCTAGCTTACTCGATCACAAGAAGAAATGACTAGGGATGAAACAAAATTTGTTGAGCTTTTTCTCAAGCTCTCCCTCTCTCTATTGTATGGTTCGGCCAAACAAAATGAAGAAGATGATTTTGGGCAGTTGATCATCCTAACCGAGACTCCCAAAATCCACATGTTTAATTAAAGGTTTGACATGTGTGATAGCACTTACATATTATTTCTTTAGCATGCAATCCCAAAACTCAACATTTTGTGCTGTTTAATACTTATAGATTAGCTATCTCAATTTTCATTTCTTCTAATTTGATCCTAATTTCTTAATAGGTCCTTAACTCAATAAATTTTGGTACTCTAACTTGTTAGCTATAACATTTTAGTCCTTTAATTATGTTAGCTAATGTTTTTCCCTCAATTAATTTCCAATTCTTTTAATTTGACTAACACCTAATTCAAATAGTTAATCACTTATATAGTGGTAACTTTCCTAGGCCCGATTTAGGGTGTTACACAACTCATCATTACTAAGTCTACTGGCTCTTGCTAAGTCTAGAGATTCCAAATTCATCATCGAACAGGGGCATACTAGGACAAAATCTCACTATGCTAGCAATGTGTTTGGCAAAATTATCAGTTCAAAATCAAGTCTTGGCAGAAATGTTTTTTAAAAGGTCTGGTATGCATGGTTTCAACTAGATCTACATGGAAATAACAAAATGCAAACATAAACATAAAAAATGAATGTCATGGCAATAAATGTGAGGTAATACATACCCTCAAACCAAAGGTTTGCATTGTCCTCAATGCATGAAAACACATATACACAAATGTAATGCATGCTGAAAAACATGAAACTAAGGAGTTAAGGGGATGATGACTCCCTTGAGGACTGAATTTTTAGAGTGGAGCGCGTCTTCCTTTTGAGGTAGGGTTCTCATTTTAGTGCCACCGACTTCTTCCTCATCAGTTTTGGCTTCAGAGCAGCAGTAGAAGCCTTCATTTCTTGTAGGACCTCATCAATTACCTTTGTCTGTAACGCCCAAATTTTAGGGCTTAGCGGTTTTGAGGTTTATTAGACGTTCTGGTAGACCGGGTTAGAGATTCGAGTCGGATTCAAGACCGTATATTTTTAAGTAAGATAAAAATGTGGAAAATAGTTAAAAATCATCTTTTAATATATATTTATTTTTGGTGGAATCAATTTTGGAAAATGGAATTTGGAAATGTGACATTTTGGACAGTGAATAAAATGCGATTTTTGACAACTGTTTTAAAGTGACTAAAATGAAAAGGGTCAAACTCTTAGAATCCTTAAGAAGCTAATTTTACCAAGTTTTGCTGGTGGTTTCTCCCTTCAATTAAATCATTTTAAACATGAGTAAGGGTGATTAAGAGGGATTAAAATATCTAAGTTAGTTATTTGATTTTAAAGAAAATTTATGTAACTTTTTCCTAAACCTTTTATCTCAACTTATTTTCTGCCAAACACTTAGAATTTCATCAAAATCCAGAGGTGAGAGATTCTTTTCACTTAGATTATTGATTCTAACTTGATTCTTTAACTTTGTTTTACAAAATCTCATTGAAATCACATGTTTTCTTATGGTAAGGTCCGTGATATCCTCTGTTAAATGGTCCTTTATTGATATTTCCAAGTATTTGATCCTTGATTTATGGTTTATAATCTGATTTTGTGTTTTCATATAGATTTAATTAGGTAAAATTGATGAAATGATGAAAGATTCAAATTGAATCTAATTTCCAATGTTATGGATTGTTTTTTAACATATTTTGGATGTTTAATGATGTTGATAAGTTGATTTTATCAATGGAATCCTGAAACTCTTGAATCTCTAATTGTTTAGGTTGCTAGATTTGTGTTTTTGAGGTGTTATGGTAGCTGTGTGTTTGCTGGAGGCGTTAGGTTGATTTGATTCTATTTCTAGATGTTAATTGATGATAAAAGTGGTTCTAGATTGTTAGGTTGTGCTGGGTCGTGTTTGGAAAGGATTAGTTGAAGGTTTCGGTAGTTGTGGTTGTGTAATTTTGAGAGGATTATGGAATCCATGAGGATTTTTTGTTGCAGTGTTGTAAGTGCGTGGAGATGCATTAATCTTCTGTTGTTATGCGGTTTAAACAGGGGAGGTTGTTTGGAAATGAACAGTGTAGCATTGGAGGCTTCAAACGCTTGATTTCATGTCGGCAAATCGAGGATTCGTGTATCATTGAGTGAGAACATGGATTACAGCCTTGGAATATTAAAGGTGGTTTATAGGGGTTTAAACTTAGCTTGATACGCTAGTTTAAACTCGGAAGTAAGTAAATGTGGATTTTTCTCTCTCGGTTGTGCTAGTGTTAAATGGTTTTATGCACTTGTTTTGATTTACATGTTACCTACTGTTTAAACATGTTTTAAAGTATTTGATATGTTGTTTTTGAGCATGAAATGCTGAAGGATGTACATGGTAAGTGGTCCTTGAAGGTATATGGATTATACTTGTGGTTTAAAGCATGGTTGTTGCATTGGAAAATGGTATGGTTAATGCTTGTTAAAAACAATGAGGTAAATGCTAAATGGTTAATTATATTGGCAAGTGATGTTGTTTTAAAATTGTTATCGGATATAGTTGGTCGTCCAGAGGATTGAGTGCACTATAATAAGTCGCCTTGGATGTTGAGGGGTTTAGATCCGTGTACCGAAAACTCCATCTGAGCACCCTAACGGTAGAGGGGTTAAATAGTACCATAGACTCTCGTTAGTAGATTAAGCATCTAACTGATGATTGGGGTTGGTGTCCCCGTGGGTTGAAAGGTGTACCCGGTTGGTAGTGTACCATGATTGTTATTGTATCGCTAATCCAGTTGAGATGGCTTGAAGTGTTGGTTGAATACTTGTTTAATCCGTGTATCCGATGAACTCGTTTGTTAATGGACTTGTTTAATGATCACTTGTAAGCCAATATAATTGTTGACGTATCATTGGAATGTTTATGATGTATAATGTGATTTATACATGTTTACTCTTTAAGTTTTGCATATGGTTGTTATACATGGGAAGTCTTAAATTGAGGTTGAGCAATAGGGACTTACTGTTGGTTAATGATACATGATGCATACGGTTTAATATGTTGGTTTTAAAGATGTTAAGTGCATGGTTTAAAGGATGATGGTGATGTTTTAAAAGTTGTTGAAACACAATTTTGAAATGGGATTTCAATGAGTTGTTAAGAAATGATTTTGAATGCATTGATGGTGTTTTGTTTGTGAGATCTCCTCACTAAGCCTTGTGTGCTTACGCTCTTATTGTCCATAAATGCAGAGAATTGAGAGCTTTGGAGGGAGCAATGAGCAAGGTATCCTAGCAAGACTTGTTTACCAAAGTATGTTTGGTTAAACTAAAAGTAATAAAGGCAATGGGGGTAGTTGTTTTGGTTTTGGGAGATGTTTTGATAATTCCCTGTTTGAGCAAGTTTGTATGGTTGCTCTTGAGTTGTAAGTGGCCTCCACGGTTTGTTTTTGGTGATGGTTTTGAGTTTCATGTTTTACTTGAACGGTTTTCTAGGTTGCATGCCTATAGATTTACGTTTTATGCAAAATGCCATGAACTGATGTTGAAATTGTGTTGCCATGATGTCTTTTGTTTTCTAATTATGTTGGATGTATGTTAGAAGAATGTTAGGGTGTTTTGGATAGGCTAAGAGCTTGTTAAACCAGCTAAATATGACATTACAAGCCCAGGGTACCGATATGCGTGGGATCGTATTAGTACGGCTAGGCAAAATCAAGCATGGCGTTTCAATACGGGCTTGGGTGTACCAGTACGAATTTTCTTTTTTGGAATCTACTTTTTGGGACAAAACCCGCGTACTGAAACCCTACCATACTGTATCGGTGTACCAAAATGGGTTGCAGTGCATTGAAACATAGCTAGCTTTTGTAACGCACCGTATCGATACGGTGGCATTCGTATCGGTATGGTTGTCTGTTATTTCAGTTAATGTCATGGAAGTGAAGTTCTGTTTTCTTGCGTTTTGGTCCCTGAATGTTGTGGATGCAACTGATTGAGTTTGGATGATCGAATCGAGCTGATTTTCGACATGAGAATATGAAACCTACTTAGTTAAAGGTTGGTAACTTAAAATTGTGCTAAGTACCTGTAGTTTGATCAAATTGCAATTTGGTCCCTAAATTACAATAGAGCCAATTAGATGTCAAATCGGTGCTCGATTGAGTTGAGTTTTCACCTGATGACATTGTGAACATATAGGTTAACAATTTTGCATATAGATAAGATAAAAGAAAAAAATGGTTGCGTTTTGATTACTTTATCTTGGTAAACCTAATGTAGTTCGCTTGGTTCAGTCTTGCGACTAGGCCAGGTCGAGGAGGTTACATTTGGTGGTATCAGAGATAGGTTTATGAAAGGTTAGGATGTTGTATTTGATCGTTTGTTGTTGCTTGATTTACGCGGTGGTTGAAATATACATGTTGATTGCTTATGTCATGTCGGGGGAAAAATTAGGAACCAATTGCCTTATTATTATAGTCTGGAAAGTTTTTGGTTTTTGAAATGGAAGTCTTTGATCCTTGCTTGAAGCTGGCCTAACTGTTTTGTATTTGAATGATTATCATGCCTTAAATATATTTTAGGACGATGGGGCCGAGGAGAGAGTTGCGATGTGGTATGATCGATGCTGTCGCTGGGCATGAAATTGAGGAGAATGTTATACCTCCTAGAGGGTTGCCACCGCCCCCACCTAATCCGCCTGAGGGAGTGGAGCAAGTACCTCCTACGCTAGCTGGGATAGGGATAGGTGATATGGCACCGTTGATTCAGGCCATGACCGGTGCTTTTTAGGCAGTAGTTGCGGGTGTTCATTTGCTGGTATCACCGATTGTTGGGCAGGGTTTACTGCTTGAGCGTCTCTGCAGTTTGGGCAAGTTGAGTTCTGAGGTTTGTCGTCTGAGGCTTCTGAGGGCTAGTTGGCCGGTACTGAGAGGATACTGGGCCAGATGAGGTATATCGATGCCCGTAAGCTAGGCTGTGCTGTTTCTATGTTACAAGGTGATGCCTATACATGGTGGACTACCTCAATTTTTGGTATGACGACCGATGATGTGAATTGGGAGTTCTTCTATGGTGCTTTTTGGAATAAGTATCTGGGAGTCCGATATCAAGACGATAGGAAATGGGAGTTCTTGGCTTTGGTGCAGGGCAGTATGTCTGTGGCAGAGTATGAGGTGTAGTTTGTGAGGATGAGTCAGTACTCACCTGAGTTGGTCCCTAACAAGCACCAGCGATGTGATCATTTCAGCTACGAGCTCGTGCAGGAGGTTAAGACATACATGCTTGCTGTTGATTACACAAATTTTGATGTGCTGGTTTTGCGAGCCAAGGATGTGGAGCAGAATCTTGGTTTGGCTTCTGGGTAGTGAGGTTTTAGCTGAGGGAAGAGAGCTACTGACTCTAGTTCTAGTGGTGGTCAGGCTAATATACACCATGACAGGAGGTTTCAATCGGAGCTGAGGCATGGAAGAGGTGTTGCGGGATGTAGAGTCTAGGGGAAGGGTGCCCAGGTTAGAGTACCGTTTAACACTTATCGGGTTTATGGATCCCGAGATCATTTGAGGCAAGATTGTCTGCGTCTGGCCAGGGAGGGCAGGCACCTACGCCTGTTGTGCCTATTGCTTGTTGGAGTTATGGGTCTGGCAACCATCAGAGGCGTGATTGTTTGTTGTTGGCCCGGGGTGGGCAGGGTGCTGCACCTGTTGTTACTCCGCAGCGAGGCTATGGTCGTGGCCATGAACCGTTTTAGCATCGAGATGGTGGCCAGAGGACTATGGCTCATACCGTTACTATCCAGCCTGAAGCGGACCGACTAATGTGTATGTGCATTGCGAGGGTCTCAATGGCACCGATGTGATTACAGGTACTTTCTCTTTATAGTCATTGTTTTTGTATTCATTGGTTGATTCTGGTTCTACCCATTCATACGTCTTGTGTGAGCATGCTCAGTTGCTTGATATACCTGTTTAAATTCTAAATGTGGGTGTTAGAGTGACCAGTTCTCTTGGGAAGACAGTAGTAGTTAGGAAGTTGTATCGTAGGTACCCGTTGATGGTTCAAGGCCATGTTTTTGTTGTGGATATGATGGAGTTACCATTCCATGGCTTTGATTTAATATTGGGCATGGATTGGTTTGACCAAGCATCGAGCTATGGTGGATTTTGAGACCAAACGAATATCTTTGAGGTTGTCGGATGATTTTGAGGTGGTGGTTGTTGGCGAGAATGCCAAGTTCCTATTTAATTCTATTTCGGCTTTGGAAGTGAGTTAGATGTTGGGTTTCAGATGTCAGGCTTTCTTGGCCTATGTGATGAACCCTGTTTCAAAAGAGTTGAGGGTGCAAGATATTTGCACAGTATGTGAGTTTTTGGGTTTTTTCTGGAAGAATTGCTGGGGTTGCCACCTGATCATGATGTACAGTTTGGCATTGAAACCTATGTAGATACATCACTGGTGTCTATTGCTCTGTATCGCATGGCCCCGGAGGAATTGAAGGAGTTGAAGACGCAACTATAGGAGTTGCTTGATCGTGGGTTCATTAGACCAAGTATTTCACCGTGGGGTACACTGGTGTTGTTTGTAAAGAAGAAGGATGGTACGTTACGGATTTGTATAGATTATCGACAGTTGAACAAGTTCATGATAAAGAACAAGTATCCGTTGTCATGAATAGATGATTTGTTCGATCAGTTTTGAGGTGCATCGGTGTTTTCTAAAATCGATTTGAGGTTTGGGTACTATTAGTTGAAGGTGAAGGATGTAGATGTACCCAAGACAACTTTTTGTACAAGGTACGTGCATTATGAGTTTTTTGTGATGCCGTTTGGTTTGACCAATGCACCAGCTGCTTTCATGGACATGATGAACTAGGTGTTCCATGAGTTTTTGGATCAGTTTGTGGTGGTGTTTATCGATGATATCCTAGTGTACTCTCGTACAAAGGAGGATCATGATAAACATTTACGGTTTGTGCTTCGGACGCTAATGGCTAATCAGTTATATGCTAAGCTAAGCAAGTGTGAGTTTTGGCTTAGGGAGGTTGTTTTCCTTAGGCATATTGTATCAGCTGAGGGAATTTGTGTTGATCCGCATAAGGTTGAGGTTGTGATGAGTTGGAAGGTGCCTAAGTCGGTAATAGAGTTTTAGAGTTTTCTTTGTTTCGCTAGTTATTACCGTAGGTTTATGGAAGGGTTCTCCAGTTTGGCTGCTCCTTTGACCAACTTGTTGCAGAAGAATGTTCATTTTAAGTGGATAGAGGATAAGCAGGGAGCGTTTGAGAAGTTGAATGAAGCTTTGACGCGCGCTCCAGTCTTGGTCCAGACTGAATCAGGGAAGGAATTTGTTGTTTCTAGTGATACATCTTATGTTGGGCTTGGTTGTGTGTTGATGCAGGAGGGTAAGGTAGTTGCGTATGTATCTAGGCAATTGAAGGTGCATGAGCATAATTACCCTACTCATGACCTTGAGCTTCCTGCAGTTGTGTTTGCCTTGAAAATCTAGAGGCATTACCTTTATGGCGAGAAGTGTGTGGTTTATACGGATCATAAGAGCTTGAAATACTTGATGTCGTAGAAGGAGTTAAACCTTGGGCAACGAAGATGGTTGAAGTTGCTTAAGGATTATGATCTGACCATTGAATATCATTCGGGAAAAGCCAACATTGTGGTAGATGCTTTGAGTGGGAAAGCAGCTGTAGAGTTAAGAGCTATGTTTGCTCGCTTGAGCGTGACGGGTGACAGATGGTTGTTAGTGGAGTTGCAGGTGAAGACATTCTTCTTGCAGTTGATTAAGGAGAGGCAACCGAATGATGATGGTTTGGTACCGCATGTGAAGGATATCATGGATGGAAATCCTACGGATTTTCATTTTAATGATGATGGAGTGTTATGTTTCAAAGGTTGAGTGGTTGTGCCTAGGATGATGAGTTGAGGCTTACCATTTTGATCATGGCACATTCTTTTCCTTTTGTCATACATCCCGGTAGTACTAAAATGTATTGGGGGTTGAGGGAAGAGTTCTATTGGGTTGGTCTGAAGAAAGATGTGGCTAATTTTGTTGGTCGATGCATGGTTTGTCAGCGGGTAAAGGCTGAGCATCAGTTTCCTTCTGAGTTGCTGCATCCGTTGAGGATACCAAAAAGAAAGTGGGAAAGGATAACCATGGATTTTGTGTCTGGATTGCCTTTGACACCGACCAAGAAGGATTCCATTTGGGTGATTGCCGATCAGTTTATGAAGTGTGCACATTTTGCGCCTGTGCATACGACGTATACTTTGGATCGGTTGGTTGAGCTGTACATCTCTACGATTTTGCATTTGCACGAGATGTCCAAGTCTATAGTTTCAATTAGAGACCATCATTTTACCGCGATATTTTGGCAGTGTTTGCATCGTGCTCTAAAAACTTGGCTGGATTTCAGTACTTCGTATCATCCTTAGACGGATGGTCAGTCAGAGCGTGTGATTCAGGTTTTGGAGGATATGCTAAAATGTTGTATCATTGAGTTCCAAGGAAAGTGGGAGAAGAAGTTGCCTTTGGTGGAGTTCTCTTATAATAACAGTTATTAGGCTAGTATACAGATGGCACCGTACGAGGCGTTGTATGGTAGGAAGTGTCGTACACCCATGTGTTGGGCTGAAGTTAGGGAGAAGCACGTTTTTTTGCCGGATATGTTGAAAGACACCAATAAAAAGGTTAAGTTAGTATGTGAGCACCTAAAAGTGGCTGCGGATCATCAGAAATCTTACGCGGATTTGAAGCGTAGAGATATAGAGTACCGTTGGTGACCAAGCATTTTTTGAAGGTGTCGCCTTGGAAAAAGGTGATGCGTTTTGGACAGGAGGGAAAGCTTAGCCTGAGGTTTATTGGACCGTATGAGGTTGTTGAGCGTGTGGGTCATGTTGCTTATTGATTGAGGTTACCTCCCGAACTGGAGAAGATACATAATGTGTTCCATGTTTCGATGTTACGGAAGTATCATTCGGATCTGGTTTTAGGTCTTAGCAGTTTTGAGGTTTATTAGACGGTCTGGTGGATCAGGTTAGAGATTCGAGTCAGATTCGGGACTGTATATTTTTTGGTAAGATAAAAATGTGGAAATAGTTAAAAATCATCTTTGAATATATATATTGATTTTTGGCGGAATCAATTTTGGAAAATGGAATTTGGAAATGTGACATTTTGGTTAGTGACCAAAATGCGATTCTTGAAAACTGTTTTAAAGTGACTAAAATGAAAAGGGTCAAATTCTTAGAATCCTTAAGGAACTAATTTTACCAAGTTTTGCTGGTGGTTTATCCCTTCAATTAAATCATTTTAAACATGTTTTTAAAAGGTGATTAAGAGGGATTAAAATATCTAAGTTAGTTATTTGCTTTTAAAGAAAATTTACGTAACTTTTTCCTAAACCTTTTTCTCTCAACTTCTTTTCTACCAAACACTCAGAATTTCATCAAATCCAGAGGTGATAGATTTTTTTCACTCAGATTATTGATTCTAACTTGTTTCTTTAACTTGGTTTTACAAAATCTCATTGAAATCTTATGCTTTCTTAGCTTTAAACAAGCCAATTGAGGGAGAAATCACATAACAGGGGTAAGGTTCGTGATCTCCTCGGTTAAATGGTTCTTTATTGATATTCCCAAGTATTTGATCCTTGATTTATGGTTTATAATCTGATTTTGTGTTTTTATATAAATATAATTGGCTAAAATTGATGAAATGATGAAAGATTCGAATTGAATCTGATTTCCAGTGTTATGGATTGTTTTTGAACATATTTTGGATGTTCAATGATGTTGATAAGTCGATTTTATCAATGGAATCCCGAAACTCTTGAATCACTAATTGTTTAGGTTGCTAGATTTGTGTTTTTGAGGTGTTATGGTTGTTGTGTGTTTGCTGGAGGTGTAATGTTGATTTGATTCAATTTCTAGATGTTAATTGATGATAAAAGTGGTGTTAGATTGTTAGGTTGTGGCTGGGTTGTGTTTGGAAAGGATTAGTTGAAGGTTTCGGTAGTTCTGGTTGGGTAATTTTGAGAGGATTGTGGAATCCATGAGGATCTGTTGTTGCAGTGTTGTAAGTGCATGGAGATGAATTAATCCTCTGTTGTTATATGGTTTAAATAGGAGAGGTTGTTTTGGAAACGAACAGTGTAGCATTTGAGGCTTCGGACGCTTGATTTAGCATCGGTAAATCGAGGCTTCGTGTATCGGTGAGTGAGAATGTGGATTACAGCCTTGGAATGTTGAAGGTGGTTTTATGGGAGTTTAAACTTAGCTTGATACGCTGGTTTAAACTCGAAAGTAAGTAAATGCGGATTTTTCTCTCTCGATCATTCTAGTGTTAAATGGTTTTATGCACTTGTTTTGATTTACATGTTACCTACTGTTTAAGCATGTTTTAAAGTATTTGATATACTATTTTTGAGCATGAAATGCTGAAGGATGCACATGGTAAGTGGACCTTGGAGGTATATGGATTATACTTGTGGTTTCAAGCATGGTTGTTGCTTTGGAAAAATGGTTTGGTTAAGCTTGTTAAAAACAGTGAGGTAAATGCTAAATGGTTAATTATATTGGCAAGTGATGTGGTTTTAAAATTGTTATCGGATATAGTTGGCTGGCCATTGGATTGAGTGCACCATAATAACTCACCTTGGATGTTGAGGGGTTTAGATCCGTGTACCAAAAACTTTGTCTGAGTACCCTTACGGTAGAGGGATAAACAATATCGTAGACTCTCGTTAGTGGATTAAGTGTCTAACCGATGATTGGGTTGGTGTCCCTGTGGGTTGAAAGGTGTACCCGGTTGGTAGTGTACCGCAATTGTTATTATATCGCTATTCCGGTTGAGATGGCTTGAAATGTTGGTTAAACACGTGTTGAATCCGTGTATCCGGTGAACTCTTTTGTTAATGGACTTGTTTAATGATCACTTGTAAGCCAATATAATTGTTGACGTATCATTGGAAAGTTTATAATGTATAATGTGATTTATACATGTTTACTTTTTAAGCTTTGCGTATGGTTGTTAAGCATGGGAAGGCTTAAATTGAGGTTGAGCAATAGGGACTTGTTGTTGGTTAATGATACATGTTGCATACGGTTTAATATGCTGGTTTTAAAGATTTTAAGTGCATGATTTAAAGGATGATGATGATGCTTTAAGTGTTGTTGAAACACGATTTTGAAATGGGATTTCAAAGAGTTGTTAAGAAATGATTTTAAATGCATTGATAGTGTTTTGTTTGTGAGCGCCCCTCACTAAGCCTTGTGTGCTTACGCTCTTATTTTCCATCAATGCAGAGAATTGAGAGCTTTGGAGGCACCAAGGAGCAAGGGATCCTAACAAGACTTGTTTACCAAAGTATGTTTGGGTTAGACTAAAAGTAATAAAGGCAATGGGGTACTCGTTTTGGTTTTAGGAGATGTTTTGATAAACTCCTTGTTTGAGCAAGTTTGTATGGTTTCTCTTGAGTTGTAAATGGCCTCTATGGTTTGTTTTTGGTGATGGTTTGGAGTTTCATGCTTTACTTGAATGGTTTTCTAAGTTTTATGCCTATATATTTACGTTTGATGCAAAATGCCATGAATAGATGTTGAAACTATGTTGCTATGTTGTGTTTTATTTTCTAACTATGTTGGATGTATGTTAGAAGCATGTTAGGGTGTTTCGGATAGTCTAAGAGCTTGTTAAACCAGCCAAATATGACATTACAGGCCCAGGCGTACCGATACGCGGGGGACCGTATCGGTACGGCTAGGCAAAATCAAGCATGGCATTTCGATACGAGCTTGGGTGTACCGGTACATATCTTATTTAGTGGAATCTACTTTTTAGGACAAAACCCGAGTACCGAAATCGTACCATACCGTATTGGTATAGATGTCAAGTAAATACGTACTGCCAGCTAGGCATACCGAAATGGGTTGCAGTGTATCGAAATAGAGCTAGCTTGTGTAAGGCACCGTATCGATACAGTGGCATGCGTATCGGTACGGTTGTCTGTTATTTCAGTTAATGTCACAGAAGTGAAGTTCTATTTTCCTGCGTTTTGGTCCCTAAATGTTGTGGATGCAACTGATTGAGTTTGGATGATCGAATCAATCTGATTTTCAACATGAGAATATGAAACCTGCTTAATTAAAGGTTGGTAACTTAAAATTGTGCTAAGTCCTTGTAGTTTTATCAATTTGCAATTTTGTCCCTAAATTGTAGTAGAGCCGATTAGATGTCAAATCGATGCCCGATTGAGTTGAGTTTTCACCTGATGGCAGTATGAACATATAGGTTAACAATTTTGCATATAGACAAGATAAAATAAAAAAAATGGTCGCGTTTCGGTTACTTTCTCTATGGTTTACCTCGGTAAACCTAATGTGGCTCGTTTGGTTCGGTCTTGCAACTAGGCCAGGTCGAGGGGGTTACATTGTCAGCTCAGATGTGGCACTGCGATAGGAACTACTAAAGAGACTAGGGTTGTTAGTGGCAAATCAGTCTTAGCAGGCACGTCATCATCAGATTCAGCGTCCGTATGCTGGGTTTCAATTCTGGTAGAATCTTCTTGGGCAGGTGATACTGGTACAGTGGTATCAGATTGCTAGGCTGGAGTATGAGTAGGATGAGGGTTGGCTGGCATTCCTTCCAGTGTGCAAGCTCAATTAGGAACTCTAGGTATGGTGGCAAAGGACTGGTGGACATTACTTCAAGAGTTGTCCTCAGAGTAAGATCTCTAGCGCCTATATATTGCCATAGCGCTATGTTTTGCTCCTTGGACTTTTTGAACTTCTGAAAAATATTTTTTGGCATTGTAAAAGCTGGGAGACTAAGGCCACAACATCAACCGACAATTGAGTGGAAGGTTCAGCCTTGGGTGTCTTGACAGAATATGCAGGCTGGGTAGCTTTTCCTTTGCCCTTTTCTTTAGGATCCCTAGCAATCAACTGCCCCAAAAGAGTAGGAGTGATGATTCCGTTGCATTGCTGGACACTGTCATAGTCGAGAGTGTGCACCTTATGCTGAATACAGATGGTGGAAATGATGGAAGGGAAAATCAAACTACCATAATTGCAGCCGATGTACTTGTAAGTTTCATCGATAATCAGTCGGCCAACATTAATCTTCCACTCGGTCATGATAGAATATAGCAATATCATACTGTCCCCCGTCACCATTTCATTATAAGTGGTTGACATCAGGCAGGCCTTTAAAAAATGGTTCCACCCCCACGGCTGTGGTTTCAAGCTGTTTCATCACCCTTTTCCCCATAGAAGATACCAACCACTTGGTGCCTAGTTTGCACAAATCGTCCAAGAGAAGCTAGTGCTTGGCCTTATCCATGGATTCAGTGAATGCTAAATGTGCTTCTCATACACCATCTAAACTGAACATATGATTAATATACCCCTCATCAAACTGAACACATCTGCCCCAGACAAACTTGAACCGCGAGGACTTGGTGTTTAGGTGGGCATAAAATTCCTAGATGATGGTGGAGTGGACATCATCATGGTGTAGGCAAAAGATCTCCCAACTATGTTTCTTGACTATGCTTACCACCTCTATATCGCACTGAAATTGGGCCTAGATGTGGGCCAAATCGGGTAGGTGGTTCGGGAGAATCAGTTTAGGCAATTTGAATAGTTTCAAGAATTTTATTTTATAAAATTGAATTTTGTGTAAAATAAAATATGGGAAAATACTAGAAATTAATTAATTAATATTTTAAGTAATTTAGTGAATTCAATTTGAGGTAATTAAATTTGATTTTAAGACATTTTGGTCTAGTGACTAAATTGAAAGTTTTGAAAACTGTTTTTGGTGACTAAATCAAAAAAGGGTCAAAACTTAGAATCTTTAAAGAGCTATTTGACCAATTTTTCATCAGAATTCTCTTAATTTAGGCTATTTTTAAAGCAATTTTTAAGTTGTTTTATAATTAAATAAAAGTGAATTTATTAAAAGGATTTTTAATTGTCAAAATCATTTTCTTATGTAACTATTTTTCTTACAACCTTTTTCTCTCAACATTCTCTGCAACCAAACTAAAATTTATACTCTAAAAATTCCAAGAATCAATTCCTATTCATTTCCTTTTTGATTTCAAATTGTTTTTTTCAAATTCTATTGCAAAGTCTCTTTGGATTTCATCAAAGCTTGGCCAATTAAGGGAGAAATCAGCAATTAGAGGTGATTTTCATTTCTCTCCTCTAATTAGAGGTTCTTTAATGAAATTCCCAAGTTCTTGATCCTTTGTTATTATTTATAGTATGGAATTATGATTTTAGCATGGATTTAATGATTTAATTGAGTTTTCTTGGAAAATTGTTGGAAATTGATTTGGATCTATTTTGGTGATGAATCTAATTGATTTATATCTCCATTTGGATGTGTTTTGATGTTGAAAGAATCAATTAATTAATGTAATCCCGAAACTATGTGAATTGTTAGTTTTCTAGGTTGGATATAGTTGGTTTTGGGGTGATCTTGTTGCTGGAGGTATAAGGACGTGTTTAGGTTGTTTTTGGATGTTAATTGATGTTGTTAATGTGCTGGAATCATTAGATGTTGGATGGGCTTTGTTTAGGAGAGGTTTTGTGGTGTTCTTGATAGATTTAGGGAGGTGTTTGATGGATTTTTGGAAAGTGAGGTTGTGCTTGTCGATTGTTGGAGGTTTGTGTTACAGAGATGTGTTTTAATCCTCTTTTTTGATTGGGTAGAGCAGCGGAGTTGAATCCTTTAGCTTTTGGAGAAGGGACGAAAGCTTCGGAAGCTTTATTCGCACATCGGCAAGCAAGCGTTGGATTGTTGGTGAGTAGAAAAATGTTTTACTGCTGTTAAAAGGTTTGAAAAGGAGTTGTGGGAGTTTAGATAAAGTTTGATACACTTATCTAAGCTCAGAAGTAAGTATCAGTTGAGTTTTCTCTCGATTTCGATTTTATAAAATAAAATCTCATGCACATGCTTATGGTTTGATTACGCTATGTATTATGCATGTTTTGAAAGTGAAAGATGTTGCAAAATGATCATAGACGATGTCTTTTGAGAATGGCATATGGTTTATGAAAACATTCTTAAGAATATTAAATACATGGTTTAATGTATTTGTGTTGGTTTGATTTGATGCATATGTAAAATAGTGAGGTAATGTTGTTTATTGAATATATTGGCAATTGGATGTTTTTAAAATGTTATCAGATATAGTTGGCTAGCCACAGGGTTTAAAGTGCACTATAATAAGTTGCCTCATGTGTGTTGAGGGGTGGTAAATGTCCGTATTCTCCACCATGAGAACGCAGCGGTTGATGTGGGTAAATGTCCCGTTTTCTCCCGCTGGTGGATTGATACATCCAAATCGTAAAGGTGGGTAAATGTTTTGTTACTCTGGTTTGAACCGTTGAGGTAGGTAATTATGCCATTGCTCCGGTTGAGGTATGTATATGAAGTGGTTGTGGGAACCACTCAAGAAATTCGTGTATCCGATGCGTTTTATGAAATGGAAGGTTGTTGGTTTTGAGTCACTTGAAAGCCAATATATGAGATAATGTATCATGAGAAATGGATTATGTTTGTATAATGTGATTTATACATGTGGTACTCTTTAAGCTTGTTATAATGGTGTTGTGGTGTAAAGCTTAAATTAAGGTAGAGATTGAATCCATGACACATGTGTTGAAAATGCTTTAAATGTGCATATTTGAGATGACATGAAAAGCATGAGATGTTTTGCCATTAGATATTTACATGTGATTTGCATTAAATGGTTTTAAATGCATTATGAGTGTTTTGTGTTTCCCTCACTAAGCTTATAGCTTACGCTCTCTTTTCCTCATCAATGCGGAGAAATAGCTTTCTCGGGTAGCACGTGAACAAGGGAGGATCCAAGGAACAGTACATTACAAAGTATGGTTTTATATATGCTAAGTAGTAATAAGAAGGCAATGTGACAAGGTTGTTCTGGGAGATGTATTTTGAGTTACTCCATGTTTGTATAAGTGTGGATTAATGTTTTGGACTTGTATGATCCTTTTATACTTGGTTTGAGGGGTTGGGGAACATTAAGCATTCTTGGGTAGAAATCATGCACCTAGGTGAATGCTTGATTATGCCATCCTAGTATGATCTCTTGTTGCGTTGCCATGCTTGATGATTGGATGTTTGTGATGCCATATAATGCTTAGAGGATGAATTGATGGTGTTAGATTGAGCCAAAGTGTCATATGTTGGACCTAGAGGTCATTACTGGTCTCACCATACCGGTACGGCAACTCAAGTTTCGATACGCGAGGATATGTCTCGGCTCAGATTGCTTAAAATAGCCTAAGCGTACCGATATGCTTGGTAACCGTATCGGTATGCATAGTGGTGTAACAGTGTTGGTTTCAGTACACAAGTTACCATTTTAATACGGTCTTTGGCTACTAGAATTCAGATTTTCAAAACACACAAGCTTGTACTGATACACTTGAGGACCGTACCGATATGCCCTTGTCCTGTAGTGCCATTTTGATACGGTAGACGCCTGTACTGGTACACTAGTCATTATTTCAGTTGAAATGCTTTCTAATGTTCATAATCTTTGCAATTTGGTCCCTCATTCTTATTTTTGCAATTAAATGAGTTTGGATGATTATTTTGAGTTGGGATTTAACATCAAGGCATGAAACATGACTAATTGAGGATTGGTAACTTTAATTTTGTGAAAGCCGTTACAAATATTGGACATTATGTTTTAGTCCCTGTAAAACATTTTCGAGCAATTGGATGTCGAAATGACGCCAAGTTGAGTTGTAGTTTTAACCACAACCTGTATGAACACCTTAGGACCTAAAAATGCATCTAGATAAGATAAAAAGAAAAAAGAGATCATTTTTAATGTAGGTCTTCTGGGTTTGTCTCGACAAACCCTAATGTAGCTCGCTCGATTCGGTCTTATGACTAGATCGGATTAAGGGGATTACAACCTCTGCTGAATACCCCATATTGGGTTCATCTTTGAAATTGAACTTCTTCTCGTAGCAAAAGGTTCATGTTGAGTAGTTTTCTTCAAACTTCTTTATTTCATCATTAAAGAAGATTTGGAGTGGGCCTGATTCTTGATTGTAGCGACATGAAGACTCCATTGAAGATTTGGGGAAAGGAAGGTTGATTGATGTGGAAGATGAAAGGGTTTGGTTCTTCTGTTTCCTTGCCATCTTGAAAGAAAAGAAAAGGGAAAAGTTCTTGATTTGAAAAAGAATGGTGGTTTTAATAGGGTTTGGTAGGACGGTTGTGATGGCTTAAAGTGGGTTTAGTGGGGTTCATCATCACTTGGTAGGAATGACATGTATAGGGAAGCGGAGGCGCGATAAACGGTGCACGGCTGGAGTAGGTTTAAAATTTCAAATTTTGAAATTTTTAGGTTCGGTTGTGACTGGCTAAGGTTTCTTGTTTAATGATATAATAGATGGGCCTGATCTAAAAAGTGTCCACATGTTATCATGACGCGTGACGATGTGTGTTCAAATGCCAGTAGGGCTTGGCACAGTGCCTTGGCAAAATTACCTACGCTAAAGCTCAAAGAAACATTTCAAAATAGTAAAAGAAATAAACAAACAAAAATTATTAAACTACGATATCTTGAGTACTTAAAAGAAAATAACTGTCCTAAACTATTTATAATGATCAAACTGAGATGACAGAATTTACTGAATCTTCGTAAGGAGCATAGTCTCCTTGGCATTCTTCTAACTTCCTTCCCAATAATTCTTTAGTCTCTGGCCATTCATCTTGAAGGTTGTCCATATTTTTAAGTCATTGATGTCTACTGCTCCATGAGCATAAGGCTTGACAACTTCAAAGGGTCATGGACACCTGGATTTGAGTTTACCTAGAAATAACTTAAGCCTTGAATTGAACAATAACACTTTTTGCCCAGCTTCAAATTGTCTTGCAATATTTTGCTGTCGTGCCACCTCTTTGTTTTTTCTTTATAAAGCTTGGCATTTTCATAGGCTTGTGCTCTAAACTCCTTCAGCACATTATGTTCTAACAAACGCTTCTCTCCTGCAGCCTTCTATTTCATGTTCAATTGTTTGGTTGCCAATAAGCTCAATACACTAACTTTACCAGAATATGACATGGCTTCCCAAACACAAGCTTGTATGGGGAAGTTCCTAATGGGTTTTGAAAGTTGTTATGTATGCCCACAAAGAACGATCTAACCTCGATGACCAATCCTTTCGGGTTGGATTCACGGTCTTCTCCAAGATGTTCTTGATCTCTTTGTTTGAAATTTTTGCTTGGCCACTTGTTTGAGTGTGGTAGGAAATGGTAATTCTTTTTTGGATTTTGCATCTGTGCAAAGCTTTCGTGATTAAATGGCGTTTAATGCGTACCTTTATCGTGTATAATGGCTCTGGGGGCACCGAATCGGGTAAAGATGTGCTTGTGCAAGAACTTGGCTACTACCATGGCATCATTTGTTGGGAAAACAATGGCTTCGACCCACTTTGAAACATTATCTACTGCCACGAGTATATACAAATTGCCAAACGATGGGGGAAAAGGACCCATTGTAGCGATGTCCCTTTTCTTGAAAAACGAAGGTTTCAAAGCGTTTGTGATTTTTCAGATATAAAATTTATTTTCGTAGGGGTTTTGAAAATATCGTATGTTATTAAAAATTGGAGTCGCCACCGGCCACTTAGGTAGGCCAGACACCATAAAACCAGAGATTTAAAAATTATTGGGTTCGGGAGTCGGTTACGGATGGGGAAGGATTAGCACCCCCACACCGTCCAAAATTGGTACTTTAATAATTACCGCTTTATTAGTATTAGATTTTCCTGGGTTAAAGTGACGATTAGTTTAAAATTCGGTTATAGTTGCGAGTAAATTTTAAGGGCCCCGTTATTCGAGAGTAAACGCCCAACCACTATCACTACGCCTGATACTGGCCCCGTTTACTCTCGGATAAAAGGGCACCGCATTGACAATTTATATTCCATTATGCAAACTTAGAGAAATAATTTGGAAACATGCATTCGCATTGACATGGTAAAAGACAGATTAAATAATGAAAAAAACATGGATATCACAAAATTAAACAAATATGATAAAAACACGAACATAATACATAATAATAATAATAATAATGAAGCATAAATAAAAAACATGTAACATATGCATGACATAAATGTATTATGATGTTAATTTCACGAATCAAAACAACGTGCTAACAAAGAAATTAATACATAGTACATAACATATGACATAATATGCATACACAAATAAATAAATAAAAACATGGCCTTATACATGACCAAAACACACTAATATGTAACCTAAAAACATAGAATACATACTAACATAAACATGTCATGAAAACCAAATTAAAGTGTGACAAAAATGAATATGGGCAAAATGCTAAAAAGAAAACAACCTATCTAAAACATAAATAAACACGATCAAACATGACATTTATGAATACAACAAGTAATAGAACATGCTAAAAACAAATAAAACACAAGTAAGCAATGAATATTTAGAACATAAAAACAAGGACTGAAACGCTAAGAAATAAAACAGAAAGGCAGAAATTAAAAGGAAATAAAACTCGATTTAAGGACGTGATTACAAGCCTAAGGAAACTTAAAAGGACCGAGGCTGTAAAATGCCCATGCGGCACGCTTGAAATGAAATTTTCCAAAACGCGGAAGTCCTTGGGGCGTAATTTGACCATTTGAAAAACTGATTTCATTTAATTAAGGGACAAAAACGGAAGATTTTAAGAACTACGAGGGACCAGGATTGTGAATAAACCAAGGGGCAGACTCGGTTTGAAAAGATCAGAAACACGGGAGCCCTTAAGCCCGTATTAACCCATTTTGAAAATATTAGGATGCTATATATCACATTTATCAGATTAAAAATCGTCCCTTTCCCCATTTTTTTTACCCTTAAGAGCGAATCTCTTATTCTTCTCCGAATCTATAGAGCCAAACCTTGATGAACCCAGAAACTGGCGACTCCCCGCCGTCCCGACCGCCGCCGGCCGACGCCGACGAACCAAAAAAAGACACTCAAAACCAACCTCTCTCAAACTGAACTCAAATCTGAACTTAGATTTACTCTAGGACTCACCCTTTTGCCTAGATCTAAAAAAACAAAAGCCGAAACTTTTTCCCCTTTTTTTTAAAAGTTTTGTAAACCAAGACAAAACAACCCCTCCCCTTTACCGGTTCACCGTGTTTGGCTTAAGAGCCTTACAGCTTATTACCGGCGGCAGGGGGTTCTTTCGACGAGGGTAAGAACCGAGTTCTTTTCATTTTTTTTTGATATTGTTGATGCCCTTGAAAGATATGCATGCAGTAAAAATAGAAAGAAAAAAACCACTGGACTCGCGTTGCCTCTTTTTTTTGTATTTCTAAAAACTGGTGATAATACACTTTCTGTTGGATCCTATATCCTTGTTTTTTCTCTTTGTTTTTGTAGAATATAATACATATTACATATCTTGTTCGATTTGGTACTGACACCCCTGTATTTTCATTTTTTTTGTGCATCTGAGCACGGTGGTTGGTACGGCGGTATGGTGGAGGAGTGGAGAGAGTCATGGTGGTGGTGTCCTCTGTCAGATCCATTCACGGCCGTTGGATCAGATCTGATCCAACGGCTATGATTACATGGGGATGAGCGGCCTAGATCGAGCCTTGAAATGAGTGAGCTACATCTGATCTTGACGCGTGGCAGAGGGGTAATGAACGATCTCGCGCGTGGCAGAGTGGGAGGCGAGCGGTATGGAGAGTGACATCATGCGCGCCAGCTGGATTATCTTGGACTGATCTGGACCGTTGGATCAAGACTTGATCCCACGGCCCAGATGACGGCGGTTGCAAGATAAAATAGGGTTATTAGACTTAGTTTTTAGGGTTTTTAATATACTGGGTCAGGCTAATATGGGCCTTGTAACATATTTTGGGTCTGTAATATATATTGGACTGGACTGTTAATTAATGAGCTTTTATTAATAAAACTTCTTGGATTTTATTTTAAATTAGCCCAATAATATTAACATTAATATTAGTTATAACAGCAATACACATACAACAATACATACGTATATACCTATGCAAACGTTAATTAATATAACATGCTAGCATACATACATATATAATCATAGACATAATTAACATAACATCTACACACATTATCCGTAAAAACAAATATGCTCGTACTAACTATAGATACATGCGTGACACACATACCGTTAATACGTACACATACATAGTTTACAATATACATGCACACACATATTAATAACACTCATGCACATAATAAACATATAATATAATATAATACAATGTATACATGCAACACTAATATACTAATAATTATACTAATATGTATTTACAGACCAGATAAAAATGAGTGATTACAGTTGCCCCTCCTTGCTTGTTCTCATGGAATGGGAAACAAAGCAAAGATTTCATAAGCACTTATTTTTATCAGACTTCCCTGTTTATAGCTTTGGAAACACGTGTTCTTCTGGAACTCTCTGCCCTTCCTTAGCTGAATCTTCAGGCTCGTAAGTTCTTCCTATATAGAGCTTCGTCACCTTCCGATCTTGGAGCTACAGGCTCTTCCTATATAGAACCCTTCGCTCTGAAACTTCGAGTTATGAGTCCCTCCTATATAGAACTTTTCACTTCGAGACAGTAAAGCTTGGAGTCCTTTCTATATAGCATTCTTCGCCTTCAACGCTAGTTTCTCCTATAAAAAACATTTTGCGTCGCTGATGGATTCTTCCGACTAGGGCTTGAAAACGTAGGCTTCTCCTTTATAATCTTTGTCTTCGATTTTTCTTTCCTTCTTTCTTTTCTTCTTTTTCTCTTTTTCTGTTTCCCTTTTCCCCTTTTTTTTACAAGGCTGTTGCCATTTTTGGACCTACGCTACTAAGGTTGCCGCATCATGCTCGAAAGACTTATTAATGGCCCGAAGGACTTATCATCATGCTCGAAAGACTTACTGATGGCCCGAAGGACTTAACATCGTGCCCGAAGGACTTACCGATGACCCGAAGGATTTAACATTTGGGCCTCACGCCGCTATGGCTGTCATTCTTTCAGGACTCACGCTGTTCATGCTGCCGCATCATGCCCGAAGGACTTACTGATGGCCCGAAGGACTTATCACCATGCTCGAAAGACTTATTGGTGGCCCGAAGGACTTACCGATGACCCGAAGGATTTAACATCTGGGTCTCACGCCGCTATGGCTGCCGTTCTTTCAGGACTCACGCCCCTATGCTGCCGCATCATGCCCGAAGGACTTACTGATGGCCCGAAGGACTTATCACCACGCTCGAAAGACTTATTGGTGGCTCGAAGGACTTAACATCATGCCCGAAGGACTTACCGATGACCCGAAAGATTTAACATCTAGGTCTCACGGCGCTATGGCTGCCGTTCTTTCGGGACTCATGCCGCTATGCTGCCGCATCGTGCCCAAAGGACTTACTGATGGCCCGAAGGACTTATCACCACGCTCGAAAGACTTATTGGTAACCCGAAGGACTTAACATCGTGCCCGAAGGACTTACCGATGACCCGAAGGATTTAACATCTGGGTCTCACGCCGCTATGCTGCCGCATCATGCCCAAAGGACTTACTGATGGCCCGAAGGACTTATCACCACGTTCGAAAGACTTATTGGTGGCCCGAAGGACTTACCGATGACCCGAAGGATTTAACATCTGGGTCTCACGCCGCTATGGCTGTCGTTCTTTCGGGACTTTGGTAAATTCTTCGGTAATTCTTCAAATACCTGTTCAGGAACAAGCAAAATTGACATGCCCCTATCTATATGATGCATGCAATGTCGTGCTTTCTTTCTCCTCTTTTTCTTTTTCCTTGTTTCTTTTTCTCCCTTTTTTATCCTTATTTTCTCTCTCTTTTTTCTTTTTCTTTTTATTGTTAGTCTTGTTTTAAAATCCTATGTCCTGAAAAGTCATTCTTCGGATTTCTCTATTTCCTTTCCTTTTACGGTATGCTCAGTTTTGATCTTCATTTCTGTCAAATTTTGTTCAATGAGCACCCGCTCTTGTTCTTTTGCACGAGCACCCGCCTTTCTTCTTCGGGGTCTCTGCCTGCTTCACCAACAAACACTATATCATGCATGTGCAGAGATTCTTACTATTCTTTCTGTTCTGCATTGCCCCATTCGATCGTGCTCGGCTACCTTCCAGTTCTTTTGACCCAACATTCTGAGTATTTGTTAATTTCGTCATCGGGGTGAGCAAAATGCTTCTTAACCTCAATCTTCTTGTTGCCTCTTGACGGGCACCATTCATCGATCTTTGTGCTTTAATTCTTTGGAGACTCAATGTTTACTTTTTACCGTCCCCACACTTTGTAACTCATTCTTGTCCTGTTTCGTCCTTCATTTTCTTGAACCAAACAAGGCATCATGGCTGGAATCCGCTTCTTGTTCTTGAGCTGTCTGACACCTATACTTCTGTCATCATCTTCATTCTATGCATTGTGAGGTCGTTTCTGGTTATGGGCTCCAATAGTATCCGCAACCTTGTGTTCTGGATCTTACCCCTGAAGTAATACATGAAAATCTTCGTTGCTTTAACTTGTCAATTTGCTGATTGGTGTTCCACTGAAGGGTATCATTTAGATTAACATACAAGATCTTGAAAACACAACATAGGAGCTCTGGATATCATGTACAAGAGTGGCTTAGATTCAACCACTAGGTAATTCAAGGATATGAAGTCTTCCCTGGTGACTCGGTTCATCCTCATGATTACCGCGTTGTTGTAAAGTATTACTCTTTCTCAATTCTCATTACGTGCTCTGCCCCAAAAAGGGTGGGTTTGTATGACCATTCAAGAGCAGAAATATTACTCTAGGAATAGAGTTCTGGGTGGTGCGAGTTTTAATTTTACCTATGCTATCGTTTTATCTCTTTTTCTTTCTTTTCCTATTTTCATAATTTTTTCCATTTTCTTTTGTTTTTTTGCTTTTATCATTATTTGAGGAAATCAATTCGTCACAGTCCTTTGTCTTGAGGACAACGATGGAGCAAACAACACTGCCCCAAGTTACTCGGCATAGTCACGATTTGAAAATATTACCATCACTCATGAAGCTAAGGTTTCTTGAATTTGATGATGTATCTCCACCCTATCGCTTCAGCAGAGTGCCCCAAAATTCCCATACTCTTATCCGAACAAGCCTATTACCAGGTTTCGAACATAGGAGTACATTTTTATTATTATTTCATCCTTCTTTATTTTTCATTTCTTTCTTTTTCTTTCTTCCCTTTTTCTTCAATTCTCCCCCTTTTTAATTCTTATTTCATTTCTTTACTACCTAGAAGATTATGCCTAGAGTTTCAATTTCAAGCAGCTCTTCATGGTTGACATTTAGAGCTTTTTCATCCTTGAACATCATCGAAAGAGTAATAATCTCGCTTTGCTGACCAGAGTCCGGTGGGGAAGATCACACATCATCGTTGTCACGACATCTATCTAATGTCACATCTTGCAATTGATATCCAGTGTCCTACAACAGCGTGAAAATATCTATGTGCTTTCAAAAACATTATATGTTAAGCGAAATGTGTTCTTTATTTAAATAAAAATCAACAAACATGCCCCATCACAAAAGATCTTTACCACATGGGGCCACATGTAGTAGAGTTGATTCCTTGTATTACTTCACGAAGGTATTTTAACGTAGAGACATCTCTGGCTTCTTCAGCACTATGTAGACTTGCCTCTCATCCTTGGTCTTCCACTGCTTGATCAGCTCTTGTGCCAGGGTTCCATCATTGACCAACTTCTTGATTTCCTCCAATAAAGGTCTACATTTTCTGGTGGGATGCCCCGGTGCCCCCATATGGAATTCGCATGTGCTACTCGAGTCAAAACTATGGGCATACAGATCAGGTGCAATCTTCATCGGCCTAGGAACAAGATAGTGACCCCCTACCAGATGAGGCCAAATGTCTAAGATAGATGTTCCAAACACTTCCAAATTTGCGCTCGTCCGAGGAATTTTCCTTGATGACCCCGATTTGTCAGTCTGTCTCATTCTTTTACGGCCACGCGAACCCTGGAGATGATACTCATTTACCTCTCCATCCTTATCTATCTTATCCTCGCTTCGGTCCTTAGACTTTAGACCCAATTTTCCTTCTTTGATTGCATATTCTATCCTCTCTCCAATCGTCATGAAATCTTCGAACTCGTTTCTCGATTTCTCCAACATCACATCGAAGAAGGGAGAGGGAAGCGTTGCATGGAATAGGGGAGTCAACTCTTCTTCCGCTATAGGAGGTTGGACTTGGGTCGCCAAACATCGCCACCTTAGTGCATATTCCTAAAGCTTTCACTTGGCCTCATTTTCTCATTCTGAAGAAACTGGCGACAGGGTGCTAAATCTAAAGCATATTTATATTGCCTCAAGAAAGCATTAGCGAGGTCACCCATGACCTAACTTGGTTTCTGTTCAAACGGTTATACCACACTGCTGCGGGTCCCGTCAGGCTATCATGGAAGTGGT
Organism: Hibiscus mutabilis; assembly: GCA_019671005.1. NCBI lineage: Eukaryota > Viridiplantae > Streptophyta > Magnoliopsida > Malvales > Malvaceae > Hibiscus > Hibiscus mutabilis. Next base: position 32,100,083 of record CM033738.1, read on the forward strand.
GGATCAATAATTCTTCATTCTTCCTGTATCCTGCCATTTTTCTACAGAACATGGTTAGGTGAATCTTTGGGCAACTGGTTCCGTCATACTGCACAAATCCAGGAACCTTGAAATCCGGAGGAATGACCAAATCAGGGACTAGGCAGAGTTCCCTCGTATTGAAAACATTTATCTTTCCTTTCTTCTTAAGCTCTTTCTCGATTTTTTTCTTCTAACTGGTCAAGCCTCGACTCTTCAATTCATTCCATTTTTCGATTAATTCTGCCATCGAACCCCAAGTATTAAATGATGAAGTGTCATACGATGATAGAATTATTAAACAATGCACAGGACGTGATGCAAATGCAATGCATGAATGCAATAAAGCATTGATTCCGCAAGTGATTTGTCTCTATAGGACATCTTTCATTCAGACCAAAAGGTTTCATTACATCTAGTATTAGGGTTTTACAGATAGTGGTGAGCCCTGGCACCTAATGTCTTGACCTCATTCAACAGTCCTGTCAGCTTTCCTTCGTGGTCCATTGCTGGATCCATATTCTGGCTTATTGGTGCTGCTGCATCGGCTAAATCTGCTACCTGTTGAGCTACTTGCCGGGCTTGAGTCGTAACCATCTTCATGTCCCGATCTTTCTCCCATATTGTTTGCTCGGCCTTTTGTAGCTGAACGGTCATTGCCCCAAAGACGGATCTCACCGGGTACGTAAAGCGGTCTCGAGCCTCGCTATCTGTTCTTTGAGTGCTGTGTTTTCCATTTGAAAGGCTTGTGATTCATTCATTTCCTGCTGCAGACTTGATTTCAAGATATCTTCCATGGCCAGACTGCTTTCCAACTCACTTTGGAAAATGTCGCGTTGGCCCTCAGCTTCTTCCAACTTCTGTGATAATGATCTGACTTTATTCTTACTATTCTTGCATTTCTGCTTCCAGCGTTCTGAACCGTTCCTCAGCTGAATCATACCATTGACCCACTCTTCCGCGGTGTCACCCAGACCGAAACTCTTGAATTCAAAGTGCAGCTTCTGGTACTTGTCCTGTACATTCTTTAATTTCATGCTCAGATCGTGCCTCTCATGCTCGAGCTGGCCGCACTTGCGTGCAAGTTCATCTTCTGAGACGCTTTTATTCTTGACTCCTAACTTTATCCCGCTTGAGTGACCCACTTCTGTGTTACCCGACCCTTGGGCTGGGTATTGACCCTCTTTCGACTTTGCCTTTCGGGCAACGGCTGGCTGGCTGAAGAATCGAGGTTGTCCGTCTTCGAAACCCAAAATTCCCATTATGATAAGATCTCGAACTCTGTCCTTCAGGGCCCTACAATTTCTAGTGTGATGACTTGAATCGCCTATGTGGTAGCCGCACCAGACACGGCTGTTGTAGTCCTTCGGATAAGGAGGTTTTCTTGGTACAGACTTCACTGGTATGATAAGGCTCCTTTCGACAAGTAACGGAAGTAACTCAGTGTATCTCATGGGCATAGGATAATGCCTTCTGATGTCACTAGATTCTCGAACTTCCCCTGGTTTTGCCTCTGTTCCCTTGATATCTACCCCATATATGCTACTTGTCTGCTTCTTGAGATTGATCACAAAGGGATTCGATTTGTCATATTTAATAGTGTTGTCTGTTTCGACATTCTGACCATTCTGATCCTCGATCGAATCCTTTCTGAGTTCGACATGCTGCTTGCCTTTCATCATAGCATTCATCTGATCCATCATCTCGGACATCTGCTTCTTTAGTTCTTGTATTGCATCTTGTTTCTCACCAGAATTGACACTGCTTACTGAATCTATTCTGGTGTCCTTGAATGGTTCTTCTTCGGCTGTCCCTGGCCTAGTCTTGGGATGGAACTCTGGAATTGGACCCCCTTCCTTCAGGTCAAAGAACCTTTGGTCCATCATGAACAATCTTCTATTATGGGAGAAATCACTCGGGAATCAATGCCCAGTGTAATGTGAATGCAATGGTATGCAAAAACAAAGCAAAAAGAAAACAAGTCAGTACCGGACAAAAATGATAAGTACGTAATAAAAGGGCAAATTAAATGCGATAAGCAAACAAGGCAATCCTATTTACATTCCATCTAAGACACCTAGGTTATCCGCATGGCTCTAACAGGGTGGGTTTCTATGTGTTCTCTATATGCAGTTTTGGTTCTAGGAGGTACCCAAATTGTCCTTGCTGTCCTCTACTAAGAGTAGCAAGGCCCCCGATCATCACCCATTATAGGCTCCTTTCAACTGGGTTCAATTCAGGGGGACCCATTCGCTTATGCCTGCACGAAGGAACGATATCCTTACGAAAGCATAAGGTACTCGAGCCCCGAAGGTACTTCCTAGGCCCATACGGGAGAACGATATCTCCACGAGAGCATTAGCGTTTCCCCCCACATAAAAAATGGGTTTATATGCCGTATTTTAAATGCGTTAAAATAAACGCGCAACTATAACCGAATGTTACTTTAATAGTCACTTTAATCGGGAATTTCCAAAATCAGTAAAACGGTAATTACTTAAAAAGCTTGACTCTCATTTGTTTTTTAAAAAAACAAAAACGTCCCCAGCGGAGTCGCCATCTGTAGCGATGTCCCTTTTCTTGAAAAACGAAGGTTTCGAAGCGTTTGTGATTTTTCAGATATAAAATTTATTTCCGTAGGGGTTTTGAAAATATCGTATGTTATTAAAAATTGGAGTCGCCACTGGCCACTTAGGTAGGCCGGACACCATAAAACCAGAGATTTAAAAATTATTGGGTTCGGGAGTCGGTTACGGATGGGGAAGGATTAGCACCCCCACACCGCCCAAAATTGGTACTTTAATAATTACCGCTTTATTAGTATTACATTTTCCTGGGTTAAAGTGACGATTAGTTTAAAATTCGGTTATAATTGCGAGTAAATTTTAAGGGCCCCGTTATCCGAGAGTAAACGCCCAACCACTATCACTACGCCTGATACTGGCCCCGTTTACTCTCGGATAAAAGGGCACCGCATTGACAATTTATATTCCATTATGCAAACTTAGAGAAATAATTTGGAAACATGCATTCGCATTGACATGGTAAAAGACAGAATAAATAATGAAAAAAACATGGATATCACAAAATTAAACAAATATGATAAAAACACGAACATAATACATAATAATAATAATAATAATAATAATAATAATAATAATAATGAAGCATAAATAAAAAACATGTGGGAAATAAAAACGCATACTACAAGATTACATACATATTAAGAATAACACAATGTAACATATGCATGACATAAATGTATTATGATGTTAATTTCACGAATCAAAACAACGTGCTAACAAAGAAATTAATACCTAGTACATAACATATGACATAATATGCATACACAAATAAATAAATAAAAACATGGCCTTATACATGACCAAAACACACTAATATGTAACCTAAAAACATAGAATACATACTAACATAAACATGTCATAAAAACCAAATTAAAGTGTGACAAAAATGAATATGGGCAAAATGATAAAAAGAAAACAACCTATATAAAACATAAATAAACACGATCAAACATGACATTTATGAATACAACAAGTAATAGAACATGCTAAAAACAAATAAAACACAAGTAAGCAATGAATATTTAGAACATAAAAACAAGGACTGAAATGCTAAGAAATAAAACAGAAAGGCAAAAATTAAAAGGAAATAAAACTCGATTTAAGGACGTGATTACAAGCCTACGGAAACTTAAAAGGACCGGGGCTGTAAAATGCCCATGCGGCACGCTTGAAATGAAATTTTCCAAAATGCGGAAGTCCTTGGGGCGTAATTTGACCATTTGAAAAACTGGTTTCATTTAATTAAGGGACGAAAATAGAAGATTTTAAGAACTACGAGGGACCAGGATTGTGAATAAACCAAGGGGCAGACTCAGTTTGAAAAGATCAGAAACGCGGGAGCCCTTAAGCCCGAATTAACCCATTTTGAAAATTTTGGGACGCTATATATCACATTTATCATATTAAAAATCGACCCTTTCCCCATTTTTTTTACCCTTAAGAGCGAAGCTCTTATTCTTCTCTGAATCTATAGAGCCAAACCTTGATGAACCCAGAAACCGGCGACTCCCCGCCGTCCCGGCCGCCGCTAGTCGGCGGCGACGAACCAAAAAAAGACACTCAAAACCAACCTCTCTTCAAACTGAACTCAAATCTGAACTTAGATTTACTCTAGGACTCACCCTTTTGCCTAGATCTAAAAAAACAAAAGCCGAAACTTTTTCCCCTTTTTTTTAAAAGTTTTGTAAACCAAGGCCAAACAACCCCTCCCTTTACCGGTTCACCGTGTTTGGCTTAAGAGCCTTACAACTTATTACCGGCGGCAGGGGGTTCTTTCAACGAGGGTAAGAACCGAGTTCTTTTCATTTTTTTTTTATATTGTTGATGCCCTTGAAAGATATGCATGCAGTAAAAATAGAAAGAAAAAATACCACTGGACTCGCGTTGCCTTTTTTTTTTGTATTTCTAAAAACTGGTGATAATACACTTTCTGTTGGATCCTATATCCTTGTTTTTTCTCTCTGTTTTTGTAGAATATAATACATATTACATATCTTGTTCGATTTGGTACTGACACCCCTGTATTTTAATTTTTTTTGTGCATCTGAGCATGGTGGTTGGTACGGCGGTATGGTGGAGGAGTGGAGAGAGTCATGGTGGTGGTGTCCTCTATCAGATCCATTCATGGCCGTTGGATCAGATCTGATCCAACAGCTATGATTACATGGGGATGAGCGGCCTAGATCGAGCCTTGAAATGAGTGTGGCTACATCTGATCTTGACGCGTGGCAGAGGGGTAATGAACGGTCTCGCGCGTGGCAGAGTGGGAGGCGAGCGGTATGGAGAGTGACATCATGCGCGCCAGCTGGATTATCTTGGACTGATCTGGACCGTTGGATCAAGACTTGATCCAACGGCCCAGATGACGGCGGCTGCAAGATAAAATAGGGTTATTAGACTTAGTTTTTAGGGTTTTTAATATACTAGGTCAGGCCAATATGGGCCTTGTAACATATTTTGGGTCTGTAATATATATTGGACTGGACTATTAATTAATGAGCTTTTATTAATAAAACTTCTTGGATTTTATTTTAAATTAGCCCAATAATATTAACATTAATATTAGTTATAACAACAATACACATACAACAATACATACGTATATACCTAAGCAAACGTTAATTAATATAACATACTAGCATACATACATATATAATCATACACATAATTAACATAACATCTACACACATTATCCGTAAAAACAAATACGCTCGTACTAACTATAGATACATGCGTGACACACATACCGTTAATACGTACACATACATAGTTTACAATATACATGCACACACATATTAATAACACTCATGCACATAATAAACATATAATATAATATAATACAATGTATACATGCAACACTAATATACTAATAATTATACTAATATGTATTTACAGACCAGATAAAAAATGAGTGATTACACCCATGAAATCTACTCCCACACATTAAACAATTCACATACATGATATTTTAGAGTGGCAATTAATGCCTGCTGGAAATGTTTCTAGCTCTCTGGCACTTGTCACATAACTTGGCCAGAAAAATCTTGACTGCAACACTTTGGTTGTTGTCTTTATTCCAGCAAAGTGACCTCTATATGGGGTCGCATGACATAGCTGAAGAATATTTTGTTGTTCATCTTCTGGAACACAATGTCAAATAACTTGATCGACACACTATTTAAACAAGAATGGCTCATCCTAATAGTATTGCTGGATATACCTTAGAAATTGCTTTTTGGCATTACTCGGAAAATCTGGTGGCAATATATTGCTGACTAAGTAGTTGACTATGTCAGCACACCATGGAATAGTAGTGGTCGCAAGTAGCTGTTCCTCAGGAAAGTTATCTTTGTTTGCGGCGGAGTTGCCATCCTTATTGCGGTGCTCTAACCAAGACAAGTGTTCAACCACCATGTTCTCACTTTCATTCTTATCTCGTATCTCGTATCTCGAGATCAAACTCCTATAACAAAAGTGTTAATCGAATCAGTCTAGGCTTGGCATCCTTCTTGGCCATGAGGTATTTGATTACCGAGTGGCCTATGTATACCACAACTTTACTACCCATAATGTAAGATCTAAATTTGTCAAATGCAAATACAACTACACGGAACTCCTTCTCGGTTGTTGTGTAGTTAAATTGGGCTTCATTGAACGTCTAACTTGCATAATAAATGGTATGGAACATTTTTCCATGCCTTTGTCTTAACATAGCTCCAACGGAGTAGTCACTATCATCACACATGATCTCGAACAGCTTATTCTAATATGGTGCCATGACTATTGGCCATTGATTAACCTGTCTTTCAATTCCTGAAAAGCTTTCAAACAAGAGTCACAAAACTTAAAAGCAGTATTCTGTCCAAAAGTAAGCATAAAGGTTTAGAAATTTTTGAGAAATCATTAATAAAGTGACGATAAAAACTTGCATGTCCCAAAAAACTTTTTATACCTTTAGCACTTTTTGGTGGTGGTAATTGTTTAATTACCTCTACTTTGCCTTGTATACTTCCAATCACTTTTTGGTCACTTTATGCCCTAGAACTATGCCTTCCTTCACCATGAAGTGGCATCTTTCCCAGTTCAGGACCAAGTTAGTCTCAATGCATCTTTGAAGAACAAGTTCCAAACTCTGAAGGCATTCCTCGAAACTTTTGCTGAAGACGGAGAAGCATCCTTGAAGACTTCTAAGTTATTCTCGATCATATCCGAGAAGATCGACATCATACAATGATGAAACATTGCTAGAGTGTTACACAATCCAAAGAACATTCTTCTAAAGACGAATGTCCTATATAGACAAGTGAATGTAGTCTTCTTCTGGTCTTCTAGAGCGATGGCAATTTGATCATAGCCAGAGTAGCCATTCAAAAAGCAATAAAATACCTTCTCTACTAGTCTGTCCAACATCTAATCAATAAAGGGCAACGACAAGTGGTCCTTTCCAGTGGCATTATTTAGCTTTCTATAATACATGCATGCTCTTCAACCCGTCGCAATCCTCAAGGGAATCAACTTGTTTTTGTTGTTCTAAACCACAGTCATTCTACCCTTTTTTGACTGGGCTGACCCACGAGCTATCAGAAATGGGATTAAAGTATCCCGAAATCCAGCCATTTTATGACTTCTTTCTTGACTACCTCCTTCATGCTATGATTCAATCTCCTATGGGCCTCGATTGTTTTGCCATAAGTATTTTCCAGAATAATTTTGTGCATGTAGATTATTGGGCTTATCCCTCGGATATTAGTTATGTTCCACCTAGGGCTTGCTTATAACTAACCAATGTCTCCAGCAATTTTTCCTCCTAGTCCTCAGTCAAATCAGTAGCAATTATCACTGGCAAAGTAGAATTATCTCCTAGAATAGCATATTTAAGGTAACTTGGCAATGGTTTTAGCTCTAAGCATAGCGGCTCCTCAATAGATGGCTTTGGTGTTTTGACTTCTCTGTCCACCAACTCAATTGATTCAGGTCTCCTATAATAACTCATAACTTCATTCAGCATGGTTGGCTCTTCAAATTCGTCGCTCAACACCTCATCATCATCCTGCTCCATGGTATCAACTTTTGTTCCCTGGCATATTTGTGCTATGTTCACATTAAAAATGGACTCTATTAGTTTAACAGCTTGGCACTCCTCAGGTTCATTGCACACTTAAGAGCTTGAAACATGTTAAACGTAACCTGCTAGTCATTCATATACATAGTAAGCTCGCCTTTTTTAACATCAATTAAAGTCCTACCCGTGGCAAGAAATTGTCTTCCCAATATTATTGGGACATCAATATCAGCCTTATATTAAAAAATAATGAAATTAGTAGGAATATAAATTTATCTACCTTTACCAATACATTCTCAATCTTACCCTTGGGATGAGCATAAGATCGATGTATCGGTTGAAGTGTTACTGTGGTTGGCCTTGCTTCTCAAATACCAAGTTTCTTAAAAGCTAACATTGGGATTAGGTTGATGCTGGCTCCCAGATCACACAGTGTTTTACCCATAAATTTATTGCAAACCGTGCAGGGAATAGTGAAACTTCAAGGGTCTTTTAGTTTCTGTGGCAACCTTTTTAAATATCATTTCACTGCATCCCTTAGTAAGTGCAACAGTCTTGAAATCACGCAGCTTCCTTTTTTTGACAATATGTCCTTTATGAATTTGACGTAGTTGGGAATCTATTCGAGAGCTTCTACTAATGTTATGTTGAACTACATTTATTTAAGGAATTCCAAAAATTGCATGAACTGCTGATCTTACTTATGTTTATGGAGCCTCTATGGTGGTGGGTAGGCAAATGTTGGCTCCGCTGGTTTTGCCGAGGTGGTGTTGGCATCAATTTGAGGTTTAGCTTTGCTAAGTGCTCGCTTCCTTTTTCTCAGCTTCCTTGGGATCATCTGCTGGTACTGACTTCTCTTTCTGGCAAACAAATGGTTGTTTGTCAGGTGTTGCATTATTAACTTGTTTACCACTCCAAAGAGTAACAACTTTGCCTTGTTATCTCCCTTTTTGCTAATCATCCTTTGTATCACTTGGCAAAGTTCCTTGAGGTCTGGTACTGAGTGCATTGGCAATTTGTCCTAGCTTGACCTCCAATTTTAGTATAGATGCTGCTAAACTCTGAACAGTCACATCATTACGCTCCATATACTCTATTAGGGTGCTCTCATCAGATAATCTATACCTTGGATGAAGATTATTTTGTGCTCTTGGTGGCATCGCATTCTGGCTGAATCCTAGCGGTGCATTGATGTTCTGTCATTGGGCATTAAATTGGTTACCTCCCTGGTTCCCCCATGAAATGTTTGGATGTTGCTTCTACCAAGCATTATAAGTCTTAGAGTGTGGGTTGATATTGCGGTTAAAATTACCAACAAAATTAACTGATTCTAGGTTTGTTGGGAATTCTTCCATATTATAATCTTCTCCACAAATAGTGCAGAATGGTTTTAATACGTTCACTTATCGGACTTCAGTAGGTTTTTGCATTATCTTCACTATGTTAGTGTGGTTGGAAATTTGAGCATTGATAGATGACAGTGCATCAAGCTCTAATTTTCCAACTACTTTTGTCACAGTTCCCAATCTAGCGGCAGGGTATTGAAGATCATTGGTGGCAATTATTTTGATGATATCTTAGGCATCCGTGTAATTCTTGTCTGGTAACGAACCATTTGCCCAAGCATCAACAACAGTCCTAGCATGAGCATTAAGTCCGTTATAAAAGGTCTCTATCTAGGTCCATGTAGGGAACCCATGCATGGGGCATCTTCTCAACAGGTCCTTGAATGTTCCTAGGCATCATACAGAGTCTCGCCATTAGCCTGCCTAAAAGTAATGATTTCACTCTGCAGCTTGGCATTAAGTTTAGGTGGCTGAAATCTCAGAAGAAACTTCTGGCATAAATCTACCCACGAAGCAACTGAACCAGGTGGCAAAGAGCTTAGCCACAATTTTGCTCTATCTCTCAAAGAGAATAAAAATAGCCTCAGCTTTACTGTCTCTTCAGTCACAAGGAGAATAACCCTAGCTTTACTATCTCTTCAGTCACACCAGGTTGTTGAAATACTTGGCAAACCTCCATAAATTGCTTCAGATGATGCCTTGGGTCTCTATTAGGTGATCCATCAAATTGACCTACATTCAATAGCGTCTGAATCATTACCGTTTAAGCTCAAAATTAGTTAAATTTACCTCAGGACCAATCAGTCCTGGCAACAAATTATCCACGCTTGGTGCTTGGTGCTTAGTGTTCTCTAATAGGTCGTTCTTTAGGTATCTCAGCGGCAACAACAAGAGAGGGCAGTATCCCATCATGTATTGTCAGTTTTTCTTGGTTGTTGGCATTATTTAGGACACAGTCTAGTCCATCATTCTCGTTACAAGCCATTTTCGATGTTCTCTTTTATCGTGTGTATGGTTCTTTCAATCTCTGAGCCGTATTGTAAATCTTCCTTTGCAATGCGGCTCCTAGTCATACACCAAACAAAATGTAATAAGTGAAACAAAAAGAAAAAAATAGAAGCAAGTAAAAATCAAAATAATTAATCTCGTTGCAATCCCCGGCAATGGCACCAAAACTTGTCGACTTTTATATTACTTGGCAAAATTTTAAAGATTATGCGTAATTAGTTAAATAAATAATGCCAAGACTATGTCTTTTTGCATGCAAGTATACAAGGTCAACAAATAATATAGTAGTAAGAGAGGATCATATCCGCAAAGATTGTCCAAGAATTAAATGCCACGATAAATACTTGTGAAGTATAAAAATAAAGATTTGGTAATTGTTTAAGGAAATTATCACAAAAACTGAAGCAAAGATTCAAGTAGGCTAGCAGATAAAAGTGTAAAGATGATTGGTAGGTTTGGCAAGGGATGTTTGAATTTTACGCTAGAGATGATAGCGATTAATAATGTTAAACCTTGGTTTTATTGCCGAGCATATTTTAAACTAGTATTGCCTCTATCAATGGCAATACCCTAAGTTAATTGCTTTTAACACCTATATATCTATAGTGAGTTTTCAAACAATTAACTTGATAAGGAATCAATCTTTTACTCCTAAGGGGTAGATTTACTTTAGGTGTAAGTTCATCTGCTTGAATATCTTCTATCAGAGTTTCTCTCCTTAGTATTTGGCAAATAATCCTTATCTCTTAAGTAGGGGATAATGAGCATTCAATGCCTACTATCATATGGCATAAAATAGAATAAAATTAAGCATAAGCAAAATAGACAATAAAACCAAAGCATTCAATTATTAAAACCCTAAAACAAAGTGTTCATCGCGAACACCTCTAGTCAACTGGAAAGATTAGTTCATGGCTGGGGAAACCAACAACAAATCATCATTTTTCATCATCCTTACAAAACTAGAAATATTTTTTAAGAGAAATGGAATAAAGAAGGAGGTTTGTCAATACAGCCCTTCAATGGATCCAGAGCTCTCGACAAAGACTGCCCTAGTTGAACCGTGGTTTGCCTCTGCCCTCCTTTCTTCCTTGCGGTGCTGCCCCCTTTGCTTATCCTTTGAACTCCTTTATGTAGGTGCACATGGAAACCCTAATTAGGGATAGGGTTGTGAGGGTTTGTTACGACAATTCTTAGGGCATTTCCACTTTATAGAATTAGGGTTGACCTGGTCTTAACTCAGGGTTGTTTGACCAGGCATCGGCCTTCCTTCTTTTGCCAACCGAACTTGGCATTCTTCTCCTGCTTTTTGCCAACTGTGCTCAGCATTTCTCTCGTGCTTTCACTTGCTCCATTCCTTCCAAACCTGCACTCCACGATAAGAAAACACCCTTCACTCTGGCAATATAAAGTGTTCATTGCTCAACTCCTATATGCAAATGCATGTAACTACTTGCAAAATATGCTAAAATATACCTAAAATCAAGCAATAACATGGCAATATATGCATGAAAAGTACATCGTTTGAGGAGTTAACAAAAGGGTAGTTAATTTGTTTGGAAACAGTGTCGGAACTTGAAGTAAAAGTTTGATTTTTAAAAATTTTGGAGGCTTAAATGAAAATTTTCAAACAATTTGAGGGTTTAGCTAAAAATTTTAATAACTTTGAGAGATTTAACAAAATAAATAAATTTGAGAGGGTGTTTAAATAAAAATATTCAAAATTTTAAAGCTTAATAAATTTTTTAAATTCTTAAGGGGGTCAAATTACAATTTTTAAAAATTTTAGGGACAATTTAAATTTCCTAAAATTTTAGGACGGTCGTGGCTCCACTAGTCCTTTAAAAGATAAGACCTTGCTAGGAAAGTAGTTATATGGTTAATCGCAGTTAGCTGGTTATTACTACATATAAATGGAATAGTTACTTTTTGTAATGCCATGTTTGGCAATTAGAGGATAACATATTATATTAGCTGATAGAATTAGCTTATTTAACTATCGAATTACAATAGCTAATTGTATTAAAGTGTTTGGCAAAATTAAGGGTAAACTACCTAGGTGACCACCCTACTATTGGGTCCAACCTATTTTGACCATCGAACTACAAAAATTCAAAATTTGACCACCCAACTATTTAATTGGACCTATTTTGACCACCAGCCGTTAAAATCTAACAGAGAGGTTACGTGGCAGTTAAAGTAAATTTGTATAATTACCTATTTGGTCCATGTTAGTTACATATTATATCAATTTGGTCATAATTTTAATTCAACTTAGTCATTACAAACGCACAATCATCGGCTGTCTCACCGGCCACTACCACTACCACCACTACCGCTCATTTAACTTCAACAACAATACCTCCACCTTCAACAGCAACACTTCCGTCAACATCACCATCCCCTACAACATCAACGCCTCCGCCTACCACCACACCAATCGCACCACCGCAACCATCTGTAACCAACCCCCTCCCAAAGTTGCACCAACTACCACCTTCAAATGCACGTCTAACTTAACCCACAAAATAAACTGCTCTCCCAATATATAAATATCATCGAATTCCTGGCAAATTCACCACCACACTTCTCCTCTTCAACTATTTTTTTCTCATCTCTCTTGTTTAAGAAGAGAAAACGAAAACCCAAAGATTCTTTTGTTGATCAATAGTATTTTATTTATTCAAAATTGAAGATGAGTTCAATGAAGTTGCATGTTGTTGCAGCCATGGGGTTGTTGTTGATGGCACTTTTGCAGTTGAGTTACGGGTAAAGCATGGATGAGCATTCTCCAACAATCCCCCACAAATGCGGCGGCCGGACGACGGCGGCGGCGCGCGCGTGCGAGGGCCTAGTCCATCACTCTTCAATAAAGAAGGCCAACAAGGTTCCTTTATAAACCAAGCCCAATATGTTTTCCCACCCAATGTGGGATGAGCATTCTCCAACAATCCCCCACAAATGTGAAAGAATATTTAGAAAACATAGTGATAAAAATTTGAGTTTTAAAATCACAAGAAGAGCAATAGCGAGATTAGTTGCTTAAGCACTAGTGAACGTATTTGGAACTAGTACATAGTGATATGAGTGATTCTTTTCCTAGATAAGTGAACGAAACTGGAACTTTCTAAGATAAGGGTAAACTCATAACACACAACTAACCCCTTCATCCACTGAAATCCTCGATGTGTTAGAAAATATACAAATGTATAAAATACATATGTAAACAAGTATAGCCATATGACCTCAGGATTCTAGTAAGTGTATTAGAAAAATAGCCCAACATTTTTCATAGAAGGTGGCTAACCTTCTCACTTACATGGGTTATTTCATCAGATTTATCTCTGCATAAACCACTCAAATAAAAGCTAGCTTTTCCCTTAAGCTCATCCTTTCAAAAGAATAGGTGAATTCTTCAGTTCATTTATAAAATGAACCACCCAAACTCTGGGATAAGAATTCATTAAGAATAAAAATTCAACCTCTTTAATCGGTGAATTCAATAAGTTCTTCTCAATAGAGCAACCCAAACTTTTGGGATTGAATTCATTAAGAGTTAAGAACTCATCCTTTCTAGCGGCAAGTTCATTCAATCCTTCGCGATAGGACAACCCATTCAACATTGGGCTATGAACTTATTAAGAGCAGTTATTCAACCAAAGTCAGTAATTCATCAAGTCTTTCTCACTAAGACCACCCAACACCTGGGCTATGAATTTATTAAGAGTAATAAAACTCAACCTGGGCATGTACATTATTCGTCATAGGGATAGGTAGTAATAAATGTACACTATGAATACTCTTCATGGTTTTGTTTGACCATATTGAACTTAGATAACTAAGTTGGATATCCACCATGAATTCCTCAACCAATAGGCTTTAGACCCATCCCCCTTAACGAATCCAGAACCGTTTTCCCACTTAAACCTTTGGTAAGTGGATCAGCAAGGTTCCTTTCTGACTTTACATACTCTAAAGAGAGTACTCCGTTCCTTCTTAAGTGTCTCACTGATTCATGTCTTATGCGAATGTGTCTCTTCTTACCATTGTAAGCTTGGCTTTTTGCCACACATATCGCTGCTTGTGAATCACACAACAAGGATACATGAGGAGTCGGTTTTCCCCAAAAAGGAATTTTTGCTAATAGATTTCTAAGCCATTCAACTTCTTGCCCAGTTAAGTCAAGAGCAATAAACTTTGACTCCATGGTAGAGCGTGCGATACGAGTCTGCTTAGTAGACTTCCATGAAATCGCTGCACCACCTAAGGTAAAGATATACCCACTCATGGAGCTTACTTCATCATTATCGGTAACCCAATTAGCGTCACAGTATCCTTCTAAAATAGAAGGAAAGCCACAAACACGAGTTGCCAATCAATAGTACCCTTAAAATACTTAAGTAAGCGTTTGAGTGCAATCCAGTGTTCACCACTAGGATTATGAGTATATCTAATTAACCTACTCACAACATAGGCAATATCAAGCCGAGTATAGTTCATTAAGAATATAAGGCTTCCAATAATTCTAGCATATTCTTCCTAGGAAACACTACTTCCTTTATTCTTAAAGAGATGTATGCTAGAGTCATAAGGAGTTCGAACAGGGGTGACATCAAAACTGTCAAATTTCTTTAACACCTTTTCAATATAATGTGTTTGATTTAAAGAAAATCCATTTTCAGATTTGGTAACTTTTACTCCTAGGATCACATCAACCTCTCCCAAATCGGTCATCTCAAATTTAGTAGACAAGATTTTTTTGTTTTGTTAATGGATTTAATGTTGGTACTAAAAATCAACATGTCATCCACATATAAACTGATGATGACACAATCAGTTCCAAACATCTTCGAATACACGCATGCATCCGCTCCATTAACAATAAAACCAAAACTCAAAATGGTTTTATAAAATTTCTTGCACCATTGCTCAGGAGCTTATTTAAGGCCATAAAGAGACTTTTTAAGTCTACATACTTTGCCTTCCATACCAGGTGTCTCAAAACCTGGTGGTTGCTCTATATAGATCTCCTTGTCTAGATCTCCTTGTCTAGATCTTCATTCAAAACTGCAGTTTTTACATCCATTTGATGTACATGCAATTTTATGAATTGATGCAATCGCGGACAAGGCACGGGTCGTTGAGATTTTTGTCACAAGAGAGTACGTATCAAAGAAGTCAATACCAAACTTCTGAGTGAACCCTTTGACTACTAGTCTTGCCTTATACTTATGGATTGACCCATCTGGTCTTAGCTTCTTTCTAAAGACCCATCTACTGCTAATAAGTTTATATCATATAGGCAAATCAACTAACTCCCAAGTGTGATTAGACTTAATTGATTCTAGTTCATCATTAATAGCATTCTCCATAAACTACCATCAATTGAACTTATAGCTTCATTATTTGTTTTAGAATCCTCATCTAAAAGGAAAGATTAAGCTATAGGTTCATTTATAGAGTCTAGATCACTTATTTCTATAATAAAGGAAGTTATGAAATCTGGTCCAAAGGTAGTCGCTACCTTTTGTCTTTTACTTCTTTTAGGCTTTAATTCAAACTCTAGAGTCTCATTGGCAAGACTACTAGAAGAAGCAGGAACATGATTTTCTCGTTGTATCTCAACATTTAATCTATGTTTTTAAGAGGAAAGGAGTCCTCAAAAAATACTGCATCCCTATATTCACAAATTGAGAAGTCACTTAAAGACATAAACCTGTATGCGACACTATTCTTATCATTCCTATAAACACTGCATCAATGGTTTTAGGACCGATAGTGGTCTTCTTAAAGTCAGGTAAACCAACCTTTGCCAGAAACCCCTACACTTTCAGGTATTGCAAATTTGGTGCATAACCTTTCCACAATTCATATGGGGTACAATATAATTTCTTATGAGGCACCTGGTTCAATATATGATTGGCCGAGAAAATGGTTTCCCCCCACATGTTATCAGATAACCTAGAACTTCTTAACAAATAGTTCATCATCTATTTTAAAGTTCTGTTTTTCCTCTCGGCAATGCCATTCTGTTGAGTAAAATAAGGAGTAGAGGTCTCATGTATTATGCCATTATGTTTATAAATGATAATGGACTAAGTTTATACTAAAAATGGGTCCTAAGATAGAAAGTTTAGAAATCTGTCCAGAAATGTACGCAAAAGCAGTGTGTTTGAAAAATCAGTATAAATTCCACTATTAGAATTAGATGGTGAATCTTATATGTATGAACTGGAAATTTTGTTTAGTTTCTTAAAAAACAAACAGTTATTGATTTCGAGTTGTATGTAAAAAGTTATGATTTTTTTTCGAATGAAGGTCAGAAAATAGGGCAGCAGAATTTTAAGTTTTTTTGGGTTGTGACGTGAATTTAAAGATTTATTTGAATTTTTGTGTAATGATTTTAAGCTAATAAATTATATGGTTAGAAAGCTTGATTAATCTAGTTTAATTAGAAAATTTCGGAATGAAGTTTCGATGTCTATAAAATTTTTATAAATTTTTAAGTAAAGGCAGTACAGGCTGCCAATTTTCTAAGCTAAAGTAATAAAAGGGTTTAACCTTAGTAACATCACTGACTCGTAATTGGTAATGAATACGGGAAAGAGATGTTACAGAATTAGCAGTTAGTTACAGCAACTTTTGTTCGAACATGATGTTAGTGCATTGAAATAGTCATTGTCGCTGCATAGACAGCTGTTAGGATAAGATCAAAGAATTATGAGTTGTCCAGTAGTACAGCTGCCTACGAAGTTTTATCTTGAAAATCTATGAAAGACACATGGAAACACCCAATTGGAAAGTGATAAGGATATATATCCATATATTCTTATCCTAAAAGAGGAGAGAAAGAGGCTCATATCTTATCATCTTCTTTATTGGTTTTGAAGATTTCTCTTGATGGCTTGGCAGCCTAAATCTTCTATGGGGCAACTGAGGTGAATCTGATGCAGAATTAAGTGACCACAACAAGTGCGATAGCAAGGGAAACTTCGTGGAATCATTTCGAGATAGCTAGGAATAAAGGTTTCCATTTGATTTCATTAGTTTTTATAATTAAATGAATGATGATTTACTGTTTTCTTTTCTTTGAGTATGGAAGTACCTCTGAATTGTGAACTTTTTTTTATTTTATATATCTTCCTTTCTTCTTTCGATTATTGGGTTTGAATACTATTTTGCACAGAAGTGTTGAATGCAGCCACCAGCACTGGAAGGTGCGGTGATAGTTCAAGTTAATGAGCATCACAACGGAAGTGGGGTGAGAACACAAAGGAATTTGGTTTACTCGTTCGTGGGCAAGTATTATTTGCCAGCATCAGAAGGCGTGGTAGATTTACATGTTTAAGTTTTTAGTTGAGATTTTAAAGAAAGTGAGTAAAGTATGCTTTAATTCATTGTGGATTAACCATCTAATGTCATGGCTTTACAGCACTTGGTAATCTGTTGATGAATCACCAAGGGAACCCTACTAACATCATTATATTTTTTCTGATTTAATTTTAGTACATTGCTTCAAAATTACCTATAACATTTACCTTTCATTGCTTGGAAATTTCCTATCGCAATTACCTTATTTTTCTTACTTATTGCAATGAAATTAGTATATGTCCTAACAACCATCCTCGTGGGATCGATATCTGACAAATTTGCATCTGTCTACTATACTTGCATCGACGTGTATGCTTGCACAACTGCTGTGACATTTTATAGCCAATCAATTAAAAACAAAACATCTAATTGTTGGGTTCTAGAATTTGACGACTGCTGAGATCATTGGTTCATCCACCTCCACTTTGAGCAAAAGGGTTATGTCTCCAAATTTCCTAGCGAATATGGCTCGATGCTAAGTCTCTAGGCTTCCCCATAGAGTGATCAACTTGGACAGCTTGTTTCGAGGTTGGCCCATGTGCACCCACTCTGGCAATTTTATGACCTTTTTCTTTCTGTACACAGTCACCATGTTGGTGTTGGAACTTCAAAGAATCATTTCGGACAACTACGTTTGGACGACAGGCCCAGAGTCGGATAATGTTACTCGAAGGTTCATGATCAACCAATGATAGGGTATTATGAATACACACTAAATGAATATGCAAATGAAACAAGAAAAAGGGTTAGTATATAACAATAAAACATCAAAGCAAGAAATGTTACAGAAAATATAAACCCTAACCGCATGCATTCTAGTTCTCTATGGCTTTTCGCATGACTCTAGTGGGATGGGCTTCCTATATTCTCATTCACATGAGTTTAGGTCTAAAAGGGTACTCGAACTGTCTTATCCCCTACTAAGGTGGATAAGAAGTTCTATCATGTCCCATTACAAGCTTGAGAATCGAACACGGTTCAGGGGATGCATTTCAGTATGCCCATTCAGAGGGTTACTCTTGAAAGCATAGGTACTTCGGACCCCGAAAGTGTTCACTGGGCCATACGGAGGATTACTCATGAAGGTAGAGATATTAATTTCCACCTAAATTAGATAAAGCTCGGGTATGAGGCCTATGTCATGATGCAACAACAAGAAAACGTTAGCACATGAATATGCACAAAACCAAACAAACAATCGAACTTCAAAATAAAATACCTCATGACCAAATAAAAATTATGCCCACTTAAAAAAGTCCCTAGTGGAGTCGCCAAGCTATCGCGATCAGGACACGACGTAATATAACAATATTTTGGAGTCGCCACATGTCTTTTAAACTAGGTAGACCGAAAACCTAAAAGAAACTAGAGATTCTAAAATGTCTATATTTTTTAATCCTAAAGGCTCTATGTCTTCTAAAGAATGATCTAATAAATTATGAGCTTATTGATTAAATTTATTAAAAGGGCCTAAATATTTTAATGTTAAAGGTGCTAATCTAAGGATTTTAATAAACTTTCTACGAAATTAAAATATAATGCCTAAATTACGACTCCAATTTTATGGTTTTAATTAAGAACATAAATTTTGAAAGATCTAACCTATTAAGTTTAAAAGATCTTGTAACCCCCTTGACCCGGCCTAGACACCCAACCGAACCAGGAAGGCTACATTGGGTTTGCCGAAGCAAACCAAAGAGATACAACCGAACTGGTCCATTTTTTTCTTTTTATCTTTTATAGATGCCAATTATTAACCCTACATGTTCATACGAACATTAGGTGCAACCTCAACTCAATCGGGCATCAATTTGACATCCAATTGATCATATTTGCAAATTAGGGACCAAATTGCAAATACATAAAATTTTAGGATTAAAGCACATTTTTAGGTTACCAATCTTTAATTAGTCAGGTTCCAAACCTTCATCTCAAATTTCAACTTAAACGATCATTCTACCATTTATAATTACATCGACAAGATTCAGGGACTAAAGTGCAAAGAAGGCAAAACTGCCCAAAATGACATTAACAGGAAAATGACCAACCGTATCAAAACGGGTAAGCCCGTACCGATACGGTTTGAAACACATCATTTCGATACACCACCAAGATATTTCGATACACCTAACTGAATTATCGAACTTTTGAAATATTTACAATTGTACCGATAAGGTTCCTTAGGTGTTTCGATATGTGGGTTCAAGTTACAAAAGTGAATTCCAATGGCTAAAACTCGTATCGAAATGCCCATTCCCGTACCGGTACGCCAGGCAAAATTTGCCTAGGCATATCGAAACTTCCCAGACCCGTACCGATCCCACAAGCCATAAATTGCCTAGCCGCACTCGACACGGTCCCTGCGATATCGACGCTGGGGCCTCAGAATGTCACATTTGGCTTATTTTTCATCCCGAAAGCATACTTAAACAACTCCAACATGCTTTAAACTCAATACTGATATGTCAAACATATCTCATGCTAACTAGCATCACAATTCTAACAACACAACAAGGACTTATGCATCAAAGAGGAAATATATAAACCCTAACCGCATGCATTCTAGTTCTCTATGGCTTTTCGCATGACTCTAGTGGGATGGGCTTCCTATATTCTCATTCACATGAGTTTAGGTCTAAAAGGGTACTCGAACTGTCTTATCCCCTACTAAGGTGGATAAGAAGTTCTATCCTGTCCCATTACAAGCTTGAGAATCGAACACGGTTCAGGGGATGCATTTCAGTATGCCCATTCAGAGGGTTACTCTTGAAAGCATAGGTACTTCGGACCCCGAAAGTGTTCACTGGGCCATACGGAGGATTACTCATGAAGGTAGAGATATTAATTTCCACCTAAATTAGATAAAGCTCGGGTAGGAGGCCTATATCATGATGCAACAACAAGAAAACGTTAGCACACAAATATGCACAAAACCAAACAAACAATCGAACTTCAAAATAAAATACCTCATGACCAAATAAAAATTATGCCCACTTAAAAAAGTCCCTAGTGGAGTCGCCAAGCTATCGCGATCAGGACACGACGTAATGTAACAATATTTTGGAGTCGCCACATGTCTTTTAAACTAGGTAGACCGAAAACCTAAAAGAAACTAGAGATTCTAAAATGTTAGGTTCGGGGGCATGGTTATGTATGGGAAAAGATTAGCACCCCTCACAACACCCGTAAAATGACGCTTACTTGGTCACTAATATTTTATTTCATAGTTCGGGTACATACACACATAAATTTTAAAGAAAACTCGACAAATTCTAAAGTCTATATTTTTTAATCCTAAAGGCTCTATGTCTTCTAAAGAATGATCTAATAAATTATGAGCTTATTGATTAAATTTATTAAAAGGGCCTAAATGTTTTAATGTTAAAGGTGCTAAAACTCGTATCGAAACGCCCATTCCCGTACCGGTACGCCAGGCAAAATTTGCCAAGGCATATCGAAACTTCCCAGACCTGTACCGATCCCACAAGCTAAAAATTGCCTAGCCGTACCGATACGGTCCCCTGCATATCGGTACGCTTGGGCCTGTAATGTCACATTTGGCTTATTTTTCATCCCGAAAGCATACTTAAACCACTCCAACATGCTTTAAACTCAATACTGATATGTCAAACATATCTCATGCTAACTAGCATCACAATTCTAACAACACAACAAGGACTTATGCATCAAAGAGGAAATATATAGGCATGCTTCCTAATATGCATCCAACCAACATATCAAAAGGTAAACCAACATAAAAAACAATCCTTAAAGGCCATTTACAACCCAAAAGCAACTAGAGAAACATGCTCAAACAGGGAGTTCCACAACACATCTTCCAAAACACAACAAGTACCCCATTGCCCTTATTCATTATAGTCTAGTCTTTAACATACGTTTGTAACAAGTCTTGCCAAGATCCCCTTGCTTCTAGCTGCCTTCCAAGACCTCAATTATCTGCATTGATGGACAACGAGAGCGTAAACACACAAGGCTTAGTGTGGAGTGCTCAAAACAAACACCATCAATGCATTTAAAACCATTTACATAACATCATCCTTAAAAACATCATCATCATGCCTCTTTTAAAACATGCACTTTGCATCATTTAAAACCAACATATTAAACCATATGCTACATGTATCATTAAACAACAACAAATTACATTGCTAACCCTCCACTTAAGCTTCCCCATGCATTACTACCAACTGCAAAGCTTAAGGAGAAACGTGTATAAATCACATTATACAACATAAAATTTCCAATGATACATTGACAATTATATTGGCTTTCAAGTGATCAATAACAAGTCCATTAACAAAAGAGTTCATTGGATACACAGATTCAACAAGTGTTAACCCAACACTTCAAGCCATCTCAACTGGAATACCGATACAATTACAATCGCAGTACATTAACAATTGGGTACAATAACAACCGGGTACCATAACAACCCACTGGACATCCACCCCAATCATCGGTTAGACTCTTAATCCACTAACGGGAGTATTTGGTACTGTTTAACCCCTCTACCGTTAGGGTACTTGGATGGAGTATTCGGTACGCCGTATAAACCCCTCGACATCCAAGGTGACTTATTTACAGTGCACTAAATCCTATCGCCGGACAACTATATCTGATAATAATTTTAAAACCACATCACTTGCCAATATAATTAACCATTTTAACATTTACCTCACCGTTTTAAGCAAGCATTAACCAAAACATTTTTCCAAAGCAACAACCATGCTTTAAACCACAAGTATAAACCACATACTTACAAGGATCACTTACCATATGCATCCTTCAGCATTTCATGCTTAAAACCAGCATATCAAATACTTTAAAAACATGCTTAAACAGTAGGTAACATGTAAATTAAAACAAGTGCATAAAACCATTTCGAACTAGCACACCGAGAGAGAAAACCACTTTATACTTACTTCCGAGTCTAGGTAAGCATTTCAAGCTCTACCATAACTCCCAAAACTTTGTTCCCAAAACATCAAAACGCTTTAAACCACGTTTTCACTCACCGATACGCGAATCCTCGATTCACCGTCACGAAATCAAGTATCCAAAGCCTCCAATGCTTCTCCAATCTCTTCCGGATCAACCTCCCATGTTTTTACCACAAAACAACAGGGGGTTAATGCAACATAATGCATTCTAAACACAACAACCAAAATCCTTCTCATATTCTCACAAAACCTCCACAACAACCGAAACCATAAGCAAAACACTTTGATTCACTACCTAGCCAAAATCTATCAAACTAACATCACTTTTATCACCAAAACACATCTAAAAACAGATTCAAAACAACCTACCACCTCCATCAACCTTACAACCATATAGACACCACACAACCTCAAAACTAACAACCTAAACAAATATAGATTCTTAAGTTTTGGGATTCCATTGATAAAAATCACTTATCAACATTATTAAACATCCAAAATATGAATCAAAGCAACCTTACTTACTGGAAATCAGATCCAATTCGCGAATCAACTCATTTTCCCCAAATAACTCAATTAAACATTGGAAAATCATCAAAATCATATTAGAAACACAAAAACAAGGATAAAATGCTTGGGAATTTCAATAAAGAACCATACAATAGAGGAGATCTCAGACCTTACCCCGATTGTGAAGTTTCTCCCTCAATTGATTTGCGAAAAGCTAAGAAAACACAAGATTATTGTAAGACTTTGTATTAACAATCTTTATAAAACAATTTGAAACAATAAAATCAAGTTAGAAACCACCTCACCTCTAGAAATTTGATGAAAAACTGAGTGTTTGGCTGAGGAGAGAATGGAGAGAAAAAGTTGAGAGAAAATGACGTGATTTTTGTTTTGGAAAAGATAACTAACTTTTTAACAAAATCCTCTTTAATTATTAATTAAACCACATGTTAAAATAAGTCTAATCAAGGGAGAAATCATCAAAAACCAATTGGTAAAATAGTCCTTCAAGATTCTAAGTATTTGACGGACCCTTTTCATTTTAGTCACTAGAAAATCATAGTTTTCAAAACTTTCATTTTGGTCACTAACTAAAATGTCCATCTTCCAAAACCCATTTTTCAAAATTGATTCTACCATTATTAAATATATAATTAATAATGATTTTTAAGCATTTTTCCATAATTTTTTTCCACACCAAAAATATACGATCTCGAAACTGACTCGAATCTCTACTCCAGTCCATCGAACCGTCTAATAAACCACCAAACCGCAAAGCCCTAAAACTGAGGCGTTACAAATCTAATCTAAAGACCCAATTTACAACATTATGGAGAATATTAAAGGGACTAAGACCTAAGGCTTTGCTCTAAAAGTAACCTAGAAAAAGGAAATCAAAGATTGTTAATAAAAGGGACTAAGACCCCAAGTTACGTAAAAGTAACCTTCAATTGCCTAGATGCATATGCCACTACCTTACTCTCTTGCATCAACACACAACCAAGCCCAACATACGACGCATCACTATAAACAACAAACTCTTTACCCGATTCTGGTTGAACCAAAACTGAAGCTCGCGTCAAATCTTCCTTCAACCTCTCAAAAGCTCATTGTCTATCCTCTGTCCACTCAAACCGAACATTCTTGTGCAACAACCTTGTTAACGGAGTTGCCAAACTGGAGCACCCTTCCACAAACCTCCGATAGTAACCCACCAAACCAAGAAAATTCTCGACCTCCGTCACAGACTTAGGCTCTTCCAACTCATCACAGCCTCAACCTTATGTGGATCAACACGGATTCCTTCAGCCGACACCACATATCCGAGAAACACAACTTCCTTGAGCCAGAACTCACATTTTCTTAACTTAGCATAAAGTTGATTAGCCAACAGCGACTAAAGCACAATTCTCAAATGTCTATCATGATCCTCCTCAGTATGAGAGTACACAAGGATATCATCGATGAACACAACCACAAACTGATCCAAAAACTCATGAAACACATAGTTCATCATGTCTATAAAAGCAGCTGGAGCATTGGCCAAACCAAATGGCATCACAAGAAACTCATAATGCTTGTACCTCGTACGAAAGGCTGTTTTGGGCACATCCACCTCTTTCACCTTTAACTGATAGTACCCTGACCTCAAATCTATCTTGGAAAACACTGAAGCTCCCCTAAACTGATCAAACAGGTCATCTATCTGCGGTAAGGGATACTTGTTCTTTATTGTCAACTTATTCAGCTGCCGGTAATCTATACACATCCGCAACATACCATCTTTCTTCTTAACAAACAACATTGGCGTTCCCCACAGTGAAATACTACGTCTAATGAACCCACGATCAAGTAACTCCTGCAACTGCGTTTTCATCTCCTTCAATTCCTTCGGAGCCATGCGGTATGGAGCAATGGATACTAGTACCATACCCGTAAAAACCTCGATGCCAAACTCTACCTCACGGTCAGGTGGCAACCCTGGTAATTCCTCCAGAAAAACACCTAGATACTCGCATACGGTGCGAACATCCTACACCCTCAACTTCTTTGATCCAGGATTCATAAAATAGGCCAAATAAGCCTGACATTCAGAATCCAACATTCGTCTTGCTTCCAAAGCTAAAACAACACTAGACAAAAACTTGGCATTTTCGCCAACTACCACCACCTCATAATTATCCGACAACCTCAAAGATATCCATTTGGTCTTAAAGTCCACCACAGCCCCATGTTTTGTCAACCAATCCATACCCAAAATCATATCAAAACCATGGAATTGTAACTCCATCAAGTCTACGGCAAACACATGTCCCTGGACCGTCAGCGGACACCTACTATACAACCTCCTAACCACGGCTGTCTCCCCAAGAGAACTAGTCACTCTAACACCCACATTAAGAATTTCAACAGATATATCAAGCAGCTCAGCATGCTCACTAAAAATGTATGAATGAGTAGAACCAGAATCAACCAAAGAATACAACGACAAAGACTATGGAGTAAAGGTACCTACAATCATATTAGTGTCATTGCGACCCTCACGGTACGTATACACCCTAGCCGGTCCACCTCTCTCAGGCTGGATAGCAATAATATGAGGTACAGTCCTCTGTTCACCATCTCGACGCTGAAACGGTCTGCAGCCACGACCATGCTGCGGAGCAACGATAGGTGCAACACCCTGCCCACCTCAAGCCAACAATAGACAATCTCACCTCTGATGGTCGCCTGACCCACAACTCCAACAAGCATTAGCCAACACAGGCACAGGTGCCTGAGCCTCCCTAGCCAAACGCGGACAATCTCGCCTCAGATGTTCTTGGGATCCATAAACCCAACAAGTGCTAAACGATGCTCTAACCTAGGCACCCTGCCCCTGGACTCCATGTCCGACAACACCTTCACCATGCCTCGGCTCTGGGTGAAACCTCATGTCACGATGTCTCTTGGCCTGACCACTGCTATAACTTAAATTAACAGCTCTCTTACCCGAGCTAGAACCTCGCAATCCAGATGTCAAACCCAAATTTTGCTCTACATCCTTAGCTCGTGAAACCAACATATCAAAGTCAGTGTAATTAGCAGCAAGCATGTATGTCTCCACATCCTGCACAAGCCCATATCGGAAACCATCACATCGAGTACGCTCGTCAGGAACCAACTCAAGTGCATACCGAATCAACCTCACAAAATACACCTCATACTCTACTACAGACATACTGCCTGCACTAAATCCATAAACTCACGCTTCTTCTCGTCCTGATATAGAACTCCCAAAAACTTCTTTTGGAATGCCTCATAGAAGAACTCCTAGGTCACATTATCCGTCGCCATACCAGATATCGTGGTAGTCCACCATGCATAAGCATCACCCTACAGCAGGGAAACAGCACAGCCCAGCTTATGAACATCGGTGCACCCCATCTGGCCCAATATCCTCTCAGTACTGGCCAACCAACCCTCAAAAGCCTCAACCAGCAACCCTCAGAAATCAACTCCGCCCAAACTACGAAGACGCTCAAGCGGCAAACCTTGCCCCTTAAGAGGATTAGGTGGGGGCGGTGGCAACCCTCTAGGAGGTGCAACTTCTCCTACATCATCTTGCCCAATAGTAGCAGCAATCGCACTAGATCGCAACTCTCTCCTTAGTCCCATTGTGCTAAAATATATATAGGGCATGATAATCATTTCAAAATAAAAATAGTCAGGCCAGCCTCAAGCAAGGATCCAAGACTTTTATTTCAAAAATCAAAACTTTCTAGACTATAATAATAAGGCAATGGGTATACCAAAACATCCCCAACATAGCATACGACCACCAATAATCATATATCAGTCATCGTGCATAATAATCAGCGCGCATATAACAATCATCGTGCAAATCAACCATGGAAACAATGCATCAACCTCCCAAACAAACCAAACCTGGCTCTAATACCACCAAATATAACCCCCTTGACCCGGCCTAGACGCCCAACCAAACCAAGAAGGCTACATTAGGTTTGCCATAGCAAACCGAAGAGATACAACCAAACCCGATCCATTTTTTTTCTTTTATCTTTTCTAGATGCCAATTATTAACCCTACATGTTCATACAAACATTACGTGCAACCCCAACTCAATCGGACATCAATTTGACATCCAATTTATCATATTTGCAAATTAGGGACCAAATTACAAATACAAAAAATTTTAGGATTAAAACTCATTTTTAGGTTACCAATCTTTAATTAGTCGGGTTCCAAACCTTCATCTCAAATTTTAGCTTAAACCGATCATTATACCATTTATAATTGCATCGGCAAGATTCAGGGACTAAAGTGCAAAGAAGGCCAAACTGCCCAAAATGACATTAGCAGGAAAATGGCCAACCGTATCGAAACGGGTAATCCCGTACCGATATGGTTTGAAACACATCATTTCGATACACCTGACTGAATTACCGAACTTTTGAAATATTTACAACCGTACCGATACGGTTCCTTAGGTGTTTCGAGTGGCTAAAACTCATATCAAAATGCCCATTCTCGTACCAGTACGCCAGGCCAAATTTACCTAGGTGTATCGAAACGCCCCAGACCCGTACCGATCCCACAAGCCAGAAATTGCCTAGCCGTACCGATACGGACCCCGCGTATCGGTACACATGGGCCTGTAATGTCACATTTGGCTGATTTTTCATCTTGAAAGCATACTCAAACCACTCCAACATGCTTTAAAATCAATACTAATATGTCAAACATATCTCATGCTAACTAACACCACAATTCTAACAACACAACAAGGACTTATGCATCAAAGAGGAAATCTATAGGCATGCTTCCTAATATGCATCCAACCAACATATCAAAACGTAAACCAGCATCAAAAACAATCCTTAAAGGCCATTAACAACCCAATAGCAACTAGAGAAACATGCTCAAACAGGGAGTTCCACAACACATCTGCCAAAACACAATAAGTACCCCGTTGCCCTTATTCATTATAGTCTAGTCTTTAACATACGTTTGTAACAAGTCTTGCCAAGCTCCCCTTGCTTCTAGCTACCTTCCAAGACCTCAATTATCTGTATTGATGGACAACGAGATCGTAAGCACACAAGCCTTAGTAAGGAGTGCTCAAAACAAACACCATCAATGCATTTAAAACCATTTACATAACATCATCCTTAAAAACATCATCATCATGCCTCTTTTAAAACATGCACTTCACATCATTTAAAACTAGCATATTAAACCATATGCTACATGTATCATTAAACAATAGCAGATCACATTGCTAACCCTCTACTTAAGCCTTCCCATGCGTTACTACCAAATGCAAAGCTTAAGGAGAAACATGTATAAATCACATTATACAACATAAAATTTCCAATGATACATTAACAATTATATTGACTTTCAAGTGATCAATAACAAGTACGTTAAAAAAAGAGTTCATCGGATACACATATTCAACAAGTGTTAACCCAACACTTCAAGCTATCTCAACCGGAATAGCGATAAAATTACAATCGCGATACATTAACAAATGGGTACAATAATAATCGGGTACCATAACAACCCACGATGACATCCACCCCAATCATCGGTTAGATGCTTAATCCACTAACGGGAGTATTCGGTACTGTTTAACCCCTCTACCGTTAGGGTACTTGGATGGAGTATTCGGTACACCGTATAAACCCCTAGACATCCAAGGCGACATATTTACAGTGCACTCAATCCTATGGCCGGCCAACTATATCCGATAAAAATTTTAAAACCACATCACTTGCCAATATAATTAACCATTTTAACATTTACATCATTGCTTTAAACAAGCATTAACCAAAACACTTTTCCAAAGCAACAACAACCATGCTTTAAACCACAAGTATAAACCACATACTTACAAGGATCACTTACCATATGCATCCTTCAGCATTTCATGCTTAAAACCAGCATATCAAATACTTTAAAAACATGCTTAAACAGTAGGTAACATGTAAATTAAAACAAGTGCATAAAACCATTTCGAACTAGCACACTGAGAGAGAAAACCACTTTATACTTACTTCCGAGTCTAGGTAAGCATTTCAAGCTCTACCATAACTCCCAAAACTCTGTTCCCAAAACAACAAAACGCTTTAAACCACGCTTTCACTCACCGATACGCGAATCCTCGATTCACCGTCGCGAAATCAAGTATCCAAAGCCTCCAAAATTTAATTGGGTAAGATTGGTGAAATAGTGAAAGATCCTGGTTGGATCTATTTTCCAGTGATGTATGTTGATTTTGAACATATTATGGAATCCTGAAACTCTTGAATCTCTATTTGTTTAGGTTGTTAGACTTATGTTTTTGTGGAGGTGTTAGGTTGTTTGGTTGCTGGAGGTGTTAGGTTGTTTTGATTCTCTTTTTAGATGTGTTTTGATGATAAAAGTGGTGCTAGGTTGATAGATGTTGGCTGGGTTATGAATCGAAGTGTGTTGGTTATGTTTTCAGTTGTTGTGAAGGGTTAATTGTGAGAGTTTTGTGGAAATCCGAGAAGGATTGTGGTTGCTATTTTTAGAATGCATTATGATGCATTAATCCTCTGTGGTTTTGTGGTAAAAACATGGGAGGTTGATCCAGAAGTAAGTTGAGAAGCGTAGGAGGCTTCGGATACTCGTTTTTGCATCGGCAAATCGAGGTTTCACGTGACAGTGAGTGAAAACGTGGATACCGGTGTTGGAATGTTTTAAAGATGGTTTTTGGGAGTTTAGGTAGAGCTTAAAATGCTTAACTAAGCTCGAAAGTAAGTAAAGTGGTTTTACTCTCTCAGCCGTGCTAGTTTGAAATGGTTTTATGCACTTATTTTAATTTCCATGTTACCTACTGTTTAAGCATGATTTAAAGAATTTGATGTACTGTTTTAAACATGTTTTGCTGAAGGATGCACATGGCAAGTGATCCTTGTAAGTATGGTTTATACTTGTGTTTTAAAACATGGTTGTTGCTTTGGAAAGGGCATGGTTTAATGCTTGTTAAAAACAGTGAGGTAAATGTTATTTGGTTAATTATATTGGCAAGTGATGTGGTTTTAAAATTGTTATTGGATATAGATGGCTGGCCATAGGATTGAGTGCACTGTAAAATAAGTCGCCTTAGATGTTGAGGGGTTTATATGGTGTACCGAATATCTATCCAAGTACCCTAACGGTTGAGGGGTTAAACAGTACCGAATACTCCTGTTAGTGGGTTAAGCATCTAACCGATGAGAGGGATTGATATCCCTGTGGGTTGAGAGTGTACCCAGTTGGAATTGTACCCAATTGTTATTGTACCGCGATTGTGATTGTATCGCTATTCTGGTTGAGATGGCTTGAAGTGTTGGGTTAACACTTGTTGAATCCGTGTATTCAATGGACTCTTTTGTTAATGGACTTGTTAAAGATCACTTGAAAGCCAATATAATTGTTAATGTATCATTGAAATGGTTTATGTTGTTAATGTGATTTATACATGTTTTCTCCTTAAGCTTTGCATTTGGTAGTAATGCATGGGAAGGCTTAAGTAGAGGGTTAGCAATGTGACTTGTTGTTGGTTAATGATACATGTAGCATATGGTTTGATATGCTGGTTTTAATGTTGTAACTGGATGTTCTAAAAGAGGCATGATGTTTTAAAAGATGACGTTGAGAAATGGTTTTAAATGCATTGATGGTGTTTTGTTCTGAGCTTTCCTTACTAAGCCTTGTGTGCTTACGCTCTTTTTGTCCATCAATGTAGAGAATTAAAGCTCCGGAAGGCAGCAAGAAGCAAGGGGATCTTGGCAAGACTGGGTTCCAAAGTATGTTAGAGACTAGACTATAATGAATAAGGGCAATGAGGTACTTGTTATGATTTGGGAGATGTTTTGGGGAACTCCATGTTTGAGCATGTTTCTTAGGTTGATTTTGGTTTGTAAATGGCCTTTAAAGATTGATTTTGATGCTGGTTTGTCTTTTGGTATATTGTATGGATGCAACTTTAGGAAGCATGCCTATAGATTTCCATTCGATGCATGAAGCCTTGTTGTGCTATTAGATTTGTGTTGCTAGGTTGCTTATGGTATGTTTGGCATGTTGGTATGGTGTTATAAGCATGTTGGAATGGTTTGAGAATGTTTTTGGGTTGAAAATCAGCAATTTCTGACATTACAGGTCCAGGCGTACCGATACACGGGGAACCATATCAGTACGGTTAAGCATTTTCTAGCCTGAGGGATCGGTAGGCGTAAGGGAGTACTGGTACGCCTAGGTAATTTTGGCCTGGTGTACCGATATGGGCAAGGAGTATTGGTACACGTTCTAGCCTCTAGAATCTCACTTTTTAAACCCAAACTCGTGTATCGATACTCATGTAAGCGTACCGATACGGATGTTAAAACAAATCAGAAGTTAGGTAAGTTGGTTATTGCATATCGGTACGGGATGTGGTGTACCGGTACGGAGCATCTTTATGCGTATCGGTACGGTAACACCAGTACCGATACTCAAGGCTGTTTTATGTTGCATCAGCTCACAATTTTGCTTGCTTCGCATTTTAGTCCCTAAATCTTGCTAATGCATTAGTACATGGTTAAAATGATTGGTTTGAGATGGAATATGAGACATACACATGGAACCTGACTAATCTAAGGTTGGTAATTTAAAAGTGGGTTTTTGACTTGTAACTTTGTCAAATTACAATTTGGTCCCTAAGTGGTAAACGGAATCAATTGGATGTCAAAGTGATGCCCGATTGAGTTGGGATTACACTGTTATCTGTATGAACATGTAGGATTAATAATTGGCATCTAGATAAGATAAAAAGAAAAAAAATGGACCGGGTTGGCTGAATCTCTTCGGTTTGCTACGGCAAACCTAATGTGACCATCTTGATTCGGTTGGGCGTCTAGGCCGGGTCAAGGGGTTACATTTTCATTCACCGATACGCGAAACCTCGATTCGCCGATGGGAAATCAAGTATCCAAAGCCTCCAACGCTTCTCCAATCACTTCCAAATCAATCTCCCTTGTTTTTACCACAAAACAATAGAGGGTTAATGCATCATAATGCATTCTAAACACAGCAACCACAATCCTTCTCAGATTTTCACAAAACCTCCACAACAACCGAAAACATAAGCAAAACACTTCGATTCACAACCCAGCCAACATCTATCAAACTAACATCACTTTTTCACCAAAACACATCTAAAAACATATTCAAAACAATCTACCACCTCCAACAACCTTACAACCATATAAACGCCACAAAACCTCAAAACTAACAACCTAAACAAATAGAGATTCTTAAGTTTCGGGATTAAACATTGGAAAATCATCAAAATCAGATTAGAAACACAAAAAAATGATCAAATACTTGGGAATTTCAATAAAGAACCATACAATAGAGGAGATCTCGGACTTTACCCCTATTGTGAAGTTTCTCCCTCAATTGATTTGTGAAAAGCTAATAAAACACAAGATTATTGTAAGATTTTGTATTAACAATCTTTATAAAACAATTTGAAACACTAAAATCAAGTTAGAAACCACCTCACCTCTGGAAATTTGATGAAAAACTGAGTGTTTGGTTGAGGAGAGAATGAAGAGAAAAAGTTGAGAAAAAATGACGTGATTTTTGTTTTGGAAAAGATAACTAACTTTTTAACAAAATCATCTTTAATTATTAATTAAACCACATGTTAAAATAAGTCAAGTAAAGAGAGAAATAATCAGAAAACCAATTGGTAAAATAGCTCCTTAAAGATTCTAAGTGTTTGACCCTTTTCATTGTAGTCACTAGAAAATCACAGTTTTCAAAACTTTCATTTTGGTCACTAACCAAAATGTCCATCTTCCAAAACCCATTTTTCAAAATTAATTCCACCATTATTAAATATATAATTAATAATGATTTTTAAGCATTTTTCCATAATTTTTCCACACCAAAAATATACGATCTCGAATCTCTACTCTAGTCCATCGAACCGTCTAATAAACCACCAAACCGCTAAGCCCTAAAACCGGGGCGTTACAGATCTAATCTAAAGACCCCAATTTACAACATTATGGAGAATATTAATGGGACTAAGACCTAAGGCTTTGCTCTAAAAGTAACCTAGAAAAAGGAAATCAAAGATTGTTAATAAAAGGGTCACATTAAAATCAAATAATTAAATAACCTACAAAAAATGAATGAATGTAGTCACTGCTTTTTAGCCCAAATAAAAAAATAAAATAAAAGATGTCAAATCAAATATGAAAGAATCAAGGGAAAATCATTCCCAAATCAGGCAAAATTGGTCAATGAAGCAAAATGGGAAGGGGAATCCAAATCACTCAGATTTGGGAAGCAATCGGCGGAGATCAGGGGATTTTGATTCCAATTTTTTGTAATTTTGGTATATAAAATACCTATATAAAGACCCCTTCCCCCTTTGTAATCTTCAAAACACATTCTCAACAATTCACCATTCACAATACACCTCTGTAATCACCACTACACCATTCTTGATCCTAGAGTTGTAAGAGAGGCAAGGATTTTGTATCGAATCTTTGGTTGAAATACAATAAGCAATTTTCTTCATGTTGGTATTTTGTTCTTGCTTTCTTTATATTTTATGTTATCATTTTTATTTCAAATTCAATATAAAAGAGGGAAATCTTATTTTGCATGAACACTAGAAAGAAAAAATTTAAAAGTAAGATGTTTCGGTCCATTTTTTTAAAGAGTGAATTTTAAAAAACGTTTTTGGGCTTGTACCCATGTCCTAAAGTAAAATGGGTCATTTTAATTTAAATCCACGCTTTTTTATTTCATAAAACTCTTTTTAAATTTTCTTTAAATTTATCCATAATTTTCTCACCAACCATTTTTCAAATATTGAATTCTAAACTATTAAGCATGCTTTTGTCACATATTTCTTAAATAATAATAAAAATTTAATTATATTTTTATATAAAATTGGTGTAAATACGGTGTTGACTCGTTTTTATAAAAATGGTATATTTTTTTAAAATTTATTAAATTCCTTTCCATTTTTATTATTTTATTTAATTTTGTAAACTAATCTAATAGTACCTTTATCTCGTTAATTTAATTTGTTTTTAAAACTTTAATGTACGGCTCTTCATTTAAATATTTGTTTAGGTAAAACTCCTAGGTTTAGGTTTTCTAGTGATACAACCTTAGTTTAATTTAGAGACTTAAAGTTTGATAAAATTCTCTTCACATCAAATTAATAAAACACACTTAATAATATTTTGAACCCTAATAGGTAAAATTCACTTCGACAATTCTTAGGGTTAACAATTACAAACTTAGAAAAATAAAAGGTTTCAACACACTAATTGTTTTTGTGCTTGTCTGATAAAAAAGTGGAGCTTAATTAATGTGGTGTCCTACCAAAAGGAGGTAACAGGTTAGCGCCAGAAGTGTTGGTGGTGATTAAAGTTTACTCTTCAAATGGTGGGGCCGTTAAAGTGAAATCATACTCATAAATAGACAATAAATTAAATTTCATATGAATTTGCAAATTCTGACATTAAACTTTTTGCAATCGGCTAGGTACCAATTTTTAGGCGCTGTGGGGGTGCTAACCCTTCCCCACACATAACCGACTCCCGAACCCGTTTTTGAGTTTTCGTAGACCAAAACTGTTGTTTTAATAAAACAAAATTGTTTTATTAAAATGACCCGTTTTTAGGTGATCCAATCACACCTTTTAAAAAGATTGGTGGCGACTCCGTTGTTTTGTCTTTTATTTTAAAAAAGGAAACCATCGGGACCCCCTTAAAAGAGGCTGCGATAGCTTGGCGGCTCCGCTGGGGACATTTTTGTTTTTTACAAAAAGAGAGTCAAGCCACAAGCGGATTACACTTTGTTTTAATGTCAGAATTTGCTAAGTCTGTATAGAATTTAATTTAATTTAATTGTCCATTTATGAATATGATTTCATTTTACGCATGTAAAATTTTAAGCTATACACCCGAGCTTTATCCCGTTCGTTTAAGTGGGGGAAAACGCTATTGCTCTTGTGGGAATATTGATTCTCCATATGGGCCTAGCAAGTACCTTCGGGGCTTATATGGCCTATGTCTTCGTGAGGATACTAATCTTTCGTATGGGCATAGGAAAATGGGTCCCCCTGAGTTGAACTTGATTCGTTTGAAGCATAAAATGGGTGAGAATCAAGGGTCTTGCTACCCTTAGTAGGGGACAGCGAGGAAAATTCGGGAACCTTTTAAAACCCAACCTATGTGAGAGTGTAGAAGCATACCCCATTAGAGCCATGTGGAAAACCCTAGGCTTTGAATTTGGTCAAAATTATTTCGTAGGAATAGTCCGTGGAGACATGTCCAGAAGTTTTGGAATGCGCTGCCCAGTTACTATTTGTACAATGAAATTATTTTGGACCTTTTTATGTTTTTTTAAAGTATTAATCATTTCCTTGTCTTGTTTTTGTTTCGCATGTTTGCATCCTCATTCCATATCTAGAAGGGGTTGATTCTCAAGACATTTGCTCGATTAGAAAACAACTCTTGTCATGGATGGGAGGTACCTAAAAAAGAAAGAAGACAATGTAGATGTACGTCACTGGTCTGAGGTCAACCAGAAAGCACACGGGGATAGTTTAACGGTCAATCATGAGACAGAGGCATCAAAGTATGCCCATATAAGTGTCAAACAAAATAGTTTACATGAGTTGCGAGAGATATAGGGCCGTTTTGACCATACAACAAAGCAATTGTTCCTTGATACCTACGGTGACATAGCATATCTGCTACATTTGGAGGTGAATGAACCATTCCTCAAAGCATTGATTCAATTCTAGAATCCTGGATATTGTTGTTTTACTTTTAATGGTGAAGATGTGATGCCTACATTCAAATAGTATTTTGCACTTTTCAACTTACGCAAGGTGAAGAAGGATCGAGTTTATGCTAAACCTCCTAAGAACAACAATGTCCACTCGAGGCTTATTTTTTGCTGGTATGAGAGATGGATGGGTAAAAGGACTGATACAGAAAAGAGGGGGCAGCTTTTTCTTCCATTGGTGGAGCATCTAAAACATAATTCCCAATCATCCGGATATGGAAAAGTGAGTGGATCTCTTGGCTATAGCAATCTACGGCTTGGTTATCTTTCCAAGAGTATTGGGCAATATCGATGTGGCTATGCTATATTTCTTTGAACAGTTGAAAAGGGAGACCAACCAGTGCCAGTTGTACTAGCTGAAACCTTCATCTCTTTGAATGCGTACCGAAAGCTAGAAGGTGTGCGTTTTAGAGGGTGTCCTCCTTTGCTCCAAGTTTAGGCTCTTAGTCATTTCTGGAAGTGTCTGACCCTAGTCTTGCCTAGCATACACTTCCCGAACTTCTCTCTACTCCAAGAATTTCTGGCAAAGAAGTGAACGGTAGTTAAGAGGAATAAGTGGGTTTATATCTTCCAGGATCGCCGTGATCAGGACATTGTTTGGAGAGTGCCATGATTGGGCCACACTAAGGTCTTGTATAAGTGTGGAGATTTTAATCACTTGATGCTGCTAGGTTTATATGGTGGAATTGGTTGTGCTCTCTTGCTAGTGTCGTGACAATATGGCTCTCAACAGTTTGTCTCCTTTACTGCGAATCTTGACTTATCAAGATTCGAGTTCCAAGGGGAGTTCAGAGAGAAAATCCAAACTATTAACGATTCATGGGGGCATTGCTACCTAATGGAAGTAGAGCAGGACAATAAGTGCATGTTCACCCCTGACTATGATGTATGGAGGCATGTGAGGGTGAATGATAAAATTTTACCACCTACTGGACAAGCTAAGACTGTAGAAGAGCATTTGAAGGTGGTCTCATCTGAAGCTGATATTCTGAGAGCTAAACTCAAAAGGGCTAAGGACAGGATAAAATCCTTACAAGAACAGCATGCGAGAAACATGTATGAGGCAACCTAGATGTAAAAAAATACAAGGGAGAGATGGACTGAGTAGTGAAATTGTACAAGGATCTAGAAGGAAAATTTGAGATGCAAAGGGTTGATTTCCTCAAGTTTCAAGCTACGGTCCGAAATGCAGATTTGGGGAAAACTCCCGAACAGTGGAAACAAGAAATTGTACAAGCTATAGAGAAAGAAAGGGAGCACGGCAAGAGAGAAGTTGAAAAATACAAGCGAATGCTAATTGATGAGAAGAATAAGAGAAAACAAGTATCCGATAATGAGAGTAACAAGCGGGCCCTCGAAAAAGAAAGAAAAAATATGGTTGCATGGAAGAGGAAGGCCCATGACAACAAGATCCATTCACTTAAATTGCAGACAATATATGATGAGACCATTAAGAAGCTAAAATAGAGCCAGGCCTTTGTTGCTGAGTTACAAGCCAAGATAATAGGCCTGAATCATTTGCTGCACAGGTTCTAGAATCATCATACTTATATTGAATACCAGGCTAGTCTTAGTGAGAATGATACCTTGAAAAAGCAAGTGCAAGTTATGGAAAGCATCATTCAAGAGTACAGAATAAAAATTTTGGTTCTAGAAGATATCAATGAATGGGGCAATGACTATTGGTTTACTCGGCTTAGGGAGAATGCCAAAAGGTTCCAAGAATGAGATGAATTTGACAAGAGCGTCATGACCTAGATACAAGATGTAGCTAAGCAAGTAGGAGAAGTGGGACCAATGCTCCTATGGTTGATTGAAGAAATCAAGGAGCTAGGTGCCCGGGCTAAGATGAACTCGTAGTAAAAGTCAAAATCTCTTGTAATAAGGACCTTTGCCATCCAATAAGAACTATTTCTAGAGCAATTACTTTAATGGAATCGATGGCCCTTTGCTTGCATTCATGCATTTACATTTTGTTTGTTGTTTGCATTGGTTTATGTTTCTTTACATCATTGCATACATCCATACATAATAAAAGAATTAAAAAAATCTAAAAAAAGAGTTTTGCATAAGCACATTACCCAAGCAATGGCCATGGAAGACAGATTAACAACCCTAGAAATCAACCACAAAAGCACCCAGGACAGGCTGGAGAAGATAGAAAAAGGATCTGAAGGAAGAGATTGCGCAGGCTCAGAAGAATACGGTCACTCAGATTACAGCCATGCTAGGGTTTAAAGATCCTGATAGGGGGAAGACATCGGAAGCTATTGATGCTTTGCCAAAATTTAAGGGGATAACCTATGCCCATTCAGGGACACAAAGGGGAGCTGCCCCACCTAAGCCTAGATTCCAGCTCTATTTGGGAGGATCTTCTGCTAATGGCCCAAATGAGTATGGGTTCAATAACGAGGTAACCCAAGATTATGAGGTGCCTAATCTCGACGAAGCCGTGGATAGAGCCAAAGCGGACAAGAAATGGAAAGACATGTGTGAAAAGTTAGAAGAAATCACCAAATCCTTCCAGGAAGGGAACATTCATAGTGGCCTAGATTTAAGCCTGGTGACTAATTTGGCGATGCCCCCGAAGTTTAAAACCCCTGACTTCGAGAAGTTCAATGGAACTACTTGCCCTTCGGCACATCTGACCATATATTATCGAAAGATGTCAATATATTTAGATAATGAGAAACTGCTCATAGCTTGACTGGATCTGCATCCCGTAGGTATACACAGTTGAACAGGGCTAATATACGATCTTTGAGGGATTTATCAAGGGCATTTAACGAGCAATACAAGCACGTGACTGATATGGCCTCTAACCGACTAGTCTTACAAGGAATGAAGCAAAAACATCATGAGAGTTATATGCACAGAGATGGCGGATGTGGCCGCTCAAGTTCAACCACCGTTGCTGGAAAATGAGATCACCCCAATGTTTGAAAGGAGCTTTCTATGATCAAAAGTTAAACCGTGTCACCAAAGGTTTAACAGACATGGTCATGAATGAGGAACTGATATTGGCGGCCATCAAAAGTGGGAGACTCGAGGAAGAAAAATATGATGAGCACCTATAACCTGAACTACTCCAGCAACGAAATCTTATCATGGGGTAGATGTTGGCATTTTTCAGAAAATGTTGGGGTCATACCTAGAACCAACCTTTTTGCTTTTGCCCGTGAGAATTAGGGATCTTTTGTAAGGGCTTCTATGTTAACTTGTTTAAAGATGCATTTCCTTTATTTTTCTCAAGTGACAAACATTTCATTTTTTTCTTTTCAATTTTCATTCATTTCTCTTTTAAAATACATATTCTTTGCAGAATCCCCATTATTGATTGTATGAATGATTCTTAGATCTAATCTTGAGATGGAAGGGCAATAAAGTGTGTTCAGGATTAATGAGAAATCCCATAAACAGATTTTTCCTCTCAGACATTGTTGTTAAGGTCTTTGAATAAAGTGATAACTCTAAAACATCTACCAACTAAAGACTGCTTCTCTTTGATGATATTTGTGTGTGAAATGACATTTGGCATTCCTTCATTTCCCTTATCAAATAAGAAAATAAAAAAATCCTTTGTGGTCCCCTTTTAAGTCTAATATTTTTTTTCTTGTGGTTGAACCCTAACTATGGATCATTCTCCACACTGGGGGCAAAGAAGATGAAAAGTTGTTCGTAGGCAAGAAAGAAAACATGTCAGATCAAGTTGAATGTCCTAAATTCAAAATATATGGACAAAAAAGCAAAAGGAAAACAAAACGTAAAAAAGAAAAAGAAAAAGGAAGAAATGAAAGCTGGAATATGAAGGAATATTTGAAACAAGAGAAAAACATGTACGGAATCCTTCAGATGAGACGTGCCAGAAACGGAAATGAAATCTAGGGTGAAAACCCAAGATGGACAGTTTACAGTGATCCAAAGAATAAAAGAATGGAGAATTCATCAAGAAACATTGATTCTTGGTTTAACCACCCTTAAGCATGTATTTGGGCCTATATGTCCTTTCTTTATAACCCGAGCCTAGCCTACATTACAAGCCTTAAAAGACCATTTGGATTACACATGAATATCTGAGAAAAAGAGTTTGTTTTAAGAACGCATTCTGCCTAATTGAGTTAACCTTTCTTCATGGACCTCAAACTTCTAATGTCTGATTGAGATTAGAAAAGTGGGAATATTGAAATTTAGGGAGTGGGTGAGTTAAAGAGAGCCACCGAAAAATGGGACACTATCCGGCTGATGGATTCATGAATCATTCACTATGAATTTTGGGGCATCTGACTTTGCTCTTTTCCATGTTTGCCGTGACTTTTTCCTTGGAACCATCATTTTTAGCCTTATTTTTCTTCAAATCCTTATTTCTATCCTTTTAATTTTCTTTAAATCCTCATTGCTAACCCTTTTTCTTGCATCTTACAAGTAAAGTGTCATAGATTCATACAAAATAAAGGTTTCTTGGTATTGATTCCAAATCCAGGATCAATTGTTTACCATCGCTTCAAGAAATAATAGGGGCAGCACCACCTTCATTAGTTTACAAGATAAAAGGTTGAGTTGCCAATAAAGGTTGAAATTCCATCTCTCCGTGTCTTGATGGGAGCAAAACTAGAAGAAGCATAGTGGGTCCAAGCAAGATATGACCAGTTGAGTTATCCAATGAAAAAGGGGTTGAAAGTTATCTGACTTGGTCAAGTGAATCAAAGAAGAATGATGTGAGCTCATGAAAAGAAAGTTCACCTGAGAGAATTTCGAGAAGGAGATTTTCTCAAGAGAAAATCCATATAGACTCCCGGGGAAAATGGGCGCTCAACTGGGATGGGCCTTACGTCGTAACAAAGGTTTTCTCAAGAGAAACATTGATCTTGGTCGAGATGAATTGAAATAAGCTTCATAATCTGATGAATTCAGAAGTTTTATGCCTAAAAAGAAGAATAAAAAAGAAAAGGAGAAAAAAAGGAAAAGAGACAAAAGAAAGAAAAAGAAAGAAAAAATAAAAAATAAAATTATCGAAAGGTGAAAACCTGCAAAGGGTGCCTTAGATACAAAAAAAGAAAAAAGAAAAGGGGGTTCAAGATAAAAATCTGCAAAAGGTGTCTTGAAACCAAAGGAGGATCCGAGTTGAAAAACCGCAAAGGGCGGCTCGGATAGTTTATGGATTAGGCAATAAGCAAATGAATCTCTTGGAAACTTGGCATCTTGGAAGGAATTTTGTTTCCTCATACCTCGTCGACTTGGAAAAGGCAACACAGGGAAATTTCTGATGTTCATACTTGGGAAGTTTTGGCCAGTGACATTTGAATTTTAAATGGGGCATGTGCCCAGAGTGGGGCAATTTGCATTGGACAAGGATTTAAGGCCATCAACGCTAATAGGCATAAAAGGAAGATAAGAAGACGCCAATATCATTTGAAGACATTCAAGGTAGAAATAAACTTTGCTGCAAGGATTTACATACAAGCGCTTCAAAGAGCCCTGCAGGGGCAAGCATCTGAGAACTTACAAGAAGCATTGAGGATGCTTGATATTATTTTAGGACAACAGGATTGCTAAACCTTCTCCTACATTGAGAACAATTTTACAGACATTGGAAGAGATGTACAGTGATGTTAAAGCTTTCATTCAAGCTTTTGGGATGATGTGAGAGATTTTATTCTCTCAACCAGAAAAAGAAAAAGAGTGTTGAAGAATGTGAGGTCCTTCCAAACAAGAATACAAGATAACTAGATTGAGTGAGCAAATGTGCAAAGCTCAGATGTTTTCTCTAAAGCAAAAAGATACAAAGAACAAGAATAGTGAAGAAAAATTCCACCATTCAAAGATTGGTGAAGTAGAAGATGGTCATTTGACGAAGCAAAGAGATACTAAGAATGTGAATGGCAAGGACAATAAAGATGTTTGTTTGTCTAGATTAAAACAAGCTAAGAACGAGATTAAAACTTAGCATGCATTCATGTTTTACACATCCTCAGGGGCATGCGCAACATAATTATATTGCAAGTATGCAGAAACTCTTCAGCAATAGAACCCGTCTATCTATTCGAGCCTGAGGAGACTAGAACCTGTATAACCATTCGTGCATGAGGAGAATGGAACCCTTTCTGGAACCTGCTTATCTATTCGAGTATGAGGAGAATAGAACCTGCATATCCATTCGTGCATGAGGAGAATGAAACCCCTTTTTGAACCTGCTTATCTATTCGAGCCCGAGGAGAATAGCACCTGCATAACCCTTCATGCATGAGGAGAATAGAACCATTTTTTGAACCTTTTTATCTATTCAAGCATGAGGTGAATAGAACCTGCATATCTATTCGTGCAAGAGGAGAATAGAACCCTTTTTTGAACTCGCCTATCCGTTCAGGCATAAGGAGAATGGAACCGCTTATCCGTTCAGGCATAAAGAGAATGAAACCCTTATTTTTCAGTAAATGCCTATCCGTTCGGGAACAAGGAGAATGGAACCTTTATTTTTTTACCACAACAAGCCTATTCGTTTAGGCATTAGGAGAATAGAACATCATTTTTTAGTAAATGTCTATCCGTTCGGGCGCGAGAAGAATGAAACCTTTATTTTTTAGCACAACGCTTATCCGTTCGGGGGCGAGGAAAATGGAACCTTTATTTTTCAGCACAATGCCTATCCGTTCGGGCACGAGGAGAATGGAACCTTTATTTTTCAGCACAATGCCTATCTGTTCAGGCACAAGGAGGACAAAATCTTATTTTGATGTCCAACGAGCTGGTGATTGGTTAAAATTAGTGCCTTTTTGTTCTTCGCTCTACCCATGTTTCACATGAATGAGCAAAGAGGAGCAACTGTAGTCACTGCTTTTTAGCCCAAATCAGAAAAAAAATGAAAGATGTCAAATCAAATATGGAAGAATCAAGGGAAAATCATTCCCAAATCAGGCAAAATTGGTCAAAGAAGCAAAATGGGAAGGGAAATCCAAATCACTCAGATTTGGGAAGCAATTGGCGAAAATCAGGGGATTTTGATTCCAATTTTTTGTAATTTTGGTATGTAAAATACCTATATAAAGA
The DNA here is from genome assembly GCA_019671005.1 of Hibiscus mutabilis. Classification (NCBI taxonomy): domain Eukaryota; kingdom Viridiplantae; phylum Streptophyta; class Magnoliopsida; order Malvales; family Malvaceae; genus Hibiscus; species Hibiscus mutabilis. The sequence goes on from CM033738.1 coordinate 32,142,861, forward strand.
CCCCATCCCCCTTTGTAATCTTCACAACACATTCTCAACAATTCACCATTCACAATACTCCTCTGTAATCACCACTACACCTTTCTTGATCCAATAGTTGTGAGAGAAGCAAAGATTTTGTATCGAATCTTTGGTGGAAATACAAGAAGCGAATTTCTTCATATTGGTATTTTGTTCTTGCTTTCTTTATATTTTATGTTATCATTTTTATTTCAAATTCAATATAAAAGAGGGAAATCTTATTTTGCATGAACACTAGAAAGAAATTTTTTTAAAGTAAGATGTTTCGATCCATTTTTTTTAAAGAGTGAATTTTAAAAAACGTTTTTGGGCTTGTACCCATGTCCTAAAGTAAAATGGGTCATTTTAATTTAAATCCACACTTTTTTATTTCATAAAATTCTTTTTAAATTTTCTTTAAATTTATCCATAATTTTCTCACCAACCATTTTTCAAATCACTCAAATTTATCCATTATTTTCTCACCAACCATTTCCTAAACTATTAAGCACGCTTTTCTCACATATTTTCTTAAATAATAATAATAATTTAATTATATTTTTATATAAATTTGGTGTAAATACGGTGTTGACTCGTTTTTAGAGAATGGTATTTTTTAAAAAAAATTATTAAATTCCTTTCCATTTTTTATTATTTTATTTAATTTTGTAAACTAATCTAATGTTATCTTTATCTCGTTAATTTAATTTGTTTTAAAACTTTAATGTACGTCTCTTCATTTAAATATTTGTTTAGGTAAAACTCCTAGGTTTAGGTTTCCTAGTGATACAGCCTTAGATTAATTTAGAGCCTTAAAGTTTGATAAAATTCTCTTCACATCAAATTAATAAAACACACTTAATAATATTTTGAACCCTAATAGGTAAAATTCACTTAGACAATTCTTAGGTTTAACAATTACCAACTTAGAAAAATAAAAGGTTTTAACACACTAATTGTTTTAGTGCTTGTCTGATAAAAAAATGGAACTTAATTAATGCGGTGTCCTACCAAAAGGAGGTAACGGGTTAGCACCAGAAGTGTTGGCGGTGATTAAAGTTTACTCTCTGAATGGTGGGGCCGTTAAGTGAAATCATACTCATAAATAGACAATAAATTAAATTTCATATGAATTTGCAAATTCCGACATTAAAACTTTTTGTAATCGGCTATGTACCAATTTTTGGGCGCTGTGGGTGTGCTAACCCTTCGTCACGCGTAACCGACTCCCAAACCTATTTTTGAGTTTTCGCAGACCAAAAATGTTGTTTCAATAAAATAAAATTATTTTATTAAAATGACCCGTTTTTAGGTGATTCAATCACACCTTTTAAAAATATTGGTGGCGACTCTGTTCTTTTGTCTTTTATTTTAAAAAAGAAAATTGCCGGGACCCTTCTTAAAAGAGGTTGCGACAATGAATGAATGAATGAAACACAATAAACATAAAAGAAACTACTTAACCAATTAAATATTAAAAGGCAAGATTAAATAATTAGGTGGATTGAATTGCATAAAAACAAAATTGAGGGGACAAATTAAAACAATAAAAGACTATAATGAAAGAATTGAAAACCCAAGAGCCACAATGTGAGATCTGTAGGAGTAGGCGCGGGTCATATATAGGTGCGGGCCAGTCTTCGGGTCAGTTCATGGGTCGAGTATAAATGCCAAAATGGAGAAACAAAATCCATTTCCCTTATTCAAGCCAAATGGATCAAATTAGCTCTCCTCCAAATTCTCTGAAGTGTTCATCCATATTCTTCATGAACATGAAGAACATCGCCCCCAAAACTAAGATTCCAATCGTGAGTCACCGCACTTCTCCATGCCAGCCGCCGTAGATCTAAACCAGCTACTGCTCGCCGGTGACGGAAGTCTTCAGCTCCTATGGCTTTACCCCCGAACGTAATAATGGTCGATGCTTCACCGTTCTCCGCCGACGATTATCCTTCCAACGACCCTATCGATAAAATCGCACCCCTTTTTCTTTTTGATTCGAAATAATAGTAAAAAATATGAGCCTGGTATATGAAAAATATCTAAAAATTGGGTTGCCATTTTTGCCTTTTTATTGCTCAGATTTCTTTGTGTGTTACAATGGTGGTTGATTCGGCTTTTTATAGCTGATTATAGTGATGTAAATATGAACAAAAAATAAAAACAAATATGTGATTTCTTTCCTATATTACAATGAAAAGCCTTAGGATCTGTGATTTCCTTCCTTTTTGAACCGATTTGATTCGGTTAATAACTTTTTGTTCTTTTTTTTTGTTTTTGATTCAGTTGGACTGATTTCTTTTCATTCTTGTGTTTGCTTGTGAGTTACGGCCGGGCAAGGAGAAGAGAACCAAAGGCTTGGTGGTGCTGCTGGTGATCGGTGCCGATTAACGGCTGCAACCAAGGAATATGAAGAGCCAGGGAAATCGAAGGGTCGAACGTGTGGCCTTCACGCGCGAGTGAGCAGATGAATGGTCGGGGCGATGCATACCGCACATGGGTGGTGATCCGTGTGCTTCATTCTCTAGATCGTTCTGGGTCGTTAAATCAGATTTTATCTAACGGCTGGAGCCTGGCTGCGTATAGAGGAAGAAAACAAGATTAGATTTTAGGGTTTTTTATTTTAGGTTTAGCTTGGACCAGATTTGGGACTTTATTATTGTTTTTACCAAATGGACTATTATTTAAAGTTATTGGGTCTTGAATAATAGTGATATTTACGGAGAAATTGGGTAAAAATGGGGGTTTAGAAAAAAAATGGAGAATAGGGTGTGTTGGAAAAAATTTAGGAATCTATGGCATTTTCTACAGTGCCAGGAAGAACGACTCCTGCGGAAGGCGTTTTTGGTGCAAAAAATATTAAAAAAGTAGAGAATGCCTCCTGCAGGAGATATTCGGCCGCTTTTTTTGACCAAAAAATATTAAAAAAATGAAGAACGACTCCTGCAGAAGGCGTTCTCAGCCGACACTGTAGAAAATGCCATAGATTCCAAAATATCCTTCAACATACCCTATATACCAAATATTCATCCCTAAATACCCTATTTATCCAAAGAGACCGATATTTACAACAACACCCAAAATAAAATCGAATAAATAGCGAAATAAAAAAGGGACGGATTAAATTGGGTTACTAGAAGGGGAAGAATGTGGCTAATGATGGAGAGCAGAATGTTAGGTGCAATCCAATACAGATGATGGATAATGAGTGCAGTGTAGAAGGGAGAGATAAAAATTGCCATTTGATTATGAGGAAAATTGTGCGGGGAGTGGTGGACGCGGAGAATCTTGAAATTGCCATTCATGGTGACTCCGTTTTGCATGTGGCTGGATCATTGATGCTGTTGATTTTTGACAGTATGGATATTCAAAAAGATGTCTTGGGTAAAGACATTTTGAAGCACTAGTTTGATAAAGAGATTGAGTGGGCACCTGACATAGGAGTTATATATCGCCGAGTGTCGTTTTCAGTTAGTGGGATACCAATCCATGACTGGTCTAAGAAAACCTTCGAAAACATCGCTTCTCTTTGTGGGACTTTTATCAAAGTTGATAATATGACTGCTGAGTCATCTTCTTTTGAGAGAAGTTGAATTTTGACGGAATCAAATGGCCTGGAGAGAATTGACAAGGTTATTGGAATCTATTTGGATGATACAACTTTTCCAATTTGGGTTGTGGAGATGGAAGAAGCGAATGGGCCCCTGATTGAATGCCCATGCACTCTATCGGAGGAAACTGGCGTAGAAGGGGAGCGTGAAATGGTGGCCTGCAGCATAATGGTGAGAATCTTGATCAATTTGTGACCCTGATAATGGTGCGAAACAAGTCTGCTACTAGGGGGTCCCTCAACTGCAAAGTGAAGAGACATTAGTCCTAAATTCATTTGGGGAGCCGAGTATATGACGAGGTAATAGGCTCTGAGGAGAATTGAATGAGCAATTATCGTGTGATGGACTATTCTCAAGAGTGGATGGCAGATGAGCTTGTAGGATGAAAATAATTGAAAAAGAAAGGAAGGAAAGAGAAGACCTTGGAAGAATCCCCCGAGTGAGCAGGAGATAGAAAATAGTTCACTATCGGATTCGGTTCTCCTCAATCGAAAAAGACATTATGCGTGAGGCGAAGGAAACATTGGAGATTAGGAAGTTGGTTGGTGTAGAAACAATAGGTCGCGAAGAGGATATTATAAAAGATTTGGCGCGAATAATTGAGGCGCACGAGAAACTTCATTATCAATGAGGGATGGGATTGTTGTTGTAGAAATTAAGGGGGTTGGGTTGGCAGTATAGATGGCTACGCAATTTGGTGTCTTTTTTGTTGATTTTTTAGTTTCTTATTTGGTAGAAGGATCTGATGGTGCTCGCGTATTATGGGATGGAACATGTTTTGTTTTAGGAATGTATGGTGTGTTATAGATCTTGTTATGGTGGATGACACGTGAGTGATTGAATCAGGGACATGTGGGATGAGCGAATTTTTTTGCTTCATGTGCACTGCGAGCATTTCTTCAGGGGATATTGACCTATTGGTGTTTGGGTGGTGTCTTTTCATACAAGTTTTGGTGTTGGGCGAATGGATCAAATCATCATTCAACATGATGCGGCTAAAGTGATTGAGAGGAACTTGTCGGAACTGCACCAGGTATTTTTTGGATATGGCAGTGATGGTTGAGGCACAAGGGAGCAGTAGAAAGTGTATGTGCTTAGCATTGGGAGTTTGCACCGTGTCCTTTGATGAGTGATGATGGGGGGGGCGGGGGGGTAGTGTTGAGTGGGCATTGCGTTGCTTTTGGCATTTCTTGCTAGCTTGGTGTAGTATCTTTTTTGTTCGAGTTTTTTTTGTTCTGTTCATATTGTCATAGTTTACTCTTTCCCCCAACTTAGGGTTAAGGGAATTTTAAAAGAGGCCTATGCAAAGTTCATAAAACCAAATAGTTCATAATGAATAATTTTAATATTAAGATATCAATATAAAGCAATGTTCTCCACGCCAAATTCACTCTCCAATATTTTTCTACAAAATAAATAATAAGAGAAAGAATAAGTTAATTAGTATAAAAATAATTAATCTATTGTGAGGGAATATTGATTAAAAATAAATTATTTATTTAATATAAATATTGTACTTACATCGTTAGTTGTAGAATTTGAATGAGATGCATTGGGCAACAGATTCGAAATTAAATGTTCACTTCTCAAACGTGCAAATAACTCTCTTACTTGCTGTAGTTTCATGGTTTGCTTCTCAATAGCTTTTCCTTGAGCTATAAGTTATTCACATTGAGCTTTCATATTTGATTGAAATTGAATGTTGGTTTCTTCTTACCTTTTTGTAATTTCAGTTTAGCGCTGCTTTTAAAAATATGGTGCAAAGGTGGTTTGAGAAGTGCTTTTGGATTATTTTGTTTTGAGATTTAAGTGTTTAGTATTGTTGTCAAAAAATATTTTTTAAAAAAATTAATTAACATTTTAAACATGATATTGTAAGTTAATAAATATGTATATTTAAATGATATTTAAATTCTCTAATATTACAGTATATGAAATATATCAACTTAAATTATGATAAAAATATATAATTTATATTTATAAATAAATATTTTTTTAACAATTGTGCGTGTTCCATGAAAATATATAGAATTTTTAAAAATTATCTAAAAATTGAAATGAAAAGATATACAATACTTAACCTAATATATAATTTATTAATCATATAACCATGTCTTAGTAAAAATATTATAAATTTGTAGATTATAAAAATGAACACATCATAAGATAGCAAATGAATGTTAAAAATTGTAATATGGCTACCAAAAGCATTTTTTCAAGCCTGTGTATGGATTGAAAAACACTTTTCAAATACACTTTTTTCTTCAAAGTAATATGTTTAACATTGCTTCAGGCTCTAAAAGTTCTTTGGGTACCAAATAACTTTCCAAAAGCAATACTAACTAGCAAGTCTCTCAAATTCACTTTCTGCATGTCTTTTTGCAACCCCAATTTATGCTAGAATGCAACTTTTTACTTGAAACCTAGATGTTATTCTTCCAACACTAATACCATGTGATAAATTTGACGTTGTTCACAAAACAAGTGTAAAATGCTCCACTAAGAGTATATGTGCAGAAGAAATCTTCTCTTGATTTTGTAGGAATATGGGTTAATCCAAAACGAATAAACAAATATAAACAAAAATAAATCAAACACACTTTAAAGTAAATTTATAGATTCAAAATAAACCAAAATAAATCATGTTGAGGCCTACAGAAACACAGTTTCCTTAAGACAGATTTCGACCACTCCTTGGTACTTGAGTTGGCTTTGGTCATCAGTCTACCAGAGTACAACAACGGATGATCTTCAATAGTAGCACGATTGTAGAGATCACGAACAGAACCTTGCCTTTGCCCATCACCGAAAACAGTATGCAATTTCTAATAGTTTAAGATTTTCGAGTTGATGAAAACTGAAAATTGGCTCGGTATATATAGTGCAATGGAGGAGAAAAATATGGAAAATAAAATATTCCGTATTAATGGCCAAAATTCGATTGAATTCGGAAATAGCCAATATGCCATTTTGAATGGATATGTTTTTGTGAATTGAACCCGATACCTTTTTAATATTTGAACTTAAGGAAGCAAAAAATTATCCCTTTTAAAATTGAAATATTCAACGAGATATTCCATTTGTAAGGAAAAATTATCCGAAGTGGGTAAAATATTCGCAGGTCCACGTAGGGCCTGACCGGTCTGTACATTTGTGTCGCCCATGTTGTGCAAGTGCGGCCCAACCCGAATGGACTTGATGAGCTTCGATTCGCAGCCCCTGCGCTTGCGCACAATGCACAGTTTCCATTCAAGTCATTCAATGACCACCTAGAGGGTAAGTGTATATAAACACTTCCGATGCTATTTATCCCACCAATGTGGGATAAAGGGGGTTTTTACTTCCTTACTCAATTCACAACTACCATACTTTGAGCATCAATTTCTCATTCATCACTCAACCAATTTGAGCATATGAGATATCGTTGTAAAGGTCTTATGGAGTAGAATAAGACCCAATAGAATCATTATTTGAATCTCCACCTTTACCCTTTCGTAATATGGCTCAAAGTTACCATTTCCTCACATTTTTCCAGCAGTCTCCCACATGAATGAAATTGATGATTTTATCAAAACATTTTGACTCGATGTGGTGATAGGTTCTAGGATTGATAGCTGCATAGGATAGGTAGGTTTCCTCCTTTGAACCTTCCCTTGTGAAAGTATATTTACTTTACTAGCTAACTAGTAGACGTGATGTCCTTGAATTGTTCAGCCGTTTGTGTAAACGATGATATACTTCACACAACTATCTCTTGACAATAGTGTTAGTTCTCATGGTTATGTACATATGGCCATGGACATCGCCTGGTTTTGCAAGAGTTTGAAAGAACTATGCCCAGTAGTCTCCTTGAAGCGGCCCCACTTCACTCTTACACATGTGACTTATGTTGCTTGGCTCACCAAAGCACACAATGGTCATTAAAAGGTTTTAGATTAGCCTATCACACTTTGATCACTAGTTACATCATAGGAACGGACTTGGGGATAGGTACCTCCATAGTGACCGAACAGGTCTATGCAATTATGTTGTCCCTTTGAACCTAGATCTTGGGATCCCCAGTCAACTAGGTAGGGTTTTCCTTCACATAGTGCCTTAAATTTTTTTGGGCTTTAGTCCCATTCCTTTCAATTTTTTCTCAACTTGATCTCGATTTAACCCTTTGGTCAGCGAATCCGCAATGTTATCATTTGCTAACTCCATTTGAGATCAGTTTTCTAACAGTATTATGTCGACAATGCATCTGTCTTAACTTACTGTTGTACATAAAGCTTTGTGCTCTACCAGTTTTTAGTTTTCAATATATGAATATTGTTGACACATGCTTTTGCCATTCAGGAATATCTTCCAAGACATTTTTAAAGTTATTTGACTTTTTCTCTAGACTTGTCTAGAGCTAAAACTCAGATTCCATTATGAATCTGGTTGTAACTGTTTGTCTTGAGAAATCCCATGGCATGGCTCATTTCTTCAATGTGAACCATATTCACTTGTGCCTTTGATATCTAGCATCGAAGAATCCTTATGGAATACTGCAATTCATAATCTTGAGTATATCTGAGATATCTCAATACCATCACAATTGCTTTCTAGTGGTTTTTACCTGGATTGCTTGCGAATCTTGCTTAAACTGCTCACAATAAAAGCAATATCTGGTCTAGTGCAGCTCATGGGATACATTAGACTGCCTATGACCCTTGCATATTCCACTTTGAATAAATGTTGGCTCGTATTTATTGGAGTTTTGGCTATGCCAGGAATATTCTTACCAAACTTCTTTTGTCCACGTAGTGTGATTGTGTCAATATGAGACCTTCAAGTGACTGTTTGATTTGGATGCCTAGAATCAAATATGTCAATCTCATATTTTTCATGCATTTGGTACGTTTACCATTTCATTGTTACTTATAACAATAAGTATGTCATCAACATATGATCATGTATCCTAATGTTGGTAGGTTTGACATACAATCAATTGTCACACTTATCATTATGATAATATCTTGGTTTCAACTTTTTGTTGAACGTATGGACTATTTTCATTGATAGTCTCTGAAGTTCGTTTCATTGAACTTGGATCAACTTCCCTAATTATATAGGAAATATATTTTCAAATAATGAGTCTTTCTTTGTTTCCACTATCACATCCTTGTGAATCTGTTTAAACACAAGAAATTGATATTCGTTACTATGTTCTACATAGTCAATGAAAATATAGTCCACTTATTTCCATTTACTTTGGTAATGGGAACATTACCTTTGTAGGACACCCCACATTTTTATGTAGTTGTAGGAAGGTTTTATTTCCTTTCATAACTCATATGGTGTCTTGTCTCTTTTGTTTTGAGATACCTTGTTTAAAGGTAATTAGTTGATAGAACAACTTCCCCCCACATGTTAGGCACATTTTGAAGGTTCTATTTTTATCTTCAAAATCATTGTACCCTTGGATGTTGTAGCGTTACTTACATAGAGTTTTTCCCAAAATTAATCTATTTATTAAGTTTGGGTTTCGACATCCTTCTTATAGAGAATAATTTCTCTATAACATCTTTGCTTTTAAGCAATACACTAGTTTCTTCTATCATGAATGTAATAAATTATCTTCAAACAATTGTTCGCCATATCAATTGTTATGACAAAATTTTGTCACAACATTGATCTCGTTTGGAAGTCTGCAGTCTGAAGACTTGTCCCCTACTTATGGCAATTGAAGCATTTCCCATGAAATTTAGCTTCTTGAACACATCGCCTAATTTATGGTTCAAAGTCACTATGTTTGTCGTAGCAATATTTGAAGATGGTAACAATATTTACCTTATCCTCTCTAACGCTAGCAGGATCTTCCTTTAACCAAGTTTATCATGGTCAAATATGCAACATCTTTTGTTGCCACGTTTTGAAATTAATGAATTTCATTGATTTTACGATTATGTCACATAGTCACAAACCAGAAGATTATGAATATGTTAAACAACATGAATTTAGCTAAAAGCTAAAACTAGAAACATAATTTCCAACTTTTGTTAGTCGTCAAGAATTTAGTAAACTAAAAACCCGAAACAAAAGTTTACATGGTATAATAGAAAGAACAATAATGAATAGTGCACCAGGTAGGTAACTTATAAAAAGAGAGGTGGTGCACTAGGCATGCTTAAATACCTAAGTCTTTCAAAGAACCAATCATAGACATGCACTCTCATATTTTCTTTGAATCATCCGTTTATGGATTCTATGAGTGATCAATTAAAATCATTTCCATTGATTCATAACAATTTGGAATCAATCATTAAGAACTTGGTAACTAAGAATTTCTTAGCATCGACATCTTCCATTTATGGTCCAACGACCCTCACAATTCTTTAGCCATTTTAACACCGTGCACTTCATAGCATGCATCAGAATAGGCTTTAAGAATTTAATTTTTTTGACATAGAGAACAAATTTCTTCTATGCTTTAATTCAAAACCTCGGTTGAAAACAGCGCTTTGAATTTGGTAACCAATGTTACTTCCAGAAATAAATTCACCGATTTATTTATAAAATAGAATCATACTTGATTCTCAAGAAATAATAAATTCAATTTATTTCTTCTTTTAAGATTCTTCTGTAAATAAACTCATAATTTATTTCCTTTTATGAAAATAAACAATTTATTTTCCTTTAAGAAATCATTTATTTCCTTTTCCAAAGTAGAGTCATACAAGATTTCTACGGAACTAAATCCAATGATTTATTTCTCTTAACAAATTAGAATCAACGCATGATTCTAGCATAGAAATAAATTTAATGATCTATTTCCTTTGTTATATCCTATGTTAAACATTAGGATTAATAGCACTAAAAACCAAACCAGAGAAATCAAGGCAACAAAAATCAAAAGGAATTAATCCTTTAATTTTGTTGATTATTGTTTTAGAAAAGATCATGTAAATCCGTTAGAACGACATGAATTAAATCCTGAAACGAATTATTTACTAGATCTTTACTTTCAAAATTTTTTGACTGAGTTTCCAAAATTTGTCAGTGTTTCAAAAACACAAGTAATAATAATCATTTAATGATTATTATTACTGCCAAAATAATATCACAAGATATTCCATATCTTTTCCTTGATATTCATGATATTACCATATTTCAGTCAATGTATTATAAGGTAAACATACTCTAATAATAGTACCATGATTAAGGTTTTACCTTAACCATACATGTCATAGTAATACCATAATATTATTATCAAATAATGTCATAATACATGCACACATGTATTTATTTAAGGGTCAAAACATTAAGGGATATTACCTTAATAAAACATTCCAAGTTTGAAACTTGGTAAGTCAACATTTTACCACCGTGATACATATTCCGTTAGAAGTACAAAATTTTCTTCTATTAAGGAAAGAGTATTGTATCCACGTATTCATTGTTTCAGAAAAGAAACAAATTCAGAATCAATAACAATTCCAATAAACTGAAAAAAATAATTTTTGTTTTATTTTGATTTTTTTTCACAAAATTCGTAACCTCAGTTACTCATACTGACAATTTCTGCATAATAGATTTGTCCCAATTTTGAGATTAAGCAAACCCATTTGGAGCAGCATGATAAATCCTAAAAACAAATTTATTTGCTTTTCTCAGAATCGTAAATATTTGATTGGCCTTGGATTTTAAATCTGTCTTACGATTGTAGGAAAATGGGTTAATCCAAAACAAATAAACAAAAATAAATCAAACACGCTTTAAAGTAAATTTACAGATTCAAAATAAACTAAAATAAATCATGTTGAGGCCTGCACGAACGCAGTTTCCTTAAGACAGATTTCGACCACTTCTTGGTGCTTGAGTTGATTTTGGTCGCCAGTCTCTCAAGATACAACAACAAATGATCTTCAACACTAGCACGACTGTAGAGATCACGAACATAACCTTGACTTTGCCCATCACTGAAAATAGTATGCAATTTCGAATAGTTTAAGATTTTCGAGTTGATGAAAACTAAAAATTGGCTCGGTATATATAGGGAATGAAGGAGGAAAATATGGAAAATAAAATATGCAATATTAATTTAGAAATAGTCAATATTGCCATTTTAAACGGATATATTTCCATGAATTGAACCCAATACCTTTTTAATATTCGAATTTAAGGAAGCAAAAAATTATCTCTTTCGAATTCGAAATATTCAAAAAGATATTCCATTTGTAAGGAAAAATTATTCGAAGTGAGTAAAATATCTACAGGTCTACATAAGGCCCAACTCTTGCATTACCCAAGTCTTGCAGGTGCACCCCAACCCAAATGGTTTGGCTTAACGAGCTTCAATCAACACGCCCCTATGCCTGCGCACAAGGCACAATATCCATTCAAGTCATTCAATGACCACCAAGATGGTAAGTGTATATAAACCCTTCCCGTGTTATTTATCCCACCAATGTGGGATAAAGGGGTTTTTTACTTCCTTACTCAATTCACAACTACCATACTTTGAGCGTCAATTTCTCATTCATCACTCAACCAATTTGAGCATATGAGATACCGTTATAAAGGTCTCATGGAGTAGAATAAGACCCAATAGAATTATTTTTCGAATCTCCACCTTTACCCTTTCGTAATATGGCTCAAAGTTACCATTTCCACACAATTTTTTCCAACAGGTTTTTCTCACACTCTTCTTGTAGCTTATTCTATATTTTTAAAATAAAAATTATTTATCTTTTAAAAAATAAATTTAGTATGGAATAAAAATAATAAATAAACTAACCATTACTTCTTCTCCATTCGAGACAAACCAAGTACCATTAGGTTTCATATATGTGGTCTTCCAAAGTGTTACAACATAGAGTCATTCATCAGAATCTTCATTTTTCTAAAATAATAACAAGATTCAAACATAAATAAATACGTTATATTAAAAATCAAATGAATTGGTGGATGCACATGCATTGAATATTTAATTTGAATTTACCATCTCATATGTTTTTTGAACAATTGATTTTGTGGCAACAATGAATCCAATTTGATGATGTCCTCTATTTAAATGTTTCGATCACTCCGATCATTCAGTAAAACTAAAAAGTTAGTTTTATATAATATAAAAATAAAAGTAAAATTATTAAATAAAAAACAACGTAAGTTTATTTGTAATTTATTTATTGACAATCAACTATTCCCAACCATTTGAGTCCACATCATTTGGACATTCATTGATCTTGAGATAATAGTGGTATAAATTATGTTAAGATTTTTTATGCGAAAAAATAATAAAAGCGATAACAACATAGAATAAGATATGCATAAGAGAAAAGATTTAACGTGGTTCAACCTTACTTACCTCCACGGATGAGAAAAATAAACAATCCACTATCAACATAAAGAACATCAAGAGTAAAAATACATGATATCCCAAATACTGTTTAATCAATTTTCTAGTTAAAAATGAGTAACTTGACAAAATGATATAGGTTGAGGGTCAAATTTATCATAAAAAGGGATGCTGGCCAAAATGACAAAAATGATAAAACGTTAAGGTTTAAAATTATCCTTATACCAAATCTTAACACATAAGACTTTTTGCCTAATATAAATACTTAGGTATTAAATAAACCTAATTACCAAGTATTCTTTCACAACTAGAATTACAATAAAATCCAACTTAATTACCAATTTGAATTGACATCAATATCTAACAAATCTCCCCCTTGACGCAAATTTCATCCGAGCATTGATATTCAAATCTTCAACAACTTCAATTCTTGCATAATATATGTTGAAGCACCATTGGATAGATTGAGAATTACTCCCCCTGCAACTAAAAACTCGTTGCAGCAAAATCCTCTTGCATGTCTCCAATATCGCTAACAAAAACTACAACAAAAAATCCTTTCAAAATTGTACAGCTCGAGCCATAGTTCATGATACCATTTGTTAGGAATTTGATATCAACTATTCTCAACCATTTGAGTTCACATCAAAAAATGGTGCATGTTGTCGAACACAACTTCTACCTTGAAAAGGTTGGCATGCTTACTACATGCCTCATTGTACGGAGGGGAAATTGGATATCAAGTTGTTTTACCTTTGACCTTCTTTCTCACGAGCTTTGTATGTTTAGTTGGTCATCATCGTCCTCTTTTCTTAGAAGTTTGATTCTCTATAAAAAAATCAAATTAAAAATATAAAATATGTAATCATATTTATGATTTGAACATAATTTAAATTTTTATAAATAATCTATTAAATCGAATAACCTATAGAAGTAAAAATTGTTGTTTCTTGACTACTGCTAATATCTGAGTTTAGAAGCACATTAGCGTGTTGATTAGGAATATTTACTCGTTGAATATCATTTCCAACATGATCATCCTCTTGATGACGAATAGAATTGGTAAGTATATACGTCGTAAAATACTGACCATTTTATATCTATAAAATAAAAATAATTACAAAAATAGTTCCAAGAGAAAGGTAACATTCCCTTCATCCCACTATTTGTGTCACATATTAACTTTTCACGGAGTTTTAGGAATAAAAAGTTTATACAAGATGTGTGGTGTAAAATAATTTGAATGACAAGTTTTGTAACCCCCTTAACCCGGCCTAGCCGCCAAGACTGAATCAATGACGTCACATTAGGTTTGCCGAAGCAAACCCAAACTAATAACCTAAATATGTCCATTTTTTATTTTTATCTTGCCTAGATGCTTAATTAACCCTAAGGTATGTTGTACAACAGTGGAAGACGAATCAAGAATTCGATTTGCAAGACTAAACACTTTAGGGACCAAAATGTAAATTCTACAAATTAAAGGACTAAATTACAAATTTATGTTACCATCCTTCAATTAGATTCATTGCATGCCTTTGTGTGAATTTGCATCAAATTTGGATCATAATACCATCATTAATTGAGCATTACAAAAATAGTGACCAAATTGCAAAGAATCTAGAATACAACATGAAAATACCAGAATTAACTAACCCTGTACCGATACAATCTTGCACCGTATCGGTACGAGTCAACATGGCATACTCGTATCGGTACGGTTGTCAAGTACCGATCCCCATTGCACATTTCGAAATCAGGGGATTCTAGTAGCTAAAACACGTACCGGTATGGCACACCGCGTACCAATCCTAGTATAAATTTTCTCAACGGCGTACCGATACAGTGGCTACTCGTACAGATACCCCTTTGTTATTTTTCCCAGATTGACCAGCATCAAACCCTGCATACCGATTCCCGAGGAACCGTATCGGTACGACTGGGCCTGTAATGACCTCTTGGCCAAACTTATGGCACTTAGGCTCAATCTAACTTCCTTCAAACATCATACAAGCATCATATGACATGTCTAACATCATTTCCACAACCAATCAAACATGCTAGATAAACATACAATCCATAGTAAATCAACCAATAATTATATAGGCATGGTCTCTACCCAAGCATGCAATTCTCTTCCCAACCCCTCAAATCAACCAATAAACCTCATACAAGTCTAAAATACCAAATGATACGTGTTCCAAAATAGGGAGTAAGAAAATAACCCTCCCAATTACAATTTGGTCACATTGCCCTTTTATTACTACAAGTTCATTTATTAAAACTATACTTGGAGTATTTCAATTCGTCCTCCTTAGTTGCTCCCTGCCCCTAAAGCTTACTTTCCTGCATTGATGAGAAGGGAAAGCATAAGCAAATAATGCCTAGTGAGGGACGCTCTAAAAACACTCATCAATGCATTTAAAATTATTTGAGTTAAACTACAATTTCAACATCATGCTAAAACATCTTATTCCCTTTCTACCATTGGAAAACATGCTTATTAAACCATATGCAAAACATGTATCATGGATCTCATGCATAATCCCATATGCAAAACCTCAATTTAAGCATTCACATGCTTATTCTTCCAAAAGCAAGTTTAAAGAGTAAAAATGTATAAATCACATTATACAAAATATAATTCATCCATCATGATACATTAGTTCATATATTGGCTTTCATGTGACCCAAAAACTGAACATTTTCTTTATCAAAACACGTCGGATACACGGATTTCACAAGTGATTCCTTCTACCACTTCACATATGTAATACCCCAAAATAGGGCCTATAAGTATACTACTAATTCAATGCAAGTTTAATTGAATTGTTCTATTTATAAATCTATATTTAATTAAAGTTTAGGACCCAATTGAAAGTAAAGAGCAATGTGTGGCTAAATCCATAAGGACCAAAATCGAAACAAAGATTGATTTGATAGTAATTTTAGAAAGGGCTAAAACAAAAAATAGGTCTAAATAGGAGTTTTCATGTAAAATAGGAATTTAATTGAGGACATTAACATGTGTCATGAGGCAAGACCACATGTGTTAGTGCAAGGTGGGGGACGGCTTAGGTGGAGAATGATAACCAAAGTTGAGTTATCATCTTCTTCAATCCCCTAGCAAGAACCTAAAGCATAGAGAGAGTGAGAATTGAGATAAAGGCTTTGTTTTCATATGCATTTTGCTTGGTTTTTGCTCGATTGAGCTTAGAAAGAAGGTAATTTCCTTGATTTCTTCTTCATATTCAGGTTGTGAATTGTATATATAAAATAAATTATGAGAATTGATAGAAATAATAGGATTGTAAGTTAGAAATATGATGAATTTTGATGGATTTGGTTGAGCTTAATCGAATAGTGATTATGTTGCTTGAAAGAATTTGTGTGTGTGAGCTGAGCAATTATGAAATCATAAGGAAACTGATTTGGGAGCTGTTTCGAATGTGTTACATGAATTTAAATGAAAAATTGATTATTCTTGACAATAGGAAACCATGTTGAATTGTTTAGAAGTGCACGTATATATAGTGAATTGATTAGAATGCTCAAATGCTTATATAAGTAACTCATGGACAGCTTTGTTAATGTAATCAAATAAGTATGAAAATTAGGCTGTTTGGTCGAATATACATAATGTATATAAGCTACCCTATTTTGATTACTTGCTAAGTGAATTGGACTGATATAAGCTTGTAGAATAAGTATATAAGTTGATTTATAATGTTAGAATCATTGCTTGAATGGATATGAAGCTAGAAACACCAACTAGTGTAATCTGCCTAGAATGCTCTGTTCTGGGCAGTAACTTTGAAAACCCACTATAAATTGTACAAATGAAATTTAAGGCTGAAAATTTAATGGATAATACCTTAATATGTCTAAATTAATTAGGAGAAAATAGAACTGCATTCTGGATTGTATCTTGAAATGTAGAAATGAAACACTAAGAACTGTACAAACTGTCCAGTGTTGCAATTACCCTGTCTTTGAGTAAAATATTGTATTAATTGGAAAATAATTAAAATGCAAGGCCTATATGGTTCGAAATAAAATTACGTTATCTTTCAAACGGTGTAAACCAATTGAAATTCTGACGTACGGAATGAGAGTTAGGCATATTTTAGTAAGTAGTACACAAGCTACCAGGCAGTGGCAGCATCACCCTTAATGTTTTGAAATGAATGAATATTGTATATTATTGCCTTGATGTTTAGTAATGAATGTACTTTGTATTGATCTTGATTTAATGGTATGAATTGATAGAGCAAGGGGTGAAACTTGTGGAAAAAGAAAGGAGTGGCCAAGCTAGTGGCAAACACAAAGGAATTTGGGTCCAAGACTAGCTAAGCTTGGAGTATTGTGAGTGTAGTTTACAAGTAGGGTTAGGACTTAGGTCCTAACCAAATATGCATGAATTACTTTCTTGCTTGAATATGTCATGATAATGAACTCAATTTAACCTGAATATAATTAATAAGGGAAGTATGAAATAACATAAAATATGATCATGTCTATATTCTTGACTTGTTGTACAATTATAATTGCTTGATTCTTAATGTCTTGGGTGTGATTTATCGAATACTACTTGAGTGTACTATCTTGAACATGAAATGCATTGCTTGAAACATGAAAGGTACTACCATGAACATGAATGAATTGTCTTGAACATGAAATACATGAAACGTGAAATGAATTAAGAGCAATGGCTCAACTGGTCTAAGGGCTAAAGCATATTATTGCTATACTTGCTTGAAATGATTCTTGACTACATGATCTTGAACTTGTATAAGCTTGATAATTCTTGAATAAATAAAGTGTAATCAAACAAACTTGGTTGCTAGTTGAATAGGTAGAAGGGCATGCCTTAGAGTCTAGAGCTCATTGTGTAAGGGTGGACTACGATCCAGGGCTAAGGCCCCTATTTGGAGACAGATGGAGGGTACGATTGTGTGGTCTTTGGTGACAGTAGGAGGGTTGACCAGTACTACGGTACATCTTGTGAACTATGGTACATCTTGTGGCGACAGTTGGTTGGAGACTTGATTACCTAGTCAAACTATAAACCAAGGAATTGTTTTAAAGGAATATAAATGAGCTAATAAATATGAATTGATTAATTACTTGTCTTGAATCCATGTTACTTGAATTACTTGTCTTTAAACCATGCTACTTGAATTACTTGTCTTGAATCCATGTTACTTGAATCACTTGTCTTGAATCCATGTTACTTGAATTATTTGTCTTGAAGACATGTTACTTGAATTAGTTGTCTTGAAACCATGTTACTTGAATTACTTGTCTTGAAAACCATGAGTCTTGAATTTGTTTGATGTTGAATCCATGTTACTTGTATTTTCTTGTCTTGAAATTATGTTACTTGATTTTCTTGTCTTGAATGTCTTGCTTGAAATACTTATCTTGACAAAAATGGATAAAGTATATATAAATTGATTCATTGCATCTTGTACAAATCTTGATTACCTTCAAACTTCCTTAATTGATTTAATAAATTGGATAGATCTAGATACTACCTCATTAAGTACAATTTTGTACTTATCACTCTCATTTTCATCCTTCCCAAACCACAAGGTTAAAGTTGATTCAAGCATTCTCCTGATTTTGAAGCTGAATTCTTGAGCTAGAAGCAAGACACAAGCATAGCTAAAGTATGGGACACACTTGTTTTGTAATGCCGCTAGTTGGTGGCACATAGTTTTGTATATAGTTAAACTAGTGAATGTATTTTTTTTGGATATTTGGAAACTTGATTATGGTATATATGAATCTTGAATGATAGAATCTTCCTTGCTATGATTTTGGTTGATAATGTAAATGAGCATGTAAGTTAAACTTAAGTTCTACTTGTCTTGAATATATGATGATGCGATATTGTTACATTTATATTGAATGTTCAAGTGATTCACCTAGCCTTGTACCATTCGAATATCTTGTGATAAATGATAGTCTTGTATGATCATACTATGTGTATAAGTATTTCTCTGTCTTGAATGGTAAATGTCACAAGGTAAGGCATGGCATTTGGCTTGCTTGAAATCAAGGTACGTTCCAACGATTCATGTTTAATAAGTTAAGTATGTAATGTCACCTGTATCATGATAAAGAGCAAAGAAATGAAATGAAGCATTCTTGCTTGTTTAGGTTTCAAATAATGATGATGTTAAGAAAAATTTTGGTAATCTATAATGTAGGTAAATGTGATTACTTGCATGATAATAAATGATTGTTTGGTTGCTTGCTAATTAAGTAACTCATCTAATAGGGATGAGTTAGCCTTTCCTTGCTCGTTATTGCTTGTATTGCTTCTTGGTAATGCTCCTGAATCGGTTTCCTACCAACCCGGGTAGGGAGTGTTGCATTTTATTGGTATCAGAGCTTTTTTAGTCGGTTCTAGGACTGAACCGGGCTCTCTTGCATCATATCGGATACTTGTGCCACCTAGGAGACTTGTATTGTATAGCTTGTGTCTTTGCTTAACTAAACTGAACCCTAATTATTCTCTTTAAACATAGAATGTCTAAAACAAGGCTCGCTCGAGATGATGAAAGTCCCGTAGGCTCCTCAAATGAAGAGGATAGTTTGAGGATGGAGCAGAATCCTCCATAGCAACAAGCTGAACCTAGAGCGCAAGCTCAACCTCAAGTCCAAGATGATGCTCAACATGAAGCTCCTTTATAAATCTTGTGCAGCAGGAATGTCTCCTGAGCATGAAGGAGATGTTCGATCATCTTGTAACTACTCTGAAACGAGACCATTCTATTCTTCCTCCGGTTCCTACTCTAACTAGAGCCCCTATTGACAAACTGGCTCAACATTGGGCTTATACCTTCACCGGTACTGATGAAACCAATCCCAAGTAGCTGAGTATTGGTTAGAGGCCACTACTCAAATCCTAACCAAACAACTACCCTATTTTGATGAACACAAACTCGAATGTGCTATAGCCCTGGTGGCAGATGAAGCTCTAAGCTAGTGGGAAACCACTACCCTAACTGCTCCGGCTGAAGTTGTAACTTAGAAATTCTTTCTCGATGAATTCAAGAAGAAATACGTTAGTGAACAATACCTAGCCAAGCATCGGATGTGTTTCTTGTACCTCAAACAAGGTGGCTGACCTATCGAACAGTACGTGAGTTACTTCTGCAAGTATTGCAAATACGGGTCGAAATACATCAAGACTGATGCTGACAAGTGTATGATGTTTATCGATGGATTGAATGATGAATTAAGTCCAATATTCACTGCCCTGGGTATCACTGACTTCTAGAATTTGGAAACCCGGGCCATTGTAACCGAAGCGAAGATAAAAGCCTCTGAGAAACGTAAAAGTGGAAATTCCTTGAAAGACAAATGATCAAGGAAGGATGGAAAAGCCTCACTGGCAGTCAAAAAAGTCCAAATATTCTAAGGATCATTCTTCGAATTACACTTCTGCCCGGAAAAGCAACTTCGTACCGAGACCCCAATCGGATCCAAACCTTCAGCCCCGATCATCTTTGTTGATAGTACGGGGAATTTCGGTAAAGCTATTCAGTATCCTACTTGCAAGTTCCGCTAGAAACACCACACGGGTCAGTGTAGAACTCAATAGAATCTATGTTTCCTATGTGGTGCCTCCGATCACTATATCAGGGATTGTCTTTAGAATCCTAGCAAGGTTCCGAATCGAACTCTTGCAAATGCTAGCTCAACTCCTTCCAATCGAAGCAAGGGTCCCAGACAAGCTCAGTCTGGAAATTAAGGGAAAGGCAAAGGACATCATTCGAATGCCCCTACTCACAAAGAATCTTGTGCTCCTGCTCCAATCTATCATATCCGAGGAAAAAAGATGAAGAATTACCCGATGTTATAGCAGGTACAATTGAATTAAATTCAACTCCTGATTATGCTTTAATAGACTTGGGATCCACCCATTCTTTTGTATGCTCAACCTTGATTGAAAAAATGAACTTAAAGCCTGAAATTGTAAAACAAAGCCTTGTAGTTTCGAACCCAATAGGGAGAATTACAAACATAAGCCTTATCTGTAGAAACTGTCCCCTATTCATTCAAAATGTACCCTTTCTTGTTAATCTATATGTACTAACTTGTGAATTCGATCTAGCACTGGGACTAGATTGGTTAAGCAAGCATGAAGCCTAGGTAGATTGCCTAAATAGGAGATTTTACCTTCGGGGTTTAGGAAAGGAATCAATCATCCTAATTGACAAGAAACCGGCCTCAATCTTTGCTACTATGGTCTTACAAGATGAACTTGAATTCAGTTTACCTAGTGTGCCTATTGTATCTGAATATCTCGATGTCCAACCTGGAACAACTTCAGTGTCCATCGCACCTTATCGAATGGCACATGTTGAGTTGAAAGAACTCAAGAAGCAACTTCAAGAGCTACAAGACAAGGGCTTTATTAGGCCTAGCTCGTCTCCCTAGGGTGCTCCAGTCTTGTTCGTGAAGAAGAAAGACGAGACTATGAGGCTCTATATTGACTACAAACAATTGAATAAGCTTACTATCAAGAATCGATATCCTCTCCCTGGGATTGAAGATCTTTTTGATCAACTCAAAGATGTTGTGGTATTCTCAAAGATCTATCTACGATCGGGATACTACCAAATGAGGGTAAATGATGAAGATGTACCCAAGACAGCCTTTCGTACTCGATATGGCCATTTTGAATTCCTTGTAATGCCATTCGGATTAACGAATGCTCCGACTGCATTCATGGATCTCATGAACCATGTATTCATGCCTTATCTTGACAAGTTCGTAGTCGTCTTTATTGATGACATTCTAGTGTATTCTCAGAATAAGGAAGAACATTTTAAACACCTTCGAATCGTATTGCAAACCCTCCGAGAACATAAATTGTTTGCAAAGTTCTCTAAATGCGAATTTTGGCTATCTGAAGTGTCATTTCTTTGACATGTTACCTCGACATAAGGGATTAAAGTAGACCCGAGCAAGATTCAATCTATCCTGGATTGGAGACCTCCGAGGAATGTTGGTGAGGTCAAAAGCTTTCTCGATTTAGTCGGTTATTATTGATGTTTTGTCAAAGGATTGTCATCCATTTCCGCAAGTTTGACTAAGCTAACTTGCAAAGATACACTATTTGTTTGGTCAGAGAACCAATAACAAAGTTTCGATTAGCTTAAACAAGCCCTGACTCATGCTCCGGTTCTCATCCAGCCAGTATCGGGCAATGAGTACACTGTTTATAGTGATGCATCTCATTTGGGACTGGGCAGCATTCTAATGCAAGATGGAAAAGTGGTAGCTTACGCTTCAAGGAAACTAAAACCACACAAGTCAAACTACCCTACACACGATCTAGAACTGACAGCTATCGTGTTTGCACTCAAAGACTGGAGACATTACTTTTACGGGAAAAAATGCAACTTGTTCACAGACCACAAGAGTCTCAAGTATCTCCTGACTTAGAAAGACTTGAACTTGAGGCAAAGAATATGGCTAGAGTTACTTAAAGACTATGATTTAGTTATCGAATACCATCCGGGGAAAGCAAATGTGGTTGATGATACCCTTAGTTGCAGACCATACTCAGGTAAGACCTTAAATCTAAATCCTAGAATAATCCATTCGAATTAGACTTTTCTTGACTTAAAAGTAACTATTAAAAAAATCTTCCTTAATGATCTTTTGTATTCGTTTATAGCTTCCTTGTCTATCAATGCTCATTTTCGTTTATCCAAAGGACAAAAATTCTTGTCTAAACTTCAAGTTCAATCTAGCCTAATCTCGAGAATCAAAGAACTCCAACAAATTGATCCAGATCTTTAGAAGTTCTTGTCCAAGCTAGACTCTGAGTCTAATTCTGATTTCTCCCTCAAGTCGAATGGACTCCTCTATTTCAAGGATAGAGTATGTGTTCCTAACAATGAAGATTTAAGACACGAGATGTTACAAGAAGCTCACCAAAGCTCTTTCTCGATTCACCTTGGATCGGTTAAGATGTACAAGGACTTGAAGCCACTATACTGGTGGCCAGGCATGAAATCGGCTATCACAGACTTTGTTTCGAAGTGATTAACTTGTCAGAGGGTCAAAGCCGAGCATCAAGTCCCTACTGGATTGCTCCAAACAATCAAATTCCCTCATTGGAAATGGGATCGAATTATAATGGACTTCGTTACGAGTCTTCCTTCCACTCCAAGAAAGAACGATGTTGTGTGGGTGATTGTTGCTAGATTCACAACATCTACTCATTTCATCCTTGTTCGAATAAATATGATCTTAGAAACCTTAGTCGAGCTATACATCCGTGAAGTGATTTGATTACACGGTGTACCTATAGCTATAATCTTCGATCAAGACCCCATATTTGCTTCTCGATTCTAGAAATCATTGCAAAAAGCCCATGGAACTAAAGTGCATTTGAGTACAGCTTTTCATCCTCAATCAGATGGCCAATCTGAAAGAATCATCCAAGTACTTGAAGACATGCTACGTGCTTTTGTTATAGATTTCGAAAAGAACTAGGAGAAATCTCTACCCCTAGTAGAGTTTGCTTACAACAATAGCTACAGACATCTATCCAGATGGCTCCCTTCGAAGCTCTATACGGAATGAAATATAGAACTCCCTTGTGCTGGTCTAAATTGGGAGAAAACAAAGTATTGGGACCTCAATTACTCAGAGAAACTAAGGAACAAGTTCAAATCATACATGATCGATTGAAGCAGGCCTTTGATAGACAAAAAGCCTATGCAGACTTGAAGAGAAGAGACATCCAATACAATGTTGGAGACAAAGTCTTCCTGAAAGTGTCCCCTTGGAAGATAGTATTTCGGTTTGGAAGAAAAGGGAAACTCAGCTTCCGATTCATTGGACCATTCGAAATCATTGAAAGGATAAGGCTAGTGGCCTATCGATTAGCTCTTCCTAGTGAATTTGACAAGATTCATAATGTCTTGCATGTATCTATGCTTAGAAAATATCGATCGATCCATCCTATGTCCTTGAGACCGAAGAAGTAGAGTTGAATCCTGACTTGTCTTACGAAGAAGAACCAGTTCAGATTCTTGATCGTGAAGTTAGAAAGCTCAGGAACAAAATCATTTCTCTTGTCAAAGTCTTGTGGAGAAACCACAAGATAAAAGAGGCAACATGGGAATCTGAAGGAATCATGAAAAATCAATATCCTCACCTATTCGATTCAGGTAAATTTGAGGGTGAATTTATTTTAAGGGGGAGAATTGTAATAACCCAAAATAGGGCCTATAAGTATACTAGTAATTCAATGCAAGTTTAATTGGCTTGTTCTATTTATAAATCTAGATTTAATTAAAGTGTAGGACCTAGTTGAAAGTAAAGAGCAACGTGTGGCTAAATCCGCAAGGACCAAAATCGAAACAAAGATTGATTTGATAGTAATTTTAGAAAGGGCTAAAACAAAAAAATAGGTCTAAATAGGAGTTTGCATGTAAAATAAGAATTTAATTGAGGACATTAACATGTGTCATGAGGCAAGACCACATGTGTTAGTGGCAAGGTGGGGGATGGCTTAGGTGGAGAATGATAAACAAAGTTGAGTTATCATCTTCTTCAATCCCCTAGCAAGAATCGAAAGCATAGAGAGAGTGAGAATTGAGAGAAAGACTTTGTTTTCATATGTATTTTGCTTGGTTTTTGCTCGATTGAGCTTAGAAAGAAGGTAATTTCCTTGATTTCTTCTTCATATTCAGGTTGTGAATTGTACATATAAAATAAGTTATGAGAATTGATATAAATGTTAGGATTGTAAGTTAGAAATATGGTGAATTTTGATGGATTTTGTTGAGCTTAATCGAATAGTGATTATGTTGGTTGAAAGAATTTGTGTGTGTGAGCTGAGCAATTATGAAATCACAAGGAAACTGATTTGGGAGCTGTTTCAAATGTGCTACATGAATTTAAATGAAAAATTGATTATTCTTGACAATAGGAAAACATGTTGGATTGTTTATAATTGCATGTATATATAGTGAACTGATTAGAATGATCAAATGCTTATATAAGTAACTCATGGACAGCTTTTTTAATGTAATCAAATAAGTATGAAAATTGGGTTGTTTGGTCGATTATACATAATGTATATAAGCTACCCTGTTTTGATTACTTTCTAAGTGAATTGGATTGATCTAAGCTTGTAGAATAAGTATATAAGTTGATTTATAATGTTAGAATCATTGCTTGAATGAATATGAACCTAGAAACACCAACTAGTGTAATCTGCCCAGAATGCTCTGTTCTGGGTAGTAACTTTGAAAAACCACTATAAATTGTACAAATGGAATTTAAGGCTGAAAATTTAATGGATAATACCTTAATATGTCTAAATTAATTAGGAGAAAACAGAACTAGATTCTAGATTGTATAATGAAATGTAGAAATGAAACACTAAGGACTGTACAAACTGTCCAGTGTTGTAATTACCCTGTCTTTGAGTGAAAAACTGTATTAATTGGTAAATAATTAAAATACAAGGCCTATATGGTTAGAAATACAATTAAGTTAGCTTTCCAACTGTGTAAACCAATTGAAATTCCGACGTACGAAATGAAGTTTATGCATATTTTAGTAAGTATTACAGAAACTGCCAGGCAGTGGCAGCAACACCCTTAATGTTTTGAAGTGAATGAATATTGTGTATTGTTGCCTTGATGTTTAG
Organism: Hibiscus mutabilis; assembly: GCA_019671005.1. Taxonomy (NCBI): domain Eukaryota; kingdom Viridiplantae; phylum Streptophyta; class Magnoliopsida; order Malvales; family Malvaceae; genus Hibiscus; species Hibiscus mutabilis. The sequence goes on from CM033738.1 coordinate 32,168,491, forward strand.
TAATGAATGTACTTTGTATTGATCTTGATTTAATTGTATGAATTGATAGAGCAAGGAGTGAAACTTGTGGAAGAAGAAAGGAGTCACCAAGCTAGTGGCAAATACAAAGGAATTTGGGTCCAAGACTAGCTAAGCTTGAAGTATTGTGAGTGTAGTTTAGAGGTAGGGTTAAGACTTATGTCCTAACCAAATATGCATGAATTACTTTCTTGCTTGAATATGTCATGATAATGAACTCAATTTAACTTGAATATAATTAATAAGGGAAGTATGAAATAAGATAAAATATGATCATGTCTATATTCTTGACTTGTTGTACAATTAGAATTGCTTGATTCTTAATGCCTTGGGTGTGATTTATCGAATACTACTTGAGTGTACTATCTTGAACATGAAATGCATTGCTTGAAACATGAAAGGTACTGCCATGGACATGACTGAATTGTCTTGAACATGAAATACATGAAACGTGAAATGAAATTTAAGAGCTAAGGGTCAATTGTTCTAAGGGCTAAAACATATTATTGCTATACTTGCTTGAAATGATTATTGACTACATGATCTTGAACTTGTATAAGCTTGATAATTCTTGAATAAATACAGTGTAATCAAACAACCTTGGTTGCTAGTTGAATAGGTAGAATGGCATGCCTTAGAGTCTAGAGCTCATTGTGTAAGGGTGGACTACGGTCCAGGGCTAAGGCCCCTATTTGGCGACAGACGAAGGGTTTGTGTGGTATTTGGCGACAGTAGGAGGGTTGACCAGTACTACGGTACATCTTGTGGTGACAGTTGGTTGGAGACTTGATTACCTAGTCAAACTATAAACCAAGGAATTGTTTTAAAGGAATATAAATGAGCTAATAAATATGAATTGATTAATTACTTGTCTTGAATCCATGTTACTTGAATTACTTGTCTTGAAACCATGTTACTTGAATTACTTGTCTTGAATCCATGTTACTTGAATCACTTGTCTTGAATCCATGTTACTTGAATCACTTGTCTTGAAGACATGTTACTTGAATTACTTGTCTTGAAACCATGTTACTTGAATTACTTGTCTTGAAACCATGTTACTTGAATACTTGTCTTGAAACCATGTTACTTGAATTACTTGTCTTGAATCCATGTTGCTTGATTTACTTATCTTGAAGACATGTTACTGGAATTTCTTGTCTTGAAAGCTTGCTACTCGAAATACTTATCTTGACTTGAAATGGATAAAGTATGAATTGTGATTCATTGCCTTTTGCATCTTGTACATTTCGAATTGCCTTGAAATCCTTAGTTAGGATCATTCTTGATTAATTAATTTATGTCTATAACAAATTGGATAGATCTAGATACTACCTCACTAAGTACAATTTTGTACTTATCACTCTCTTTTTCATCCTTCCCAACCACAGGTTAAAGGACTCGATCGTAGCTTGATCCCGAAGCGTGAATTATTGATCTAGAAGCAAGACACAAACATAGCTAAATATGGACATACTTGTTTTGTACTCCCCTAGTTGGTGGCACATAGTTTTGTATATAGTTAAACTAGGTCGTGCATTTTTTGTTTGATATTTGGAAACTTGTATATGTATATAAGTCTTGAATGGTCCTCCATGCTATGATTTTGGTTGATAATGTAAAAGAAGTATTGAACTTAAGTTCTATGTATTGAAGTATGATGTTGCACATATTGTTATGTTTATAATGAATGTTCAAGTGATCACCTAGCCTTGTACCATTCGAATAGCTTGTGATAAATGATAGTCTTGTATGATCATACTATGTGTATAAGTATTTCTATGTCTTGAATGGTAAATGCCGCAAGGTAAGGCATGTCATTTGGCTTGCTTGAAATCAAGGTACGTTCCAATGATTCATGCTTAATAAGTTAAGTATGTAATGTCACCTGTATCAAGATAAAGAGCAAAGAAATGAAATGAAGCATGCTTGATTGTTTAGGTTTCGAATAATGATGATGTTAAGAAAAATTTTGGTAATCTATAATGTAGGTAAAGATGATTGCTTACGTGATAAGAAATGATTATTTGATTGCTTGCTAGTTAAGTAACTCATCTAATAGGGATGAGTTAGCCCTTTCCTTGCTCTTTCTTGCTTGTATTGCTTCTTGGTAACGCTCCCGAATTAGTTTTCTGCCAACCCGGGTAGGGGGTGTTACAAAATACATCTATAACTGGAGCAAACGACACATTTAACCCCTCAACGGTTATGATGTATAATATCTACCCATCAACCATTGTGATACATAATCCATCAGTAGGAGAATAAGGCACAATTAACCCCTCAACAGCTGCGATTCCCATGGTGGAGAAAATGGCACAATTAACCCTGACACACATGAGGTGACTTATTATAGTGCACTTTAAAACCTATGGCATGCCAATTATATCCGATAACATTTAATCCTTGTCATTTGCCAATATATTCCATATTAAACATGATACCTCACTGTTTTTCATAAGCAACGTTTAAACCAATTTCTAATGCAACGAATCATGCATTTTATAATATCAAAATACTTTCCATAAAGCATTTACCATGCTCAAATATTATCAACATGTAATCATTTGTATCATAATCCATTTGCAAAACATGCATATAATAGTAGGTATCAAATCATAAACATAGGCATGAGAAAATTAACTTTGCCAAATCGAAATTGAGAGCGAAATTGTCTAATAATTACTTTCGAGCTTAGACAAACATTTCGAGCTTAATTTAAACTCCCAAAATCTATTTCTAACATTTGCAAAGCTGTAAATCACGTTTCCACTCACCGACAACATAAATCTCCACTTGCCGATGATAAATCAAACGTCCAAAGATACCAAAACTTCACCACTCGTTGTCGGATCAAGCTCCCCTATTTTATCCACACAAAAAAGAGCATTAATTCATCATTATGCATCTTTAATCCTAGCAACATTAGTTCTCAATATCGCCTCACCAAGAACCATCAAAAACCTTCTGAAAACAACCAAAAACCACTTCGATATCAATCTAGACTTTAACACCTCGATTTTGGGCCTAGCGGTTTTGTGGATTGTTAGACGGTCTGGTGGATCAGGTTAGGGGTTCGAGTTGGATTCGGGAGCAAATATTTTTCGGTAAGTTAAAATATAGAAAAATGGTTAAAAATAATATTTTTAATATATGATTAATAATGGTGAAAACAATTTTGGAAAATGGGTTTTGGAAGTGTGACATTTTGGTTAGTGACCAAAATGCGATTTTTGAAATCTGGTTTTTTAAAGGTGACTAAAATGAAAAGGATCAAATTCTTAGGATTCTTAAGGAGATATTTTACCAAGTTTTTGCTGGTGATTTCTCCTATTAATTAAGTATTTTTAACATGTGTTTTAAAAGTTAATTAAAAGGGAATTTGGTTATTAAAAGTTAGTTATCACTTTAAAGAAAATTGACGTAACTTTTCTCTCCACTTCTCTTCTGCCAAACACTCAAGTTTTCATTAAAAATCAGAGGTGATAGATCATTTTACTCAGATTATTGATTTGTAATTGATTCTTTAACTTTGATTTACAAAACCTCATCGAAATCTTGTGTTTTCTTAGCTTTAAACAAGCCAAATGAGGGAGAAATCACACAATAGGGGTAAGGTCTATGATCTCCTCTATTGAATGGTTCTTTATTGATATTCCCAAGTGTTTGATCCTTGATTTATTGTTTATAATCTGATTTTGTGTTTTTATATTGAATTAATTGATTAAAGTGAGTGAATTTGGTGAAATAGTGAAAGATCTGTATTGGATCTATTTTCCAATGTTGGAGTTTGATTTTAATCATATTTTGGATGTATTATTATGTTGATAAGTTGTTTTTAACAATGGAATCCTGAAACTCTTGAATCCCTAGTTGTTTAGGTTGTTAGATTTGTGTTTTTGTGGAGTCGTGGTGGCTGTGTAGTTGTTGGAAGTATTTGGATGAATTAATCCTGTTTTTGAGTGTTAATTGATGATTATGGAATTGTTAGATTGCGGCTAGGTTGTGTTTGGAAAGGATTAGATGATGATTTCGATTGTTGTGGTTGGGTAAACTTGAGAGGATTGTGGAAGTCCGTGTGGATTTGTTGTTGCAGTGTTTTGAATGCATTGAGATGCATTAATCATCTATTGTAATGTGATTAAAATAGGGGAGGTTGATCCAGAAGTGATCGGTGAAGCTTTAGAGGCTTCAGATGCTTGATTTTGTGTCGGCGAATTAGGGTTTCGCGTATCAGTGAGTGAGAACGTGGATTCTAGCTTTTGAATGTTTTAAAGGTGGTTTACGGGAGTTTAAACTGAGCTTGAAATGCTAGTTTAAAATTAGAAGTAAGTACAATGTGGTTTTCTCTCTCGGTCATGCTAGTGTAAAATGATTTTTATGCACTTGTTTTGATTTACATTGTACCTACTGTTTAAGCATGATTTAGATTATTTAAGATACTATTTTAAGCATGAAATATTGAAGGTTGCACATGGTAAGTGATCCTTGTAAGTATATGGTTTATACATGTGGTTTAAAGCATGGTTGTTGCTTTGGAATATTGGTTTGGTTAATGCTTGTTAAAAAATAGTGAGGTAAATGGTTAATTATATTGGCAAGTTATGTGGTTTTAAATTTGTTATCGGATATAGTTGGCCGGCCATAGGATTGATAGTGCACTATAATAAGTCATCTTGGATGTTAAAGGGTTTAGATCCGTGTACCATAAGCTCCATCCAAGTACCATAACGGTAGAGGGGTTATACAGTACCATATACTCCTATTAGTGGATTAAGCATCTAAATGAGGTATGGGGTTGGTGTCCCCGTAGGTTGAAAGTGTACCTGATTGTTTAGGTACCACGATTGTGATTGTATCGCTATTTTTGGTTGAGATGGCTTGAAGTGTTGGGAGAACACTTGTTGAATCTGTGTATCCGAAGAACTATTTTGGTAAAGGAACTTGGTTAATGATCACTTGTGAGCCAATATAATTGTCAATGTATCATTGAAATGGTTTATGTTGTACAATGGAATTTATACATGATTACTCTTTAAGCTTTGCATATGGTTTGTTATTCATGGGAAGGCTTAAATTGAGGTTTAGCAATGGATTTTGCTGATGGTTAATGATACATGTTGCATATGGTTCAATATGCTGGTTTTTGAAAGTGTTAAGTGCACTATTTTCAAGGCATGATGTTTCAAATGATGTTTTAAAGAATGGTTCAAAGAGATGATTGAAATGGGATTTCAATGTAATGTTGAAAAATGGTTTTAATGCATTGATGGTGTATTGTTTTTGAGCACTCATTACTAATCCTAGTGTGCTTACACTCTCTTTGTCCATCAATGCAGAGAATTAATAGCTTGGAAGGCAGCGGGAAGTAAGGGATCACAACAAGACTTATTAACCAAAGTATGTTTTTGGTATTGACTATAAGTAATAAGGGCAACGAGGGTTCCATCGTTGATTTGGGAGGTGTTTTATTAAACTCCATGTTTGAGCAAGTTTGGTTTGTTGCTCTTGGTTTGTAAATTGCCATTATTGATCGTTTGTGGTGATGGTTTGAAGTTTCATGCTTTCCTTGATTGGTTTTCTAGGAATCATGCATCTAGATTTCCATTTGAAGTTTAAAGCCTTGAATGGATGTTGAAAGTAGGTTGTATTGGTGTGGTTTGATGCTTGAATATGTTGGTTGTGTGTTAGGGCATGTTAGGTTGTTTTGGTTAGTTCAAAAGTATGTTAAACCAACAAAAATGGATATTTCAGGTCCAGGCGCACTGGTACGGGTGTCCCAGTTTCAGTACGAGTAAGATATTCCCAACTTAGCGTACTGGTACGCGTGCAACTATTTTGGTACAGGTCTAGGCAAATTGGCCAGTGTTTCGGTACTCGGGGAGGTGTTTCGATACTGTACAATGTTATCATCAAGGGCGTTCCGATACGCGGGAGCGTATCGAAACGAGTTTTGGCTAATGGAATTCTAGGGTTTTAAAACAATGGAGGCGTATCGAAACACCCTTTTCCGTAACAGTACAATGATAGTTAATTTAGTTATTTTGAATCTTCTGAAGTTCTATTTTCTTACATTTTGGTCCCTGATTGTTGTGGATGCAATTAAATGAGATTGAATGATCTATTTGACTTGATTTTTACCATGTGAGCATGAAACCTGCTTAATTATATGCCAAATTATCTAAATGTGAGTTTTGGCTTTTTAAGGTGACATTTCTTGGTCATATAGTATCGGCTGAAGGAATTCGGGTTGATCATCAGAAAATTCAAGCTATCATGGATTGGAAACCTCCTAAAATTGTTGCAGATGTTAGAAGTTTTCTCGGATTGGCAGGATATTACCGCCAGTTCGTGGAAGATTTCTCAATGATTGTTGTACCTATTACCAAATTGATCAGGAAGAATGTACCTTTTATGTGGACTAAAGAATGTCAATAAAGCTTTGAAAGATTGAAGAAAATCGTGACAGAAGCTTTGGTGTTAGTTCAACCTAAATCGGGTAAGAATTTTATGGTGTATAGTGATGCATCACATAATGGTTTGGGTTGTGTACTTATGCAAGACGGGAAAGTGGTGGCTTATGATTCTAGGCAGCTTAAAACTCATGAGAGGAATTATCCTACTCACGACTTGGAATTAGTTGCGGTTGTCTTTGCTTTAAAAATTTGGCGCCACTACTTATATGGTGAAAGATGTTATATATACACAGACCACAAAAGCTTGAAATATCTTTTAACGCAGAAGGAGCTGAATCTAAGACAAAGGCAATGGATTAAGCTAATTAAAGATTACGATGCAATCATTGATTATCACCCATGAAGGGCTAATGTGGTGGCAGATGCACTTAGCAGAAAGATGTTCTCAGCTCTACGGATATCAAATGCTCAATTATCAATATTGGATGATGGTGCTTTACTTGCTGAGCTAAACATCAGGTCTACTTTGATAGACAAAATAAAGGAATCACAGGAAAAAGATGAAAATTGTTTAGAAAAGAAGAAGGAAATTGAAAGGGGAGAATCTTCAGACTTCGAGGTAAAGTCCAATGGATGTTTATATTATAAAGGACGTGCTTATATTCCTGAAGATGAGGAATTGAAAAAGGAAATCCTTACAGAAGAACGTTATAGTCCTTTAAAGAAATAAAATGTATCAGGATTTGAAGAGCCGTTTTTGGTGGCCAGGAATGAAAATAACGATAATGGAATTCGTTTCTAAATGCTTAACTTGTCAGCAAGTTAAAGCATAACAACAAGTGCGATCAGGATTACTTCAACGAATTGCTATTCCGGAATGAAAATGGGAGAAAGTGACTATGGATTTTGTAACCGGGTTACCATTGACACCAAGTAGGAAAGACTCAATCTGGGTGATCGTGGATCGATTAACCAAATTAGCACATTTCATGCCTGTCAGAACAGATTTCTCTTTGAATAAATATGCAGAGTTGTATATTCGGGAGATTGTTAGATTATATGGAGTTCCTATTTCCATTGTGTCTGACAGAGATCCCAGGTTTACTTCTAGATTATGGAAAGCACTACAGGAAGCATTGGGTACTCGATTGTATTTTAGTACTGCCTTCCACCCACAAACTAATGGACAATAAGAGAGGACGATTCAGATTTTGGAAGATATGCTTAGAGCGTGTGTCATTGAGTTTGCAGGTTCATGGGAAAAGTACTTACCATTGGCTGAATTTGCGTATAACAACAGTTATCAGTCAAGCATTAAAATGGCACCGTATGAAGCTTTATATGGAAGAAATATCCGGACACTTTTAAATTGGTTTGAGTTAGAAGACCACAAGATTATTGGGCCTGACTTGATTCAAGAGGTAGAAGAAAAAGTGAAAATAATTCGAGATAATCTAAGGGCAGCTTCCGATAGACAAAAGGCTTATTCATATTTAAAAAGAAAAGATATTGAGTACCAAGTGGGACATAAGGTATTCTTAAAAGTTTCACCATGGAAGAAAATATTGAGGTTTGGAAGAAAAGGGAAGCTTAGTCCCAGATTCATTGGTACGTATGAAATCTTGAAAAGAGTTGAGCCGGTGGCATATCAATTGGCTTTACCACCAGAAATGAGCAAGATTCATGATGTTTTTCATGTATCGATGCTTCGCAAATATAGGTCGGATCCTTCTCATGTCATTTCACCTGGGGAAGTTGAGATGCAACCTGATTTGACATTTGAAGAAGAACCAGTAAAGATTTTAGCTCATGGGGTGAAGAAATTGAGGAACAAATCGATTCCATTGGTTAAGGTGCTCTGGAAAAACCACAAAGTGGAAGAAGCCACACGGGAAATTGAAGAACGAATGAAAGAACAGTACCCGCATTTGTTTAATCCAGGTACGTTGTGAAAATTCGAGGACAAATTTTTTTAGGGGGAGAGAATTGTAATATCCCATTATTTGATTAGTGACCAAAATGTAAAGACTGAAAAGTTAGTGGTTTTAGTTGAGTGACTAAAACATAAAGTTTTTAAAGTTTGAGGACTAACATGGTAATTTTCCTAATAATTATTTTTTATTCCATAAATAGATAGATCATCTAAGGGTGTGGATCAAATATAAAAACTATGGTTTGATATGATATTTCTATTATTGGGAAATTACAATTAAAGTTTAAGTGTAATTTGGCTAATCGTATTAGCTTGGAATTTTATGAAAATTTGAGGGAAGTCTTAAAAAGTCCCGAAGATCATAGCATAAATTTTTGAATCATTTTTAAATCATTTTAGATTCGATTCTATTCAGTATTTTGTATAGGTGATGGAATGGCATTTTTGAAAATAAACTATTTCATTAATGGCATTTTAGTCATTTCACCTATACTTTTTAATAAAAATTGTTTATGGAAGAGGATAAGACATAGGTGTTGGCTTGTAACTGGTTATATCTAAGAGGTAAAGTAGTCATTTGACTATCTAGAGATTTTTATTCTTTTATAGCCAAATTAGAAGACATTTGTCATTAAAACAAAAGATAGAAAAAGCTAGAAATTTGCTCATCTTTCTCCCAAATAGCCGAAACCCCTAGCAAGGTAAGAGAAAAAATTTCAATTCAATTTTTGGCTTGATTTACTTGATTTTTTGCTAGAGACATGAAACAAGAAATTGATCTCCCTTTAATTCTCTATCTTTTGACATAAGTTTTGCTTAGTTTCCATGTCTCTAAGTTGAGTTTGATGATTAGGGTGGTTGAAGAGCATGTTAAGATTTCATGTTTTAAGGCTTAATCAAGTTGGAAATGGTGTTGTAGTGTTGTTTAGATGCTTGAAAAGATGAAAACTTCTTGGAAAACTTATAAGGGCCATTTCGGCAAAATGAAGAATATTAGGGGAAATTTTGTAAAAATTATTTTGATGATGGATTTGATTATAATGATGTTTTCTAAGTTGAATTATGTAGTTGGATTGAAGAAAACATCATTTTGGGACCAATTTGTGAATTGTATAAATTGGGTGAAATAAGTGAAAAATTGAAAATATTCAAGAAGCATGGGTATGTTGTTTTCTAGGATACAATGATCATTTTGGTATTAATATTTTTGAAAATGGAGATGAAATATGGAAGTTTCCAAATTTTAGTTTATAAACCCTAAGAGAGATAATTTAGGGTTTAAAGGGAAATTATCAAATTATTGGTTGTAGTGTGTAATTTGAGATGAGATTAAAGTATTGGGAGCATGGTGGTTACAAAGAAGTACTTGGTTGAAAATATTAATTTTTCCATATTGGTATGTACATGTATTAGTAAAGGTTGGACATGTACTTAAGGTTTCTTGTGTCATGTATTTAATGTACAAATAGATAACAATCGAGTTCGAGTACAAACGAGTGATGAAAGAAGATAGAAAGTGCAATCGAGCTTAGTGAGGCTAGTATAAATTATAACTTTGAAATGTAAAGGTGTGTGCAATGCATGCATAGCATGATTTTATGTCATTCATTATATAATTGTCATGTTAAAAATATGTCTAGAATTGAGAATACATGCATGGATCACTACTTATCCATGGAATGTTATTTTACGTATGAATTGCTCAATATGTATATATGTTGCCATGTATGAGATATAAAGACCAAAGTATGAGATAGGAAATTAAAAGTATATTTGGGTATCCATAGAGTCATAAACATCTGTATAAACATTTTAGCACTCCCGGTGGAGTGCAAATTATTATAAGCACTTCAGGTAAAGTGCAAAATAATTAATAATTGTATACTCCAGTAAGTATACAAAAACACTTCAGTGTTAAGCACTTTCAGTAAAGTGCACCTAATATACTGTACTCAAGTAAGTATAGGGGGGATGACTCGCGTACCAAAATTTTCCTTAATTCAATACTTAGGCTAAATGAATTGAAAAACATGATAAAAGGCTTGAAAGCTCGATGATGAATATGGCAACGGTATTGGTAAGAATCAAGTTTATTACCATGTAATATGTTATTATACATATATCGTGTCATATATGCTAATATGCATAAATTGATAAGTGATCATATGCATTGTTATTTATTTATATTGATACCTATGTGAAATTGCATTTGAATTAAATGTTATTGCCTCACTAAGTATATGCTTAGCTTATGATGACTTTCATGCGTAGGATTTAAAGGAGCTTCGAGGGAAGAGTATCCGAGCATCACTTTCATATTTTGGGAGGTATATCTCCATACTCATAGTAATGTAATGACATCCATCCTTTCTTTTGGAAATGTACTAGATGGCATGTATAATTAGTGGGGTTGTAATAACTTATCACTAAATATGGTGGGTTAATAGTTGTTGATTATGGATGATGAACCTAATAAGTCCTATTAAGGTTATAAATGGTAATGGACTAAGTTTTACTAAATATGGATTCTAAGATAGAAAGTTTAAAAATATGCCCAGAAATGTATGCAAAAGCAGTGTGTTCGAAAAATCAGCATAAATTCCACAATTGGAATTAGACAGTGAATCTTATATGTATGAACTAAAAATTTTGTCTAGTTTCTTAAAAACTTAACGGTGACTGATTTCGAGTTGTATGTAAAATGTTATGAATTTTTATTCGACAGAAGGTCAGAAAATAGGGTAGCAGAATTTTTGAAATTTTGGGTTGTGATGTGAATCTAAGGATTTATTTGAATTTTTGTGTAATGAATTTAGGCTAATAATTTATATGGTTAGAAATCATAATGAATCTAGTTTAATTAGAAAATTTCGGAACGAATTTTTGATGTCTATAAAAATTTTATAAATTTTTAAGTAAAGGCAGTGCAGGCTGCTAATTTTCTATATTAAGAAAATATAAGGGTTTAATCTTTGTTAGTAACATCACTAACTCGTATTTGGTGTTAAATATAGGAAATGGATGTTACATGTTCCACCTGAGGTAGTGGAGCAAGCACCACATGCTTTAGTTGGGTCAGGGATGGGTGATATGGCACCGTTGAAATAGGCCATGACCGGTGCTTTTTAGGTAGTAGCTGTGGGTGTTCATGTGCATGCACCACCAATGGTTGGGCAGGGTTTGCCATTAGAGCGACTTTGTAGTTTGGGCAGAGTTGAGTTTCGAGCTTTGTCACCTGAGGCTTCTAAGGGATGGTTGGCCAATACTAAGAGGATATTGGGCCAGATGGGCTGTTATGGCGCTCGTAAGCTGGGTTGTGTTATGTCCCTGTTATAGGGTGATGCGTATACATGGTGAACTACCACGATATTTGGTATGGTGACCAAGGATGTAATCTGGGAGTTCGATATCATGACGGTAAGAAGCGTGAGTTTATGGCTTTGGTAAAGGGCAGCATGTCTGGTGCTAAGTACGGGGTGCAGTTTGTGAGTTTCAGCCAGTATGCACCTGAGTTAGTTCATGACGAGCGTACGCGATGTGATCATTTCCACTATGGGCTGGTGTAGGAGGTCAAGATATACATGCTTGCCACTGATTACATAGGTTTTGATGTGTTGGTTTCACGAACTAAGGATGTTGAGCAGAATCTGGGTATGGCTTATGTGTCTCGGGGCTTTAGCTATGGTAAGCGAGCGGCTGATTCTAGTTTTGGCGGTGGTCAGGCCTAGAGACACTGTGATCGAAGGTTTTGCCCAGAGCTAAGGCATGGCGGAGGTGTTGTTGGACGTGGAGTCCAGGAATAGGGTGCCCAGGTTAGAGCTCCATTTAACACCTGTTGGGTTTGTGGCTCCCTAGATCATCTGAGGCGAGATTGTTTGCATTTCGCCAGGGAGGGTGAGGCACTTGCACCTGTTGTGGCCAATGCTTGTTGGAATTGTGGGTCTGGTGACCATTTGAGATGTGATTGTCCTTTGTTGGCTAGAGGTGGGTAGGTTGCTGTGTAACGCCCCAGTTTTAGGGCTTAGCGGTTTGGTGGTTTATTAGACGGTCCAGTGGACCGAAGTAGGGATTCGAGTCAGTTTTGAGACCTATATTTTTTGGTAAGATAAAAATCTAGAAAAATAGTTAAAAATCATCTATTAATATATATTGCTTTTTGGTGGAATAAATTTGGGAAAATGGAATTTGGAAATGTGACATTTTGGTTAGTGACCAAAGTGCAATTTTTGAAAACTGTTTTAAAGTAACTAAAATGAAAAAGGTCAAATTCTTAGAATCCTTAAGGAGCTAAATTACCAAGTTTTTGCTGGTGGTTTCTCCCTTCAATTAAATTATTTTAAACATGTGTTTTAAAGGTTGTTTAAGAGGGATTAAAATATCCAAGTTAGTTATTAGCTTTTAAATAAAATTTACGTACCTTTTTCCTAAACCTTTTCTCTCATCTTCTTTTCTGCCAAATAATCAGAATTTCATCAAAATCTCGAGGTGAGAGATTCTTTTCACTCAGATTATTGATTTTAACTTGATTATTTAACTTTGTCTTGAAAAATCTCATTGAAATCTTATATTTTCTTAGCTTTTCACAAATCAATTGAGCGGGAAACTTCACAATAGGGTAAGGTCCGAGATCTCCTATATTGTATTGTTCTTTATTGAAATTCCCAAGCATTTTATCCTTGTTTTTGTATTTCTAATATGATTTTGCACGATATGGCATAATGATTTATCTAAGATAAATCGAATTTTAGATATTTGAGTTTGAACTGCCCATTATCGAATAATGCATGATATTACTTAAGGATTGGATATTAAATAACGAATTATTACACTGCTATGCCCAAGTACTAGTGTGAGAGTCTTTGGTATAATTGGATATCCATAGAGTCATTATGCAGTAGCGTCCTAATGTAGGCACTTCGATGCTGAGATAATGTAGGCACTTCGGTGTTGAGATAAAACACTAAGGTGTTGTGTGAGAAGCAAAAAGCGTCCTTGAGTACGTACTCACCATCAGACGCTACGGCATTGTAGACGCTACGGTGTTGGACTCGTATACCATAGATTCACATGAAAATCCTTGGTATAGTTGGCTATCCATAGAGTCCTAGTAACTGCGTGAAAGCACTATGGTGCAGGAAAGGCTCTAAGGAGTTAGGAAAGGCTCTACGGAGTCAGAAAAGGCTCTAAGAAGTCAGTTCAAACACTACGATGTTACATAGCACAAAAAGTGCGATTATATGAGGAGCAAAGAGCGTCCTCGAGTACGTACTCATCTTAGTCACTTCGGCGATACAGACGCTAAGGCATCGTAGACAGTACGATGTCATGATGACTCATGTATCATGACATCACATGATTTCGTACTTTGGGCTATTGTAATATCCCAAATTTGGCTAGTGACCAAAATGTAAATTTCGAAAGTTTTGGGTCAAAGTATAAACTTTGGAAAAGTTTGGGGACTAAAGTGTAAATTTCCCTAACAAGTAATTTTATTCAGTATAAGAGTAAATCAGATTAAAATAGGTACCTTGATATCAGTTTTAAGAATTAAGATGCAGAAAAAGGTAGCAAATTTGGATCGAATGAAATTGTTAAGCGTTCTCAAGCCAGAGAAATACAAGGATGGGTGACCTTAGGGAAGGTCCCATCAAAGTGTTTATGATCGATATTTTGGTCTCAGTAAGAGTAGAGAAAATTCGTATGGATTATCGATAAAGAAATTCTAAGAGGATTTTTATTCTATGAAGATTTTTGATAAATATCGGGAAAATAGACTAAGTTAAGAAAATTCAGTCTAAGTCCTTGGAAAAGGAAGTTTTTATAGGATAATAGAGTTCATTTCCCGAATATAGAAATATAGAATTTTTGGAATAAATTCAATAGCTCAGAAAAAGGTAAAATCGCAGTAGAAGTACTTTATGAATATCGAGAAAATCATATTGAACTGGAATTTCAGAGACTGGTCCAAAAGCCATGGAAAAGTCATAAAATACTATTTTATGAATATTTTATTATAATTGGTTGGATTCCAACTAGATTTAGTTGAATTTTTACAAGAATGGCAAACTAGTAAATAAAAACTAGTTGGAGGGTAAATTGGTCATTTGGCCCCACTGGCAAATTTGAAATATTTAAGAAGTTATAAGGGAAAATTTTGGAAAGATGAAATGGGAGATTTAATCTTGGCCCTTGATTGATGATAAGATCAATCTCAACCATTGGATTAAAAGGGCATTTTAGTATTTTCACTATCTAAATGAATTTAAAATTCATTTTATGCAAGAAATGTGGCCAAATTGGATTAAAAATAAAAGATGAGGACCATTATTCATCTTAAAATTTTGAAATATGAGGGGGAGAAAGAGAGAAAATTGGAGAAAAATTTTCCAAGTTTGATTCAAGCTCCGAAACTCGATTTTCAGGTAATCTCATCAACTACAAAGTTGTTATACTCTTCAAGCTCTATCTTTTGGGGTAAATAATTCATGAAATACATTCTTGATTGATGAGAATTTTCATGAGAAATAAACTACGGTTTATGGACTAAATTGGGGGTTTTGAGATTTTATGATTTCATGATGAAATTCAAGTTGAAACCAAGTTTGTGTGCTGTTAAAATCATGTTATTGAGTTGGGATTCAAACCCTACATATTTTAGTTTGTATGAAGATGATTAGGGCTTATGGATTCAAGTTTGATTTAGGGTTTGTGATGTTGGGTAAATGATCTAGTAAGCTTGAATTTGTTATTTGGAAGCAAACCCTAAATTAAAGGTTTAGGGACCATTTCGGCAATTCTGAAAGTTAAAGGACTAATCTAATTTTTTATGATTTTGAAATGTATTTATGTTATTATTGAAGTCATAAAATTGGTTGGATTTATATATTCGAATGATTAGATTTGATAAAATGTTTGAGAAATCGTTAGATTTCAATCTAACAAATGTTGTTTACATTCATGTAATTAATCAAGTCAAGTTCGAATCAAAGACGATTCGAGGTTTTATAAAGGAAAGGATCGAGTAGAATTTAGTGAGGCATGCTAATAAATGGCCCAGGTGAGTGCATTCTTACTTATTTATTATATATGTGAAATGAATGAGTGCATTTTTATTTATTATTATATATATATATATGTCGTGAGAGAGACTTGCGAGAAGTCGACGTTAATATTAATGAAAATTTATGTTGATAAAAATCATGTAAATGGCAAGAAATATTAAATGGCATATGTGATACACAGATATGGCATAATGATTTATCTAAGATAAATCGGATTTTAGATATTTGAGTATGAACTGCCCATTATCGAATAATTAATGATATTACTCAAGGATTGGATACTGAATAACGAATTATTACAATGCTATGCCAAGTACTAGTGTGAGAGTCTTTGGTATAATTGGATATCCATAGAGTCACTTAGCAGCTGCGTCCTAATGTAGGCACTTCGGTGCTAAGAAAAAACACTAAGGTGTTGTGTGATGAGCAAAGAGCATCTTCAAGTACGTAATCACCATCAGACGCTACGACATTGTAGACGCTACGGTGTGGGACTCGTATACCATAGATTTACATGAAAATCCTTAGTATAGTTGTATATTCATAGAGTCCTAGTAGCTGCGTGAAAGCACTACGGTGCAAGAAAGGCTCTAAGGAGTTAGGAAAGGCTCTACGTAATCAGTTCAAACACTACGGTGTTATATAGCACAAAAAGTGTGATTATATGAGGAGCAAAGAGCATCCTTGAGTACGTACTCATCTCAGTCGCTTCGGCGATGTAGACACTAAGGCATCGTAGACACTATGGTGTCATGATGACTCGCGTACCATGACATCACATGATTTTGTACTTTGGGCCATGATAAAGGAAATGATATACATAATATTGTATGATGAAAGTATAACTATGATAAAGGAAATGATATGTACATCATGGCATGATGAAAGTATGACTATGATAAAGGAAATGATATGCAAAAGATTGCATGATAAGAGTATGGTTATGTTAAAGGATATGATATGCAAATGATTGCTTGATGAAAGCATGACTGCTTGATGATCATGAACCGTTGATATCATGATTTTATGACAAAGTTGATAGATGATATGAATCATATTGAAAGCATGTTTATGTTAAAGAAATTACTATGCATGTGAATACCTGATGAAAAATAACAATGATGAAATGATTCTTAAGATAATCATGATACATGATTATTCTCGCATAACAGATGGCATGGTTTTATACTTTGGCTATAATACTTGAAATACATTTATGCAAGTAGTTAAGCTAAAAAGCTTAATGTACACAAGACTGAAAGACATATCGAATCCTATGATTTGAATATTATATTGGTTAAATGAACTATACAAGTAAAATAGTTCTATACACGATAAACTGTTGTCAACTACAATTGGAAACCGTTGGTCATTTCGCAGAATCATTGTTTTACATTGTTATGATTATGCCTCATTAACTTATAATTAACGTGTGTTTTGTATCATGTGTCGGTACTTCGGATTAGATAGCAGAGGAGGAGCTGCACATCATTGAATCAAGTTAGCCTGTATTATCAGTAAGTATCACTATATCCTAATCTTGTGGGGCTTGTATAAATATTAAATAAGTAGTCATTCCGTATGATCTAGCATCATGACTTAGCTTGAAGAATTAAAAATATTAGAAAAGATGCTTTAAACAGTTTTAAACTTAGTTGGTCATTTATCGCTGAGTGATTTTGAAATCAAGAAAGGGTCTAGGCAGAATACATAGTTTTCAACCTGAATTATATTCTCATTTTAATAACTGCTTAAAGTATTTTACAAACCAATTCAAGGTCAAAACTAGTTGTGGTTGCTAGACATAGTTGTGTTTGAAAACTGAGAAAGGGCCAACCACTAAACTACTTTGTAAAGAAATTACAAGTCTAAAAATCAACCTGACCGAGTCAACTCAGTGAGTTAGCCCGACCGAGTCAACTAAGTGAGTCAACTTGCCCGAGTCAAGCCGTTAACTACAGACGTCAGCGTTGACTGCTGACATCAGCATTGAGCGCTGACTGCAAAAAGTCAAATATGAACTCTTATTTTATGTTTTTCGAAGTCTTGAGTCTGTTTTTTAAGTATGTTTCGTGAAATTCTAAATTGAAAACCATAGAATATAACCTTAAACCTGAACATACATATGTTTTGAATTAATTATTTAATAGCGTTGTTTTTTATAAAGGTCTAATATGAACTTTTGTGCAATTAAAGGTACTCGAGACTCATTTTATTGTTCATCTGCTTAGCCTAGTTCCTCCCGATTCGCTCATTAGTGTGCCCTCTTATTTACTCGTATGATCTTGAACCTAGTGAATTATCTAAGTAGAATTTAATTCTTTGGTAAAAACCTTGTACTGTAATATTTGAGGATCTAGCACCACTGCAGAGCGTGGCGAGGCAGGTGCCTAGTAGACCCTTTTGACCAACTTTTCGAGGTGTGTTCCGTGTGTGCTACATTACCGTTTTAGATAATTGTTAAAATGATTTCTCTGAATATATCTATGTATATATATATTGGGTTGCTTGATGATTTGAACATGAACATTTTATGTTATGAAAGCATGTCTACCCTATCAGTTTGAAAGTATGCCCTATCTCTAATCTAAAAATTAAGACATCTGATTTATATCTTACTAAGTTGTTTACATGTATGCCAATTAATTTCTAATGACTCTTCATATTTGTTTACTTGGGGTATACTATTGGGATATGATTTGAAGTGTCTGCATGTACATCCCTCATCTAGATGGTAAATCCTCCGTTTAAGCTCCTATGCCCAATGGGCTTAGGGTTTGTCTTTCTGGGCCTAAGGCATACCCTTAGGTAGGCTCTTATGCCTGCGTGCCTAGGGTAAGACCTTCTAGGTGCAGTTCATAGGGGACTGCACATCGGTGTTCGGTTACGGTGACATGAGCCTATGTTTTGTGACTATATGTTTTATTATGTTGCCATATATGGTTTACGTTGTAATATAACTTAATATGGTTTATTTTGGATAACTAAATTGACTTATGTTCGAATTAGTTATTACTTAAATATAATTTTAAACCTTTAAACATTTACGCGAAAAGTCTTCGCTAAGTTATGTGATCTCCTAGATTTGGACTTTACGCATAGGCCAGTCTAGGGGGTTACATTTAGTTGCCATTAGAGCTTTTGGTTTTATAAACCTCGGACTGTCAATGTATCCTAAATAAGGTATTTTTTTATAAAACGTTTTAGAAATATTTTTCGTAAGGGCCATGTCACCAAGTTTTATATGTTTAATTTTGTGCGATACTCCAATGCCAGTTCTGACCTTAGATTTTTACTTCTGTGTAGTGAGCCGAGATCACCTGATGAGCACTAGGCGGGGTCGTTGACCTGCCCGTGGGCGAGGTCAATCTGCTAGATTTTCTAACCCGATTGAGGATATATCTAGTGATCTTTCGGCTCTTGTAGAGTCTTCAGCCCCTATGAATCCTCCCGCCCCTAGAGGTTCCACAGCTCTATTGGATCCACCACCTTCCTCTGGTATAGATATGACGACTCCAGTTAGAGGGGTACTAGCGTCAAGTTCTAAGCCAAAGATAGTAGTGACAAATGAGACTCTCATCAGGCAATCTTTACAGCTAATCTAGGGTGTAGCCAGAGCAGTTGGTGTAGTACCTAAGATCCCTGTCTCTTAGACGCTGATCTCTAATGGGGCGAAGACTTTTGAAGGCCCTTCTGGTGGAGCCCCAACTGAAGCTGAGGAGTGGCTTCATGATATCGAGAGACGTATGGACAAGATGGGTTTTAAGCCACCCAAGAGATACTTAGGAGCTGTTTCTATGTTGTATGGTAATGCTCCTATGTGGTGGGATTCTATAGTAAGCAACGTCCCAACCACTCGGTTGACCTGGGATTTCTTCATGGAATGCTTCAGGAGTCGCTTCATCGGGGAGTGTTATCTGAGACTGATGAGAGATAGGTTCAGGACTCTAACTCAAGGCTACATGATCGTATCAGAATATGAGACAGATTTCTTAGATTTGATGAGATTTGGATCTAGTTTTGTGCCCACTAAGAGGAAGAAGTGTCGAAAGTTTGCTCTTGGTCTTCAGTACGAGTTCTGTATTCGGGTTATTGGCCATCTTGATGAAGATTTTGATAAAGTTGTTGAGAGGGCGAAAAATTTAGAAGAAGTTGAGCTTTTAGCCACGGATGGTGTTAGATTCGATCGAGATCGATTTAAGAGGCCTTCTGACACAGAGTTTTATGTACGTACTGGTAAGAAAGCTCGTTCTACCACTCCTCAGAAGAGTAATACCAGTTTTAGGCCTGCAGTTCCTCTACCCCCAGTAGCTAGTCGAGTTGGATCATCAGTGTAACACCCTCAACGTATATTCAATATTCGAATACACATTAAAGATGTTACGAACTGATTTACAAAGTTGACTCGGTCGAGATGACTCACTGAGTTGACTCAGGTCAGATGAGTCAAGTTGAACGAGTCAAGTCAGATAGGTCAGACAGGTCGGGTCAGATCAAGGCAGAACCGGTTCAAGGCTGGTTCATGCCCAGTTCGCTCTGCCCACTATTCCAGGCAGCCAAAAAATTGCCCAGACAGCGCGTGTACTCCACGCGCGGCCAAAACGGGCCGAAAAATGCTATTTCGAGACGAAAAATTCTCCAAAATTTCAGGCACAGATCATTAAATGCCTTTAATTGCCCAAAATTGACCGAATTCCTTACCTACTTACCTAAATCGGAGGTAAGAAACTGACACAAATGCAACTCCGACGACACTCAAAATGGCGACGGGCGGACGAACAATAGGTAGGGTTTTGATCGGCTCAAGTTGGAGATGACAATGATGGCGGTTGTTAATCAAACGGACGACAATCAGCATCAGAAAATGGAAAAATAAAGGAAGTTGTAGGGGTTGCCTCGACCGAACTTTCAACTAAAGTTTCACGGCATTTGCCGTGGCTTCACCATGAGTGGAGGGCAAAGAAGGTGTTAGGGTGGTATGACGGTTCGACAGGTGAGGGCGGTGGCGGTCACGTCGGCACGGTGGAGGAGATAGGGTGGCCAATCGAATTTGAGGGTTGGGGGAGATGAAAAGTTGCCGATTTGAATCAAATGGGTAGTTAAATGGAATTAAATGCCAATCTGGGGGTGGTTGAGATATTTTAGATTGTTTATTAATTATTTCCAGGTAATTAACGATAATAACTTAAAATTATTTTGGTAAGGTTAATGACCAAGAGCTTCTATAGCTTAGCTGGTTGAAGAACGGGGTTCCTAACCCTAAGGTCACGGGTTCAAGACTTGGGGCAAGCAAATCATTTTTTTACTTAAGGTGTTACATCCGATCTATAGTGATAAAAAATTATGATAAGGCACTTCTTTAATTCTCTTTAATCACGATGATGTATTTGATTTGGATTAAAATTTATAATCTGTCTTAAGATTGTAAGAAAAATGAAGTAGTAATAATACAAATATTATAAAATACCGTGAGAAAAAAATAAATAATAATAAATTAAAATCAGAAAAATTGGACATAGTTAAAAATCAAAAGAAATTTGTTGAGGCCTGTATAAATAGTTTTCTGAAGACAAATTCGTCATCTCTGCGGTGCTTGAGTAACGTTGGACGTCTATCTCCTAGGATACAACAACAAACGTTCACACCAAAAGCACAATTGCAGTGAACAATCGAACACATTCTTTCCTTCATCTATCACATGAAACCAAAATCATTTTTCTATGTTGGTTTTCAAAGTTGTTATGTTGTTGAGATTCAAAAGATGTTGTGAAAATGATTCTCAGCTAGGCTTTATATGGTGGTTGAAAAATTAAACCGTTTGAAGGAAAGATTAAACCTTTTGATGAAAAGATTTGTAGAAAAGTTAATAGATACGATTGAATTGATGCAACTTTAAACAAAAAAATTAATAAGTCTATTCACCAAGTGACGCGACTTATTATTAGCATGTCTATTCACCAAGTGACATAACTTAGCAATAATATCATTCAACCAATACTAATTATTTTTCCAATAATATACTAAAATAATAAAGAACATATAATAATTACAGCATAGATTAAGCTAGTATAGATACTCATAAAGGAGTATTTTCTAAGCAGAGAGTATCTTCTGGTCAACTGGGTGAAACTTTTGCGGAGGCTTCTTGACGGAGATTCGATGGGCAAAGAATAAGAGGGTATAACAAGTCTAGGTACTCATAAAGGAGTATCAATACTAGAAAGGAGATATTGATATTAAACTAGCACATTGGATTTTGACAAAACATTTTAACGGTACTCAAACGGTTGTGTCGGTACTCTTAAATGAGTAACTATACTCATATAGATAATTTGATACTCATTCTGAAAAATTTGAAAAATTGTTCTTGGAGTATCGACAATAAGTGTGCAAATTAAAAAAGAAGAAGGTAGTTTTGGCTTTAAAACTTAAAAAAGAATTTGTTGAACATTTGACTTAAATTCATCCAAACATTATACTGAGGTGGTGAATGTTAAGAAAATTAATTTAAACGCTCATTGAGTTATTTTTTAGCAGCAATATGATTGTATCACAAGAGAGAAAATCATTCAAATATCATATTATCATGTGCCTCATTAAAAAGCTCTTCAACCCTAAATTGGAGAAAAATAATACAACATAATAATATTAAGAGGATCAAAACACCAAGACGACATAAAACAAAATAAAAAATGAAAATGAAGAACACCAAAGCCAAAATACGAAGCGCACCACAAACATATGTGCCTGCACCACCTACCACTATCTGAACCATGCAGCAATACACATGCTCACAAAAACCTTAAACACGCCACCTGAATCTATGTCAATCAATCATCACTATTGGAAAAATATGATAAAAATGGAAACTTTGAGGCATATTTTCTATGGGTAAAGGTGGAGATTCGAATAATGAAATTATGGCTTCATATTCTACTCCATGAGACCTTTATAATGATATTTCATATGCTCAAAACGGGTGAGTCATAAATGAGAAATTGATGCTCAAAGTAGGCAAATTGTGAATTGAGTTAAGGAAAAAAAAGAAAAGCTTATATCCCATATTGATAGGATACCAAGCGTGGGATATGTTTATATACAAGTCCCTGCTTAATTATTTTTGAATAACTTAAGTTGATATGATATGGGTGATGTTAATGTTTGGATTGGTTAGGCCCTTGTGGGTTTGTATATATTTTAACTCGCTACGAGATAATGATACTATCTTTAAATTTAGATATTATTTTTGAATATTTTGGAAATGTTATTTGATTAATGAATTTTATTTCAAATAAAATTAAGATAATTCACAAATTTTATTTCCAATGAAACTCTTATCCCTATAAATACCATGTAAACCTAGTAGGTTTACAACAACAAAAAACACTGATTTTTCTACTATTTTTACTCTATGATTTTTAAAAGTATTTTCGGTGATAGAGAAAGACGAGGTTATGGTTCACTAATCACTGCAGCCGTGCTACTGTTGTGTTCATTCTATTGTTGTATACTAGGAGATAGACGTTCAACGTTCTTCGAGCACCATAAGAGTAGATGAATATGTCCTAAGAAAATCGTGTTTTCACATGCCTCAAAAAATCAAATCAATTGAATTATGATCTACTTTCAAATATTTTTTATTTGGTTTTTAATTTTTTGTCCATTTTCTTATACTTGACCGTAAGGAGACTTAAGGAAACATGAGCGACAAGGAAATATCGCGAGCATATTCAAGTTTGCCAGTAGTGAGGGAGATGATTCGAATGCATGGTTTTATTTGTTTCAATTTTATTCGATTTTCTATTTTTATCTTCAGATTTATTTGTAGTTAATTTTGTTCTTTTCGATCTAATAGTATTATCGGTATTTATTTTTACAACTTTATTTTATTTTCTTGGATTATTAACGCCTATTTTCTAACAATTTTAAGACATAATCTAGTTTTTAATCCAAGATGAACGGGTTATCGTGTCTAAAGTAGTGATTCATACCCGACGTTATCTACCCACAGGGAGGGACGCAGGACTTTAGGTTGGGGGCGAACCTATAAATATTTAGGGGGGCTAACTTATAAAAATTAAGGGGGCGAAAATAGATTTTCAATAGAAAATACATAAAAACTTTCTAAATCGTATAGGAATTTCAAATTTTTAGGGGACGACCGTCCCCTCCAGCCCCCTCGGTCCATCCCTGTCTACCCATTCAATTTTATCTCTACTACAAGCTCATTCCAACCCGAGATGCTCATAGACGGCAAAACCGAACCCTTCGGTGGATGCAGTGACGATTGCAACTTTGTTTTCAAATCTATGTCCAATATTTTGACCATATTCAAGAAGAGCAAGGATAAAATAAAAACCATGATCTTCTCAATTTCCTGTCGGCCACGTAATCAAAGTTGTATACGTTGGAAGACTAGTTAAAGGTTTATAGCTATTATGCTTCTTGAAGGAGGGACGTTTGAATAGTCCAATATTAAGGGGTTTTTTATATTCCATAATAATTATTGTTGTTTGTGTTTATGAAAACACTGAGGTTTTTCCGTACTAATAATTTTTTTGAGAAATTTTATAGAGACAAACATGATTTTTAGGCGAAATCTTGATCTTGTTGAAAATTAACATCTTGTAAATAATTTGTTTCAGGATTTAATTCTTGTCGTTTCAATAGGTTTACTAGATCTTCCTTTCCAAGCAAGAATCAACAAACCTTTATCGTTTTGTAAACGGAGATCCCATAAATAATTTGTTTTGGGATTTAATTCCTTTCATTTTAACGGGTTTACTTAATCTCTTTCTCAAACAAGAGACAATCTGGATAAATATGGTTTATTCAAATTTTGTTGTGAACAAATATGTTTTAACAGAAATTGTCATCGAAAGTAACATTGGTTACTTTTCTGTTCAATAAAATATATAGTGTTGATTTCGATCGAGGTCTTTAATCAAAGCATAGAAGAACTTTGTTTTCTATGCCAAAATTACATTCTCAAAGACTAGTCTGATACACGTTATCAAGTGTACAATTATAATACCCCAATTTTTGGTTAGTGACTAATTTGCAAAGAATTAAAAGTTGGTGGTCTTAGTTCAATGACTAAAATGTAAAATGTTAAAGTTTGGTGATCAAAGTGAAAAGTTGAGAAAAGTTTAAGGACCAATATGGTAATTTTCCCAATAATTATTTTTATTCTACAAATTAATAGATCACATAAGGGTGTGAATCGAATATAAAATTGTTGATTCGATTCGATGTTTCTATTATTGGGAAATTTCAGTTAAAAGTTTAAATGGAATTCGAGTAATCGTATGAGCTCAGAATGTGATAAAATCTTGAAGGGAGTCGTAAGATGACTTGAAGAATAAGACATTTCGTTTTGGAATCGTTTTTAATCGATTTAGATTCGATTGAAGATAATATTTTTGAAATAGTGCACAAATGGCATTTTTGCGAATACATGGATTTATTAATGGCATTTTAGTCATTTTGTCCTTACTTTTTAATTAAAGATGATTATGGAAAAGTGATCAGGTTAGGTGTCAACACCTAATTGGTCATAATTAAGGGGCAAAATGGTAATTTCACTATTGATGAAGATTTTTATATTAGATTTAAAGAATTAAAATGCCATTTGTCATGATAATTAATTGAAGACAAAACTAGAATTTTGGTTCTCTTCTTCCTCCATTTCGAAACCACCATAGCCAAGGTAAGAAAATTTTTGCTTCAATTTTTGGCTTGATTCGATTGGTTTTTGGTTTAAGACATGAAATAGAGAATTAATCTCCATTGAATTATCTTTCATTTGGTATAATTTTTCAGTGGTTTCCATGCTTATATGTTGAGATTGAAGATTAGGGTTTATGAAGAACAAGATGAGATTTTATGTTTTATGGGTTTATTGGATTGAATATAAAGTTGTGATGTTGTTTAATGCTTGTTAGAGTGAAAATTCTATGGATTTTGGTTTTAGGTATTATTTGCGAAAATTGAAAAATTAGGGGAAACTCTTGCAAATTTTTTATTGGAATGGAAAATGATATGAGAAGCTTGAATATGATGTTAGGAGGTTGAATTTATGCTTGAATCAAGTTGGGAATTTTAGTTAAAGAGACCTTTGGTATTCGGCCTCCAAGAAGAAAATAAGAGAAAATTATGGAAAAAATTTCCTAAGGCTAGAAATGGTGTAAGAATGATTTTGTAAGTCTTGTAATGTTAATTGGACTATTGTGGATGTTTGTAAAGTGTCGATGACTAAATTGTAAAGTTGGGAAAATATGTGATTTAAGTGGAAAGTTGTTTTGAAATTGAAGTTGTGTAATAAAGGATCATTTTGAAAGATTTGGAAGTATAAGGGTTAATATTTATGTTGGAAGATAGGATCAGTAATGAAAGTATATGTAGGAGTATTATTATTATTATTCCTAATGTATATTAAAGTTAGAATAATACTAACATATACTTGAATTGTATATGTTGGTGAATTGTTGTAGATCATAATCGTAATCCAATACGGGAGCTAAGCAATTCTAAAGACAAGGAAAAAGTGCAAAAGTGAAGCTGTGTATAAGGGTAAAGCTTTCTAGTGAGGCAACAGGTGAGTGCATTTCTACTATTTTATTTGATATGACAAAGACTTGCGATGAGTCTATCTCGAATGTCAATTCACAAATGATATCTTTTCAATGATTTTGAAAAGAACTATGAATGATTTTCGGGTATGAACTGCCCAATGCACTTTAATATGATACTGTGAAATGTTCATATCTTTTGATATTTTAAATAAGTGAAAGATATATGATAGTGAATGTAAAGCCCATTGTTTGCATTATGAGATTTCTTGGTATAATTGGCATGCCAATGAGGTGGGAGTATAATGATGCAGTGATGTTGTATAAGTGTACAACAATTATTAAGTGAACAGTGACGCTATGTTCTACAGCTATGACCTAGTGATACAGTGATGTTGTATAAGTTTACAGCAGTTATATAGTGATAAAGTGATACATTGTTTTATTTTGGCACAACAAATTAGTTGATGCCGCACATGTGCATACTCAATAGTGACTCGCATACCATACATTCTCATTTATCTTACACTGGGCTATGATTTAAATAATAGTGAAAAGTGCAAATGAAATGATTAAGTGAAGTGATATTAATTTTTGAACAGTGGTTTTTGGTATGAACTGTCTTATTTACATAAACTATTATTTTCAATGTTATTTATTGAATCATTTATTATAAAGTTTAATTGAAATGATAGTTGCTCGCTAAGTTTATAATTAGTGTATGAATCTTTCACGCGTAGGTAAAAGAACGTAAGAATTAAGGTGCTGCAAAGGAAGACATTCTCTCTTCAAAAAGTGGTACATTATTATCAGTAAGACATCCCCGATGTCCCTTTTTGATATTATTAGTTTGCATGTATCTTATAAATTTTTTGGGTTATTTTGATAAGAAAATGTTTTGAAATGGTTGTGATGTTATAAACGAATATGGATACTTATAGTGGATATTATTAATTAAGTATATCTAAAATTTTATTTTATTATCTATTTAAATGATTTTTAATTTAAGCAGTTTTTAGGCAGTTTTTTTAAATTATATATATTAGAATTGAACTGTCATGTTGCAGCCTGAATCTAGGTTCAGATTGAACTTAGAAATATATTTTTTAAATTTTACGAGATTAAATTTTCTTTTTGAAAATGGTAAATTATTTATATTTGAAAGAAACAAAACTTTACCGATTTTTGAAATAAGAACTATTGTGCAAGTGTCATGTGACATCTTTATCTCGTATTCAGTGATGGATACGGGTAAGGGGTGTTACATTTAATGGTATTAGACCTACAGTTTTAACTGATTCTCGGTTGAACTTAAAGTTGTTTTATGCTGAAAAGTGTGTACATGCCACTAGAATATCAATATTATTGATATGATGTTTATGAAATTGATGGATGTCGCTCCTTACTAATGTAGTTATGTGGTTATAGATGTCTGAATCAGGGAGTTTAAGATAGGCTATGGAACGAGAAATGTCAGAAGGAGCCGGTAGTGGTAGTAATGAGATTAATAATAATCCCCCGACTCAATTGGGACAAGGAGGAGAACAAGCACAACAAGGGATGCCTGTGCAAGATCATGGGAGTTTTCTTCAGTCGTTGGAAGCAATTCTGACACGTTTCCAACCTCCAGCTCCCCCTGCTCCCTGTATGACAATTGCTAAGGAATTAAAAAGTTTGGGAGCGCCAGAATTTAAAGGAGATTCAGATGAAGGTCCAGTAACTGATGATATATGGTTAAATGATTTAAAGATTATGCTTGACGGATTTCGTTGTTCTAAGACGGATAAATTAGACAGAGCTATACCTTTACTGTGGGGTCAAGCTAGAATGTGGTGGACTAATGCTACGATGCATGTTCCTCCCGAGAAAGTGACATGGCAATTCTTTTTGGAGGAATTCAAAAATAAGTATACGGAGACCAGTTTATCAGAGAAATGAAGCAGCAATTCCTTAATTTGAAGCAAGGCAATCAGACTATTTATGAATATGAATGTGAATTCAATAAGTTGAGTCGGTTTGCTACAGTGTTGATCCTTACGGAGAAAGATTGATGTGATTGGTTTATTGAGGGATTGACTACGAAGTTAAAAGAAATATTGCTGGCATTGAATTTATCAAACTTTCAGGAAGTTGTGAACCGAGCTAAGGCAATCAAACGAGTATAGCCTGAAAAGACAACTGAACCAAAATGGTAGTTAAACAAGAGATCGGGAACATCTTTATTTTCTTTTTCATCCAAACATGGCAAGGGTTTCGGTTCTCAATATCAGAATAGATCTGGACTAGCTACAAATTCTCATAAAGGATCGGGTGCTGGAAAAGGCAAACAATTCCAGACCATTAATTCTGAGATTGATTCAGCTCCTAGCAATGTGATATTTGTGGCAGACGTCACCCAGGCCAGTGTCGAATGATGACAAAAGCTTGTTTCCAATGTGGAGAAATGGGTCAATTTTCTGAGAGACTGTCAACTGATATCAGAGGAGAAACCTACTCAAGCAGAAAGATCTGCAGTGATGCCATCGAGGGGCAGAGGAAGAGGCAGACCTGAAAGACCATCTAAGTCAGCTTCACAAGTGGAAAGGAGCGCACCAGCTCAAGTTTATAATATACGGACTACTGAGGACCAGGATGACTCAAAAATTATTGCAGGTACATTCTATCTTTTTGATAAGCATGTATTTGTTAGTGACTAATTTGCAAACGATTAAAAGTTGGTGGTCTTAGTTTAGTGACTAAAATGTAAAATGTTAAAGTTTGGTGATAAAGTGAAAAGTTAAGAAAAGTTTAAGGACCAACATGGTAATTTTCAAAATAATTATTTTTATTCTATAAATTAATAGATCACATAAGGGTGTCAATTAAATATAAAATTGTTGATTCGATTACTTGTTTCTATTATTGGGAAATTTCAGTTAAAAGTTTAAATGGAATCGGGTAATCGTATAAGCTCGGAATGTGATGAAATTTTGAATGGAGTTGTAAGAGAACTTGAAGAATATGAAATTTTGTTTTGGAATCGTTTTTAATCGATTTAGATTCGATTAAAGGTAGTATTTTGAAATAGTGCATAAATGGCATTTTTGTGAATACATGGATTTATTAATGGCATTTTAGTCATTTTGCCCTTACTTTTTAATTAAAGATGATTATGGAAAAGTGATAAGTTTAGGAGTCAACACCTAATTGGTCATAATGAAGGGGAAAATTGTAATTTCACTGTTGATGAAGATTTTTATATTAGATTTAAAGAATTAAAATGCCATTTGTCATGATAATTAATTGAAGAAAAAGCTAGAATTTTGGTTCTCTTCTTCCTCCATTTCGAAACCACCATAGCCAAGGTAAGAAAAATTTTGATTCAATTTTTGGCTTGATTCGATTGGTTTTTGGTTTAAGACACGAAATAGAGAATTAATCTCCATTGAATTCTCTTTTATTTGGTTTAATTTTTGAGTGGTTTCCATGCTTATATGTTGAGATTAAAGATTAGGGTTTATGAAGAACAAGATGAGATTTTATGTTTTATGGGTTTATTGGATTGAATATGAAGTTGTGATGTTGTTTAATGCTTGATAGAGTGAAAATTCTATGGATTTTGGTTTTAGGTATTATTTGGGAAAATTGAAAAATTAGGGGAAACTCTTGCAAATTTTTTATTGGAATGGAAAATGATATGAGAAGCTTGAATATGATGTTAGGAGGATGAATTTATGCTTGAATCAAGTTGGGAATTTTAGTTAAAGAGATCTTTGGTATTCGTCCTCCAAAAAGCAAATAAGAGAAAATTATGGAAAATTTTTCCTAAGGCTAGAAATGGTGTAAGAATGATTTTGTAAGTCTTGGAATGTTAATTGGACTATTGTGGAAGTTTGTAAAGTGTTGAGAACTAAATAGTAAAGTTGGGAAAAATATGTGATTTAAGTGGAAAGTTGTTTTGAAATTGAATATGTGTGATAAAGGATCATTTTGAAAGTTTTGGAAGTATAAGGGTCAATATTTATGTTGGAAGATAGGATTAGTAATTAAAGTATATGTAGGAATATTATTATTATTCATAATGTATATTAAAGTTAGAATAATACTAACATATACTTGAATTGTATATGTTGGTGAATTGTTGTAGATCATAATCATAATCCAATCCGGGAGCCGAGCAATTCTAAAGACAAGGAAAAAGTGCAAAAGTGAAGCTGTGTATAAGGGTAAATCTTTCTAGTGAGGCAACAGGTAAGTGCATTCCTACTATTTTATTTGATATGAGAAAGACTTGCGATGAGTCTATCTCGAATGTAAATTCACAAATGATATTTTTTTCAATGATTTTTTCAAAGAACTATGAATGATTTTCGGGTATGAACTGCCCAATGCACTTTTATATGATACTTTGAAGTGTTCATATCTTTTGATATTTTAAATAAGTGAAAGATATATTATAGTGTATGTAAAGCCTATTGTTTGCATTATGATATTTCTTGGTATAATTGGCATGCCAATGAGGTGGGAGTAAAATGATGTAGTGATGTTGTATAAGTGTACAACAGTTATTAAGTGAACAGTGACACTGTGTTTTACAGCTATTACCTAGTGATACAGTGATGTTGTATAAGTTTATAGCAGTTATATAGAGATAAAGTGATACATTGTTTTATTTTGGCACAACAAATTAGTTGATACCGCACATGTGCATGCTCAATAGTGACTCGCATACCATACATTCTCATTTATCTTACATTGGGCTATGATTTAAATAACAGTGAAAAGTGCAAATGAAATGATTAAGTGAAGTGATATTAATTTTTGAACATTGGTTTTTGGTATGAACTGTCTTATTTACATAAACTATTATTTTCAATGTCATTTATTGAATCATTTATTATAAAGTTTAATTGAAATGATAGTTGCCTCACTAAGTTTATGCTTAGCGTGGGTAAAAGAACGTAAGAAGTAAGGAGCGGCAAAGGAAGACATTATCTCTTCAAAAAGTGGTACATTATTATCATTAAGACATCCTCATGTCCCTTTTTGATATTATTAGTTGGCATGTATCTTATAAATGTTTTGGGTTATTTTGATAAGAAAATGTTTTGAAATGGTTGTGATGTTATAAACGAATACGGATACTTATAGTGGATATTATTAATTAAGTATGTCTAAAATTGTATTTTATTAGCTATTTAAATGATTTTTAATTTAAGCAATTTTTAGGCAGTTTATTTAATTATATATATTAGAATTGAACTGCCATGTTGCTACCTAAATCTAGGTTTAGATTGAACTTAGAAATATTATTTTTAAATTTATGCGATTAAATTTTCTTTTAGAAAATGGTAAATAATTTATATTTGAATGAAACAAAATTTTGCCAATTTTTTAAATAAGAACTATAGTGCAAGTGTCATGTGACATCTCTATCTCGTATTAAGTGGTGGATACGAGTAAGGGGTGTTACAACAATATTTAAAAATGGCTAAAGAATTGTGAGGGTCGTTGGACCATACGTGCTAAGAAATTCTTAGTTACCAAATTCTTAATTTTGTGATGATTGATTCCAAATTGTTGTGAATCAAATTGTTGTGATGACTGTAGGAACTTAATTAAGCATAAGAGAATGAAATCTATAAATGGAGAATGAAAAACAATATGAAAGTGCATGTCTAGGATTGGTTCTTTGAAAAACCTAGTATTTAAGCATGCTTAGAGCACCACCTATCTTTTTCATAAGTTACCTACATGGTGCACTATTCATTATTACGTTTAACAGATTCATAATCTATGTTTATGTTTTGTGACTCTCACAATGGGTAAATCAGTGAAATTCATTAGAAAGATTTTTAAAACGTGGCAACAAAGAATTTTGTCTATTTGACCGTCTTAAACTTGGTGAAAGATATGTAGGATGATCTTTTATTGTTAGAGAGGATAAGATAAATGTTGTTACCACCTTCAAATGTTGTTAAGGCAAATATTGCTAGGGAAAACATAGTGGAAGTAAAAAATGACTAAGAAAAACAAACTGTTGACATGGTCTTATACGGGACCAAAAGGCGGTGTGCTCAAAAAGCAAATTTCATGGGAAATGCTTCAATTGCCATAAGATGAAGAACAAGTCTTCCAACTATAGACTTCCAAACTAGGTCAATGTTATTGACGTAACAATTGACATGGTAAAATATTGTTTGAAGGAATACATTTATAACCTTCATTGATGATAACACAATATAGTGTCATGTGTATTTTCTTAAACTCAAAGATGAAACTATAGATAAATTGTTCTCTATAAGCATGATGTTGAAACCCAAACTTAATTAAAGGAATAAGATGAGGAGAAACTCTATATGAGTAACATTGGTACTATAATGTGCCTAACATGTAGGGGGAAGTTGTTCTATAAGACACCATATGAGTTATTGAAGGGAATAAATTTTTCCTACAAGTACTTAAAAACGTGGGGGTTTCTTGTTTTTAACTCCTCAAAAGTATTACTTTTCATATATATTGCTATGCTTTTGCTTGACTTTGAGTACATATTTGTGCATTTAGCTAGTATAATCAAGCATCTGCATTAAGGAGTTGAGAAATGTTTCCTTTGCCAAAGTGAAGGTGTATTTTCTATGATGTGGCAGGAGAAGGATGGCAGGAGCAGGACAAGAGCTGATAGCAAGAGAAGCCATAAGAGAAATGCTGAGTAGCTGTGGCAAAAGTGGGATGAGAATTGCCAGGCTCTATTGGCAATCGAAGGATGATTGATGCTCGGTTAGTAGCCATTAAATACGTCAGACCTAAATATCAAAAGGAGGATAAGTGTAACACACCGTTTTTGGGCTTGGATGTTTTGAGGGTTGGTTCGAAAGTCCGGTGGACCGGTATTAGAGGTTCGGGTTAGTTTTAGGATTAAATCGGATGTAATAGTTTCGAAGATGATAAAATTATTGAAAAATATTCAAAATCATCATTTAATATAATGATGATTGTGGTAAAATCAATTTTGGAAAATGAGATTTGGAAATTGGACATTTTGGACTAGTGACCAAAATGCAAACTTTGAAAACTATTTTTAGTGACTATTTTGAAAAGGATCAAAACTTTGAATCTTTAAGGAGATAAATATCCTAGATACTTTTAACAGATTTATCCTTTAATTAACAGATTTTAAATGGGTTTTAAAAGGCTTTAAAAGTGGAGAGAATTAACAAATCACATTTTAGACTTTTAACAAAATTCACGTAACAACTTTGCAACTTCTTTCTCTCAATTTCTCTCCATCCAAACATCTTTCCAATCTCAATTTCTTCAGGTAAAAATCAAAGGTTTGATTTCCATTTAATTTCCTAATGTTTTTTCATCAAATACTTATTGTTATTCTCTTGATTTTCATGTTTTATTAAGCAATTAGGGGGAGATATCAGTATTGGAGGTAAGGATTCATTCTTCTCCTCTAATAAAAGGTTCTTTACTGAAATTCTCATGCTCTCGATCCTTAAAAATTGTTTTTTATTGTGTTTTGATAGTTTAATCAAAGAAAATTGGTTTAATTGTGTTTTGATTGATGAAATTTATGGATCTTCGTACTTTTTCTATTTTTTTGGGATTTTGATCAGATTAGATCATGTTTTGATGTTTAATTGAGTTAATTACTTGGTTTTAGTATTGCAATCTCGAAACAAGCTGAATCTCTAATGTTTAAGGTGATTATTAAGAGTTTTTGGGATGATAGTTGTGTTTAATCTTTGCTGGAAGTAAAATGATGTTGGGAAAGGGTTTTTAGGTGTTAATTGATAAGGTTTGTTGTTTTGAATCATTATAATAAGGATGGGTTAAGTTTTAGAAGTGTTTGATGATGATTTCAATATGTTTCGGATAAGTTTTGAGTGGGCAACTTGAGAGTTGCGGGTAATTGCTTGTAAGCAATATTTTGAATGCATAATGATGCATTCATCCTCTGGTTTTATGTAGTTAAAATAGGGGATAATCAAAGTGAAAAATCTTGACATTGATTGTGGCTTTTCGAAAGCTTGATTTACGTTGGTGAGCAAAGCGAGGCATATCGGTGAGTGGATACTGGTTTAAACACCTTTAAAAGGGTTAATAAAGGTTGCTGGGAGTTTAGGTTAAGTTTGAAACATTTACTAAGCTCAGAAGTAAGTTTCCCTCTTTTGCTCTTTAATATCGGTTCGGATATGAGCATGCAAAATTCATGTTTAGGTCGTAAACATGGTTTGATTTACTTGCTGGAAATGCATAGTTTTAAATACATATGCAGGGGTTTAAAAGTAAAAGAAATTCTAGTGAGCATTGGTTTTCATTCTGGTCGGGAATGGTGTTGATTTGGCAATATGATTTGCATATATGGTGTTTTTGTATAATGCACTGTAAAGCAATGGGTAAATGGTTTTATAAATGATATATTGGCTATGTGACATGATGAGATAACATTCAGATATAGTTGGCATGCCATAGGATGAAGTGCACTATAATATGTTAAAAAACGATTGTGGATAAGAGTCCTTGAGGTAAGCGGTCGACTATTCGAATTATAATGTTGGCAATTGGGTTGAGCGGTTGGTTCCCCTTGTTGATGTTGATCTTGCTGTCGGCAAGAGTGTTATATCATGCGGTCGACATGGGATAGGTCATGGTAGTGGTTAACTATCATGGGGGATCCGTGTATCCAAAATGTAGGGTTAACGGTCAGTTACCTAAAGATTAGCGGTTGGCTAATTAAGGATAGGGGTTGTCTATCCAGGGTCACTATAAATGCTAATATATGAAAATTCAATTGTTGAACTTATTTTATAATGCTTTTGATTTTAGGCATGGTTTGTATATAATGCTTTGGAGCTTAAGCATGGTTTTGTATTTAATGCTTTGGGAGTCTAAGCATGTGGATTATAATGTTTTGAATATGGTTGATATGCATTGAATTGGAATCATTGGAACTTGCTTAGGTTGTAAGCATGGTTTGAAAACAAGAGTTTAGTTTTCAATGGTTATAATGCATCATTGTTTTATAAGCATCCTCACTAAGCAAGTGTGCTTACGCTCTCTTTTCCTTAATGATGCAGAGAACTAAAGTTTTGCGCTGCAAGGGCAAGGCCAAAGTGATCCAAGGAGAAGATTTAGTTTAAGTATGAACTCAGCTTATGATTTCGGTTAATAAGGCAACGCGTTTGTCATATTTTAGGGGTTTTTATTTCTATTTTTCCATGAGTTTTAAGCATGAGATGTGCTGGATTTTATGGCTGTTTGATGTTGTTTGAGTATTGGTGAATCATGCCTATGTTGTTGCTAGCTAAGTGCCAAAGTATGCATCTAGTTGGATTTGGTTGGTTGTTTTGGTTTGATGACTTTAGCAAGTTTGGTATGATGCTATAAGTGTGCAAGCATGTTGAGAATGCCTTAATTGTACCAATTGTGAGTTTTGGTTGCTTAGTGGGATGATATTATGATGCATGCCTATAGAATGTCTTGAGTAACATCAATGCCGTGAAAGGTTGTTGAAACTGTGATGCTTTGGTTAGTATTGTATCTTAGTAATGTTGTATAAGTGTTTGAAGCATGTTGGGGTGTTTTGGATATCATCAAAATGTGTTTAGACAGTAATTTGGGACATTACAGGTCCAGGTGTACCGGTACGGGTGTCTTTGTTTCTATACGAGTAAGCCATTCCAGGCTTAGCGTTTCGGTACGTGGGTAACCGTTTTGGTACGGGCTTAGGCTATTTTGGCTAGTGTTTCGGTACTCGGGGAGGTGTTTTGATACAACACAGTGTTTTCATGACGGGCATTTCGATACCTAGGGGTATTGTAACGCCCCGATTTTTGGGCCTAGCAGTTTTGTGGCTTGTTAGACGGTCTCGTGGACTGGGTTGGGGATTCAAGTTGGATGCAGGAGTAAATATATTTTGGTAAGATAAAAATGTGGGGAAATGGTTAAAATTAATATTTTAATATATGGTTAATATTGGTGAAAACAATTTTGGAAAATGGGTGTTGGAAATGTGGCATTTTGGTTAGTAACCAAAATGCAATTTTTGAAAACTAGTTTTTAAAGGTGACTAAAATGAAAGGGGTCAAACACTTAGAATCTTTAAGGAGTTATTTTACCGAGTATTTCTTGGTGATTTATCCTATCAATAAAACCTTTTTAACATGTATTTTAAAAGTTAATTAAAAGGGGATTTGGTTATTAAAAAGTTAGTTATCATTTTCAAGAAACTTGACGTAACTTTTCTCTCCACTTCTGTTCTGCCAAACACTCAAGTTTTCATTAAAAATCAGAGGTGAGAGATCATTTTACTCAGATTATTGATTTGTAATTGATTCTTTAACTTTGATTTACAAAACCTCATTGAAATCTTGTGTTTTCTTAGCTTTAAACAAGCCAATTGATGGATAAATCACACAATAGGGGTAAGGTCTGTGATCTCCTCAATTGAATGGTTAGATATTGATATTCCCAAGAGTTTGATCCTTGATTTATGGTTTAAAATCTGATTTTGTATTTTTATGCTGAATTAATTGTTTTAATTGGGTGAATTTGATGAAATGGTGAAAGATCCATTTTGGATCTATTTTCCAGTGTTGAGGATTGATCTTAATCATATTTTGGATGTATTATTATGTTTATAAGTTGTTTTTAACAATAGAATCTCGAAACTTTTGAATCCCTAGTTGTTTAGGTTGTTAGATTTGTATTTTTGTGAAGTTGTGGTATGATTATGGAAGTGTTAGATTGTAGCTGGGTTGTGTTTGGAAAGCATTAGGTGATGATTTCAGTTGTTGTGGTTCGGTAATTTTGAGAGGATTGTGGAAGTCCGTGAGGAATTGTTATTGCAGTGTTTTGAATGCATTAAGATGCATTAATCCTCTGTTGTGATGTGGTTAAAACAGGGGATGTTGATCCGGAAGTGATTGGTGAAGCTTTGGAGGCTTCAGACGCTTGATTTCGCGTCGGTGAATAGAGGATTGGCGTACCGGTGAGTGAGAACGTGGATTCCAGCTTTGGAATGTTTCTAAGGTGGTTTATGGAAGTTTAAACTTAGCTTGATACACTGGTTTAAACTCGGAGGTAAGTATAAAGTGGTTTTCTCTCTAGGTCGTGCTAGTGTGATACGGTTTAATGCACTTGTTTTGATTTATACAATACCTATTGTTAAAGCATATTTTAAAGTATGTGAAAAACTGTTGAAGGATGCACATGGTAAGTGATCCTTGTAAGTATATTGTCTATACTTGTGTTTTTGAGCATGGTTGTTGCTTTGGAAAATTGGTTGGTTAATGCTTGTTGAAAACAATAAGGTAAATGGTTAATTATATTGGCAAGTGATGTGGTTTTAAAATTGTTATCAGATATAGTTGGCCGGCCATAGGATTGATAGTGCACTATAATAAGTTGCCTTGGATGTTGAGGGGTTTAGATCCGTGTACCGAAAACTCCATCTAAGTACCCTAACGGTAGAGGGGTTTTACAATACCGTATACTCCCGTTAGTGGATTAAGCATCTAACTGAGGTAAGGGGTTGGTGTCCCCGTGGGTTGAAAGTGTACCTGGCTGTTAGGTACCGCGATTGTGATTGTATCGCTATTTTTGGTTAAGATGGATTGAAGTGTTGGGAGAACACTTGTTGAATCCGTGTATCTGATGAACTCTTTTGTAAATGGAACTTGGTTAATTATCACTTGTGAGCCGATATAATTGTTGGTGTATCATTGAAAGGTTTATGTTGCATAATGTGATTTATGCTTGTTTACTCTTTAAGCTTTGCATATGGTTATTATGCATGAGAATTCTTAAATTGAGGCTAGCAATGGGACTTGATGTTGGTTAATGATACATGTTGCATATGGTTTAATATGCTGGTTTTAAATATGCTAAGTGCATGTTTTAAAGGATGTTTGAAATGAGATTTCAA
This sequence comes from Hibiscus mutabilis, assembly GCA_019671005.1. NCBI lineage: Eukaryota > Viridiplantae > Streptophyta > Magnoliopsida > Malvales > Malvaceae > Hibiscus > Hibiscus mutabilis. The sequence goes on from CM033738.1 coordinate 32,206,404, forward strand.
TGTAATGTTGAGAAATGATTTTAATTCATTGATGGTGTGTTGTTTTTGAGCACTCCTCACTAATCCTAGTGTGCTTACGCTCTCTTTGTCCACCAATGCAGAGAATTAAAAGTTTGAAAGGCAGCGTGAAGCAAGGGATCTGTACAAGACTTGGTAACCAATGTATGTTTTGAATTAGACTATAAGTAATAAGGGCAATGGGAGTTTTCGTTGTTGTTTGGGAGATATTTTGTTGAACTCCCTGTTGAGCAAGTTTTTCTAACTTCTCTTGAGTTGTAAATGGCCTTTATGGTTTGATTTTGGCGATGGTTTGGAGTTTAATGTTTTACTTTAATGGTTTTCTAGGTTGCATGCCTATAGATTTACATTTGATGCAAGATGTCGTAAATGAATGTTGAATCTGTGATGTTATGTTGTGGTCTAATTCTAAATTGTGTTGGTTGTGTGTTAGGAGCATGTTAGGATGTTTTGGTATAGTTGGAAGCATGTTAAACCAGCTAAAAGCGACATTACGGGCCCAAGCGTACCGATACGCTGGGGATCGTATCGGTACGGCTAGGCAAATTTAGGCTATGGGTTTCAGTATAAGATAGGGCGAATCGGTACTGTTCTACGCCACTGGAATGTTGCTTTCCATGTTGAAACCCTCATACCGAAACACCTATATGCCTTATCGGTACGGGTATTAAACATTTGTAAATGAAACCCATTTTCCAGCTAGGTGTACGTGTATGGTACATGGTGAATCCAAAATAGGGTTGAGAAAAATTGAACAGCGTATCAATATGGTTACCCGAGTATCGATACGGTTGATCATTAATTCTGTTAAAGTCATGGGAATGAAGTTTTGTTTTCTTACGTTTTGCCCTAAATATTGTGGATGCAATTGAATAGGTTCGGATGATCGTTTTGGGCTGATTTATGATGTGTAAGCATGAAACCTGTCTAGCTAAAAGTTGGTAATGTAAAAATGAGTTAATACCCTGTAGTTTTCTAAATTTGCAAATTGGTCCCTAAATCGTATATATGACAAATTGGATGTCATTTCGATGCCCGATTGAGTTGGGTTTTCACCAAAAATTAGTATGTACATGTAGGATAATAATTTTGTATCTGGACAAGATAAAAGAAAAAAAATGGTCGGGTTTCGGGCTTAATTCTTTACGGTTTACTTTGGTAAACCTAATGTAGCACGCTCGGTTCGATCTTGCGACTAGGCCGGGTCGAGGGGGTTACAGGCGTATCGAAACGAGTTTTGGCTACTGGAATTCTGGGGTTTCAAAATAAATAAGGCGTATCAAAACACCCCTTGCCGTACCGATACGGTGGCAATTAAGTTGGTTTATTTGGAATATTTTGAAGTTCTGTATTCTTACTTTTTAGTCCCTGAATGCTGTGGATGCAATTGGATGAGTTAGGATGGCCTTTTTGACTTGATTTTTGACATGTAAGCATGAAACCTGCTTAGTTAAATATTGGTAATATAAAAGTAAGCTAAGTCCCTGTAGTTTTCTAAATTTTCAATTTGGTCCCTATTTTGTCTGTGTAATCAATTGGATTTCAATTTGATGCCTGATTGAGTTGAGTTTTCACCTGAGATCAGTATGTACATGCCAGATAATAATTATGCACCTAGACAAGATAAGGGAAAAAATGGTCGCATTTTGGATTGGTTTGTAAAAAGGTAATAAAAACTTGTTGCGTGTAATAAGTGCTACGCAATTGTGCAAGTATACACGTCGCAAGTAATAAAGTGATATGAGTATCGAGTATCGTCGACACAGGGATTGGTTTGGGCCACTTTGCTTAAGTTACTGCACTGTGAAAAGTAAAAACACAATTGATAATAGGAGTTCTAATTAACGAGTAAACTAAGAGCAATAAACTAAAAGAATAGATGAAATCAAAAGAGAGTATGGGTCAGGTTATCATGAGTTGAGGTGTGATAGCCGATTGGATCGTCTTGGTAAAAGAGTGCAAGGGAAACTCAGTTGTCGTGGCAACTTGCACAGCGGGGTTGCATTGGCAACTAATCGATGGTTGCCTAGGCGACTAGTTGGGCAACTACTCGAGCGTCTGCGTAGCAACTTCAAGGTTCAGTAGAGCGTTCTTCAATGGTTTCTTCTTATCCCTAAGTCGAAACTCTAGCTACTTGTGCATGCCTTGATAATACATCCCTGCGTGAATCAAGGGTGAACAACATCTAATCTTGCGTTCCTCTTAGCCGTTGAAATCCTTAATTTATTCCTAAGCCGGATTAATCTTCACCATCAATAGATTGAATAAAGACCATACTCATTCGTTTCTTGAATCTAACTCTCCCGATATTAGATAAATAGATGAAGTTACGAGATCCTCTCCCAATTCACTCGCAAACACAAATAAAATCCAAGAATGAGTAAACCTTGAATAGAAAAGTGCAAACTCTTATTACCTAAACAAAATCCAATTGTTTCTCACAACAACAAAACACAGTAACCCTAACCAATCAAGTTAGTTCATGGTTGGGTTCAAAAGATATACAAAGAATAATCCCCAAACCATGAATCTAATGGAAGCAAAGAAGAAGAAGAAGAAATCGAACTCTCTCCCCCTTGCTCTCTTGTCGAAATCTCTTCCTTCTTGCCCTTTGGAGTTGTCAAAATTTTTCCTCCTCTTGCCCTCTTTCAAGTTGACAATATGGCCTCTTATTTATAGGGCTAGGTCAAAGTCCTTCTTTGAGGAGGAAGTTAAGTTGAAATTAAATTATCTTTAAAGAATATAATTCTTTATTATAATTATATTCCTACTAGAACTTCTCCTATCTTCTTGGAATTTAATTCTTCTTCAATCTCTTCATGGAAATCAAATTCTTCTCCTATCTTGTCTAGTCATCAATTTCGACTACCATATCACCTTCTTCTTTTTCGACAATTGCCCTGGCAACTAGCTCAACGTCTCCTTCATGCATTGCCCTGGCAACTAGCTCGGCATCTCCTTCATGCATTGCCCTGGCAACTAGCTCTAGCCTTGTTTAGGCAAGTGATTCTGCAAACACACAAAAATACACCAAAACAACATCTTTTCCACAAAAATCACCAAGTTATGTAATCAAGCTCAATGGTGGAAAGAAGCATGAATTAATGCATGAATGACTAATTATGCAACTAATATGAGATTAAGTCTAACAATAATATGAGTAAAAAGGGTAATAAAAATAGTACTTTTGAACACTTATCATGCCCCTAAACTCGAACTATTGCTTGTGTTCAAGCAATGAAACTAACAATTACCTGCCAAGACTTTAATCATCAAAGACATGCTTCAAACTTGAATTCAAACCTCGAAACCGTGGCACAATGTATGATCACCTTTTAATTTTTCGGATAGCACAAAAATTTCCCGGAACAAAACTATAATGCTTGTGACAATGTGTGTGCGTAGTTGTGTACAAGTTGATTTTCAAGATTCTATGTGAACAATAGGTTTTTATCAATTTAATTATCGGGGCATTTATTTTTATTTTCACTAGAGCCAATTTCGGGAACCTCTAGCAAAGTAAGCAATTTCTCATTTTATTTTAGTCAATTAGAGCCAATTTTGGGCACCTCTAGCGATTATTTAATGTGCATTAACTACTAGAGCCAGTTTCGGGCACCTCTAGCAAGAAAGTGCAATTACTACTAGAGCCAGTTTTGGGCACCTCTAGCAAGAAATTAACTTTTAATTTTCAATTTTAAATTTACCCTAATTTTAAGAAACCTAAGTTCACTAAACTTCTTTCAATCAACAAGCCACAACTGTGTAAAAAATTCAGCATCATAGTAAAATTCTAAGTTCTTTTCATGCAATCCTAAAAATAAAGGTTCTTTCAATTAAGTGCAGTGGCAAAAATTCATCATTGGATATTCAACAAGTCTTAAGCAATTAAATCCAATTAATGGCATGACAAGTAACATATGCAACCTATATGTGATTGCTAAAGATGAATGCAACTAATCATGAAACTAACTAGAAACCAGGACCCCCCCAAACTCGAGAGAAGCATTGTCCACAATGCATGTAAGAGTGAAACAAAAATTAAAAGAAACTAAATGAAATGAGTTAGGCGGAGAGGTCGTCGCCTCGAGTGATAAGTTTCCTTCGTGCCGTTTGCTTGATTCATTTTTCAGTCAGTAGTTGAATGCTAGTACCGCGTGAATAGTATTGCTTTGATTTGATCCATGTTTGCCGATGCAGGTTCACTTGCATGGGAATCAGTATTTGCCGAAGCCATTGTTGTTGCCTGGGCATCGCCAGTTTCTGTTGTGGTTGCTGTGGCAAGTAGTCGGCAGTGAATTTCCTTAGCATGGTGGTTGTGAGTCTTGTTGTGGAAAAGAAAACCTGGAAACTAAAGATAATGAAGAAAAATAAAATATCTCCTAAAAATTCCAAAAATAAATAAAGAGAAATAATAATCGAAAATAATAGAAAGAAAAAAATAGTTCAAAAGAAAGGAAGAAAAAAATAAAAAGAAAAAAAGAAAAATAAAAAGAAAATATCGAAAGGAGAGCATGCTCATGCATCTCCTAAGGTGTCAACTTCTTTGTTTCGTTCTACATGGGCACCGTTGTAGTGCTTCAATCTTTGTCCGTTAACTTTGAATTCATGTTCGTCGGTAATGGACTTGATTATCACGACACCATGGGAGAATGGTTTGACAACTTCGAATGGTCCCGACCATCTTGATTTTAGTTTTCCCGGGAAAAGTTTCAGCTGAGACATGAATAAAAGAACTAGTTGCCCTGGCATGAATTGCCGCGGAAATAGTTTCTTGTCTTGCCATTGCTTTGTTTTCTCCTTGTAGATTACTGCATTGTTATAGGTGAGTGCACGGAATTCTTCTATCTTGCTGAGGTCCAACAAAAGCTTTTGTCTGGAACTTTCCTAATCCATACTCACGATCTTGATTGCCCAATATGCCTTGTGTTCGATTTCCACTGGTAGATGGCATGTTTTGCCATAGAAAAGTCAGAAGGGGGAAATACCTAAGGGTGCTTTGAATGTAGTGCGATATGCCCAAAGTGCGTCATCTAGTCTTGCTAACCAATCCTTCCTAGAGGGATTTATAACTTTCTCGAGTATACCCTTCAATTCCCGGTTGGAAATTTCTGCTTACCCATTGGTTTGTGGGTGATATTGCCCGTCCTATGGCAACGATCACATTGCTTGTAAAACTCTTGGGAATCTTTGTACAGTGTTGGCCAATACAAACCGGATTGCAAAACTTTGGCCGCGGTACGAGTTCCTCTAAAATGTCCTCCATAGGGTGAAGAATGGCATTACCGGAGTACATTATGTTGCTCTTCTTCAGGGACACATCGGCGTATGACCTGATCTGCATATTGTTTAAACAAAAGAGGCTCGTCCCAAAAGTAATGCTTAGCATCATGGCGAAACCACTTCTTCCCTTGGTGAGTAAGGCCATAAGGTAAAATACCACAAACAAGGAAATTAACTAAATTCGCGTACCAGGGTATTGCCGAGGCATGTGGTGTCGTGGTGACTGCTCCCAAGGTTGCCGAGGCATCTAGGGTTGCCAGGGCGTGCGCGTTTGGGGTTGCCGAGGCATGCGCGTCTGGAGTTGCCGAGGCATGCGCGTCAGGTGTTGCTGCGGCATCCATGGTTGTTGAGGCATGCAGATCCATGGTTTCCGAGGCGTGCGTATCAGTGGTTACCGAGGCGTGCGCATCTTGAGTTGCCGAGGTGTGCGCGTCAAGAGCTGGTACGGTGTCGAGGGTTGATGAGGCATGCACATCCATGGTTGTCGAGGCGTGCACGTCTGGAGTTACCGAGGCGTGCACGTCAAGAGCTGCTGCGGCATTGAGGGTTGCCGAGGCATGCACATCCATGGTTGCCGAGGCGTGCACATCCATGGTTGTTGAGGCAACTAAAAGTTTTTCATCCGGGAATGCATCGCATATCTCTAAATCCGTGTCCTCCTCCCTATTGCGTTCTAAACGTGATAAGTGATCAGCCACTTGATTTTCTGTTCCTTTCATGTGCATTGGCTTAGGACTGCTCCTACCGCGAAATCACTTGCATCACACATGAGCTCAAAAGGTAGCATCCAATCTGGCGGAACGACAATGGGTGGTGAGGGAAGCTTTTCCTTTAGGGTTTCGAATGCTTGGGTGCAAGAATCATCAAAATGGAAGACTTTATCTTGGTGGGGGTAACTTCTCGATCACGTCCACCTTGGCTTTGTCTACTTCAATTCCCTTGGATGCAATCTTGTGGCTGAGCACTATTCCTTCATCTACCATAAGATGGCACTTATCCCAATTAAGGACTAAATCGGTTTCTTCACATCTTGCCAACACATTCTCTGAATTGTCGAGGCAACTATTGAAGTCACTACTGAAAACGGAAAAATCATCGATGAAGATCTCAAGGAAGTCTTCGACCATGTCTGAAAAGAGTGCCATCATGCATCTTCTAATGTTAGTGCATATCTGAGAAAACTTGAGGATGGTCGTTTTCGATACTTCTTATAGTCCATCTGCACCCTTCATCGGGTGACAAAATTGCCCAAAAAGAGTTTGGCCAATGTGCTTGCCAATACTCCCTTTTGCGGTACCATGGTGGAGGTGTCTTTCTTCTTTGTTCGCTTGTAGTCCATGTATACTCTCCACCTTGCTACTATTCCTGAAGGCACAAATATATTAATAGGAAAAAATATATCCATTCTCAACCATTCAATTACCTCATTCTTGTCGACTTCTATCATGGTTGGATGTAGCCTTTGTTGTCGTGGCAATTGCTGCTCAAGCCAATTGCCGTGGCAATCAGTTGCCAAAATTTTCTGTAAGTCAAGGGAAGAACCAATTTTCTGAAAAGCTTTACAAATCCAAACACCATTTTCTTTTGGCCTCTCAAACATATCCATCATTAGAGATTTTGATGGCTTCAAATCTACCAACCTTGGTTCCTCAAGACATACCTGCAATGGACGATGTGAGTTTTTAAAGAATTTGAAAGCTTAAACCATTACTTGCTCATATTCCATTGGCAAAGTATTATCATCTCGTTGATCTTGCATGTGGTCGTGTAATTGCCGTGGCAATTGTAGATGAGAGCAATCTACAGATTCCTGCTTCAACATCAACGTTGTAACCTTATGGGCATCAGGTTCCTCGGAATTTTTTGTAGTATTGTTGTTCTCAGCTTCACTAAGTGTTGTCGAGGCATTGCTTTGTTCAGGCTCCTCAATCATTGCCGAGGCAATTTGTTGTTCAAGCTCATCATGTGTTGGGCAGTCTCTCTCATTGGCATCCTCTTGACTTTGAGGTTCTAGTTGTTCCTCACACATCAGAGAGATTTCTTTGCAATGCTCCTTATCCTCTTGCATTGGGACGTCAGTATCCCTAGGAATGAATTGCTGGTGCATGTTATCCATGATATATGTGGATCTCCCCAATTGATCTTCTGAATCCCCTAAGGTTGCATCCCACTGAGCTATCCTCGTATCCATAGATTTTGATAGCTCCCGAATCTCTTCAATTGATCCGTCAAGTCTAGCCAAGGAGGCTAGTAACGTTTCCTCCAAGGAATTGGAATGCTCTTGAAAAGGACTACATTGCCATGGCATATCTGTTGCTGCGGCAAAATTGTTATGGTAAAAAAAATTTGAGCTTTTTGACCGTGCCATGAAGAATTTTGCTGCTGGTTCCCTCTATGGTCCTCCATGTAGTTATATGCACCGAAAATGTGAGGGCAATTTTCAAACACATGATGTTCTCCACACATAGCACAAGATTTTTCCACGGTATAAGTTCTTTGGGCTTTTCTCGGTTGGTATAGGTAATCATCAAAGGGTGCAAGAAACTCTTGATTGGATTGATTCATATCTTCCAACATCATCTCTCGAATAGATTGGCTTTTATTTCCCGACATATTGATGTCCCTTAACTTGTAGCGCACCTAATTTTTTTTTGATAAAACAAACAAAAAGAAAAGTTAGTAAAACTAAGAGAAAAAATGCAATAACAAAAACAACTAACACCAATTGCCAATCCCCGTCAACGGCGCCAAAAACTTGTTGCGTGTAATAAGTGCTACGCAATTGTGCAAGTATACACGTCGCAAGTAATAAAGTGATATGAGTATCGAGTATCGTCTCCACAGGGATTGGTTTGGGCCACTTTGCTTAAGTTACTGCACCGTGAAAAGTAAAAACACAATTGATAATATGAGTTCTAATTAACGAGTAAACTAAGAGCAATAAACTAAAAGAATAGATGAAATCAAAAGAGAGAATGGGTCAGGTTATCATGAGTTGAGGTGTGATAGCCGATTGATTCGTCTTGGTAAAAGAGTGCAAGGGCAACTCAGTTGCCGTGGCAACTTGCACAACGGGGTTGCCTTGGCAACTAATCGATGGTTGCCTGGGCGACTAGCTGGGAAACTACTCGGGCGTCTGGGCAGCAACTTCAAGGTTCGGCAGAGCGTTCTTCAATGGTTTCTTCTTATCCCTAAGTCGAAACTCTAGCTAATTGTGCATGCCTTGATAATACATCCCTGCGTGAATCAAGGGTGAAGAACAACCAATCTTGCGCTCCTCTTAGCCGTTGAAATCCTTAACTTATTCCTAAGCCAGATTAATCTTCACCATCAATAGATTGAATAAAGACCATACTCATTCGTTTCTTGAATCTAACTCTCCCGATATTAGATAAATAGATGAAGTTACGAGATCCTCTCCCAATTCACTCACAAACAAGAATAAAAGCCAAGAATGAGTAAACCTTGAATATAAAAGTGCAAACTCTTATTACCTAAACAAAATCCAATTGTTTCTCACAACAACAAAACACAATAACCCTAACCAATCAAGTTAGTTCGTGGTTGGGTTCAAAAGATATACAAAGAATAATCCCCAAACCATGAATCTAATAGAAGCAAAGAAGAAGAAGAAATCGAACTCTCTCCTCCTTGCTCTCTTGTCGAAATCTCTTCCTTCTTGCCCTTTGGAGTTGTCGAATTTTTTCCTCCTCTTGCCCTCTTTCAAGTTGACGATATGGCCTCTTATTTATAGGGCTAGGTCAAAGTCCTTCTTTGAGGAGGAAGTTAAGTTGGAATTAAATTATCTTTAAAGAATATAATTCTTTATTATAATTATATTCCTACTAGAACTTCTCCTATCTTCTTGGAATTTAATTCTTCTTTAATCTCTTCATGGAAATCAAATTCCTTTGGGATTTAGCTTTGCTCCACGTCATCTTGGGCTTGTCTAGTCATCAATTTCGACTACCATATCACCTTATTCTTTGTTGACAATTGCCTTGACAACTGGCTCGGCGTCTCCTTCATGCATTGCCCTGGCAACTAGCTCGGCATCTCCTTCATGCATTGCCCTGGCAACTAGCTCTAGCCTTGTTTAGGCAAGTGATTCTGCACACACACAAAAATACACCAAAACCACTTCTTTTTCCACAAAAATCACCAAGTTATGTAATCAAGCTCAACGGTGGAAAGAAACATGAATTAATGCATGAATGACTAATTATGCAACTAATATGAGCTTAAGTCTAACAATAATATGAGTAAAAAGGGTAATAAAAATAGTACTTTTGAACACTTATCAACAAGATAAGGGAAAAATGGTCGCATTTTGGATTTATGTTCTCGATTTACTTCGGTAAACCTAATGTAGCTCGCTCAGTTCGGTCTTGCGACTAGGCCTGGTCGAGGGGATTACATTTGTTTGTATCAGAGCCATGTTTCAAAAAATTGGGATGTTGTTGTTTGATTAGTAGGTGGTGTTTGATTTGCACGGTTATTGTGTATTTGTTCGGTGATTGCTTAATATCATGTTAGGGTATGAATTAGGAACACATTGCCTATTACCGAGGTTTTAAAATGTTTTATAAGGTTGTCTTGGATCATTTTCCTAATTCTAGCGTTTGATGCTTTTGTTAGCATGGTTCGACGTGAGACGCGTTCGATGGCTAAAAACGTAGGATTTGAGTAGAATAACGTTGAGGAAAGGAATCCCCCTAATGTTTTACCTCCTCCTCCGTTGGTTCCTCCTATTGATGTTGGGGTGGCTGGTGTACCCCAAGCTCCTCTAGTGCCAGTATTGGGTGATTTGACTCCATTGATCCAAGCGATGACGAGAGCGTTTCAGGCAGCAATGGCTAGAGTGCAAGCGCAAGCACCGTCACCTACTGTGGCAGCTAATCAAGGTTTACCTATAGAGTGTCTTAAGATTTTGGGAGTCGAGGAATTTTAGGGTTTGATTCCTGAGGTAGCCGAGGGTTGACTGGAGAAAACAATCCGCATTCTGAACCAGCTGGGTTGTAATGAGGAGCGTAAGTTGGGTTGCACTGTGTCACTGTTGCAGGGTGATGCATATCATTGGTGGGTGACCACAATTGCTGGCGTTCTCGAGGTGGAGGTGACTTGGGAGTTCTTTTAGAGAGCTTTCAAGAAGAAGTATCTTAGCACACAGTATTTGGATATGAAAAAGCGGGAGTTTATGTCCCTATCTCAGGGAGGCATGTCTGTTGCCGAATATGAGGTGAAGTTTGTCTGCCTGAGTTAGTATGCCCCGGAGTTAGTTCTTGATGATCAACAGAGATGTGATAGATTCTGGTATAGTCTTATGAAGGATATTAAGACTTGTGGGTGTAGGCTTGGGCAAGAGAGTGGTCAAGGATATTGAGTAGTCATTGGGTTCATCAGTCCAGGCCGCGGGTGTGGACTTGGGCAAGAGAGTGGCCGATTCTAGTTATTTTGGGAGGCAGAATAAGAGGTTTAGGGATAGGAGGCATGAGCCAGATCACAGGCGTGGTGGTGTTGGTCAGGGTAATCTGAAAGTTTGTATTACAGCAGAGTGTGAGCGCTATGGTAGACGTCACATTGGTGCATGCTGGGAAATACCTTGAGTTGTTGGATATGTGGATCTCTAGAAAACATGAAGCGTGATTGTCCTTGGGCTGCGAGGGATGCACCGTTACATGTTGCTACACCTGCTAGGGGTCGAGGCTGTGGCAAGGGTAATTTTTAGAGGCGTGAGGATGGTCAGAGAGTTGTATCTCATTCTGCTGTAGTTTGACTAGAGAACGGTGGACCAGCTTGGATCTATGCTAATCGTGAGGGTCATAATGGCACGGATGTAATTGCATGTACCTTAACTTTGCAATCCTTTTCATTATTATCTTTGATTGATTCGGGGTCTACTCATTCATACATTTTGAGTGAACATGCATCCTTGTTGGATGTTCCTGTTGAGACCCTTGATGTTGGCATGTTGGTAACTGGTTCTTTTGGTGAGACGGTTACTACTAGAAAGTTGTATAGGCGGTGTCCTTTGGTTGTGCAAGGACATGAGTTTACCGCGGATCTAATGGAGTTACCATTCCATGGTTTTGATGTCATTTTGGGTATGGATTGATTGAGTGAGCACAATGCGGTTGTGGATTATGAATCCAAAAGGATTTCTTTGAGGTTAGCCAATGATTATGAAGTTGTGGTGGTTGGCGAGAATGTGAAGTTCTTGTCTAATGTTGTTTCGGCTACTCGGGTGGAAATGATGATGCAAGGAGGTTGCCAAGTTTATTTGGCTATCATGATGAATCTTGAGGTTAAAGGTCTTTCGGTGCGAGACTTTCGGGCTGTTTGTAATTTTTTGGAGGTTTTTCCTGAAGAGCTACCGAGTTTACCGCCGGATAGGGAGGTAGAATTTAGTATTGAGACGTTCGCGAGTAAGGCACCGGTGTCCATTGCTCCTTATAAGATGGCACCGAAGGAATTGAAGGAGTTAAAGTCACAACTTCAGGAGTTGTTAGATCATGGGTTCATTTGACCGAGTGTTTCACCTTGGGGTGCTCCAGTTCTTTTTGTGAAAAAGAAAGATGGTACGATGTGTATGTGCATTGATTACCGGAGTTGAATAAGCTAACAGTAAACAACAAGTACCCTTTACCAAGGATTAATGATCTGTTTGACCAATTTTGCAGGGCAGCGGTGTTCTCTAAGATCGGTTTGAGATCGAGGTATTATCAGTTGAAGGTTAAGGATGAGGATGTGCATAAGACCGCCTTTCATACAAGGTACGAGCATTATGAGTTCTTGGTCATGCCTTTTGGTTTGATAAATGCCCCGGCTATGTTCATGGATATGATGAATCGGGTGTTCCATGAATATCTTGATCAATTCGTGGTGGTGTTTATAGATGATATTCTCGTGTACTCTCGTACCAAGGAAGAGCATGATCGACATTTGCGGATCATGTTACAAGTGTTGAAGGATAATCAGTTGTACGCTAAGTTGAGCAAGTGCGAGTTTTGGCTTAAGGAAGTGATATTCGTTGGTCATGTGGCATCTGCGGAGGGTATTCGTGTTGATCCACAGAAAATTGAGGCTATTCTCAATTGGAAGCAACCTAAATATGTTTCGGAGGTTCCCAGTTTTTTTTGGATTAGCTGGTTATTATCGCCAGTTTTTTATGGGTTTTCTTGTACCGCGGCACCGTTGATGAAGTTGCTGCAATAGAATTTTCCTCATGTGTGGACGGGGAAGCCGTAACATAGCTTTGAGAAGTTGAAAGAAGTCTTGACACATGCTCCTGTGTTGATTCAACCTGAATCTGGGAAGGAGTTTGTGGTTTTTAGTGATACATCCTACGTGGGGCTGGGATGTGTGCTGATGCAAGATGGTAAGGTTGTGGCCTATGAATCGAGGCAACTGAAGGTTCATGAGCGCAACTATCTAACTCAGGATTTGGATCTTGCGGTTGTAGTGTTTGCTCTAAAAATTTGGAGACATTACCTTTTACGGAGATAAGTGTGTGGTTTTTACAGACCACAAGAGCTTGAAGTATTTGATGTCTTAGAAAGATTTGAACCTTAGGCAACGTAGATGGTTGAAGTTTTGTGTTTTAAGGGTCGAATAGTGGTGTCAGACGATCCGGAGTTGAGGCACACTATTTTGGCGGAGGCACATGCTAGCACTTTTGCTATCCATCCTGGTAGTGTGAAAATGTATCGAGGGTTGAAGGAAGCATACTACTGGGTTGATTTGAAAAAGGATGTGGCTGTGTTCGTCTCTAAGTGCATGGTATGTCAGTGGGTCAAGGCTGAACATCAGTTTCTATCCGGGTTATTGCAACTGTTGAGAATTCTGGAGTGGAAATGGGAGAGAATCACCATGGATTTTGTGTCAAGGTTACCTTTGACACCGGCTAAGAAGGATTCCATTTAGGTGATTGTGGATCAGTTTATGAATTGTGCACATTTTCTGCTAGTGCATATGACGTATACGTTGGACAAGTTGGCAGAATTGTATATTGCTGAGGTCGTGCGTTTGCATGGGGTACTGAAGTCCATTTTTTCGGATATGGATTCAAGGTTCACAACAAGGTTTTGGGTGGGTTTGCACTGGGCTTTAGGTACAAGGTTGAATTTTAGCACCGCGTATCATCCTCAATTGCATGGACAGTCTGAGCGAGTTATTCAGGTTTTGGAGGATATATTGAGATGTTGCATTTTTGAGTTCCAAGGAACATGGGAGAAGTATTTACCTTTGGTTGAGTTTGAGTACAATAACAGTTACCAAGCGAGTATACATATGGCACCGTATGAGGCATTGTATGGCCGAAAGTGTCGTACGCCCTTGTGTTGAAGGACACGAACGAAAAGGTAAAGCTTGTGTGTGATCACTTGAAAGCGCCTGCAGATCGGCAGAAATCTTACGCAGATTTGAAGCGTAGGGAAATTGAATATGTGGTGGGCGATTGCGTGTTCTTGAAGATGTCACCATGGAAAAAGTGATGCTGTTCAGACGTAAGGGTAAGCTTAGTCTCAGGTTTATTGGACCATACGAGGAGCTAAATATCCTAGATATTTTTAACAGATTTCTCCCTTTAATTAACTAATTTTAAATGGGTTTTAAAAGGCTTTAAAAGTGGAGAGAATTAATAAAACACATTTTAGACTTTTAGCAAAATTCACGTAACAACTTTGCAACTTCTTTCTCTCAATTTCTCTCAAGACAAGCATCTTTCCAATCTCAATTTCTTCAGGTAAAAAGCAAAGGTTTTGATTTCCATTTGATTTTTCATCAAACACTTATTGTTATCTCTTGATTTTCATGTTTTATTAAGCAATTAAGGGGAGAAATCAGCATTGAAGGTAAAGATTCGTTGTTCTGCTCCAATGAAAGGTTCTTTACTGAAATTCCCAAGTTCTTGATCCTTTACAATTGTTTTCTAATGTGTTTTGATAGTTTAATCAAAGAAAATTGGTTTAATTGTGTTTTGATTGATGAGATTTATGGATCTTCGTACTTGTTCTGTTTTGCTTGGATTTTGATCAGATTAGATCATGTTTTTGATGTTAATTGAGTTAATAACGTGGTTTTAGTATTGTAATCCCCAAACAAGTTGAATCTCTCATGTTTACGGTGGTTATTAAGGGTGGATTCGGGGGTGATAGTTGTGTTTAATCTTTGCTGGAAGTAAAAGGATGTTGGGAAAGGGTTTTTAGGTGTTAATTGATGAGGTTTGTTGGTTTGAATCGTTAAAATAAGGCTGGGTTAAGTTTCAGAAGTGTTTGATTATGATTTCGGTATGTTTCGGATAAGTTTTGAGTGGGCAACTTGAGAGTTGCGGGTAATTGCTTGTAGGCAATGGTTTGAATGCATAATGATGCATTTGTCCTCTGGTTTTATGTGGTTAAAACAGGGGATAATCAAAGTGACGGAGCTTGACATTGATTGTGGCTTATCGGAAGCTTAATTCGCGTTGGCAAGCAAGGTGAGGCGTATCGGTGAGTGGATACTGTTTAAACACCTTTAAAAGGGTTAATAGAGGTTGTTGGGAGTTTAGGTTTAGTTTGAAATACTTACCTAAGCTCGGAAGTAAGTTTCCCTCTTTTGCTCTTTAATATCGGTTCGAATATGAGCATGCGAAATTCATGTTTAGGTCGTAAATATGGTTTGATTTACTTGCTGGAAATGCATGGCTTTGAATACATATGCAGGGGTTTAAAAGAAAAAGAATGCTAGTGACCATTGGTTTTCATTCCGGGCGGGAATGGTGTTGATTTGGCAATATGATTTTCATATATGGTGATTTTGTATAATGCACTGTAAAACAGTGGGTAAATGGTTTTATAAATGATATATTGGCTATGTGACATGATGAGATAACAATCGGATATAGTTGGCATGCCATAGGATGAGGTGCACTATAATATGTCAAAAATCGATCATGGATAAGAGTCCTTGAGCTAAACTGTCCGCTACTCGGATTATAATGTTGTCACTTGAGTTGAGCGGTTGGTTCCCCTTGTTGATGTTGATCTTGCGGTCGGCAAGGGTGTTATATCATGCGGTCGGCGTGGTATGGGTCATGGTAGTGGTTGACTATCATTGGGGATCCGTGTATCCGAAATGTAAGGTTAACAGTCGGTTACCTAAAGATTAGCGGTTGGCTAAATAAGGATAGAGGTTGTCTATCCGGGGTCACTATAAATGCCAATATATGAAAATTCAAGTGTTGAACTTATTTTATAATGCTTTGGATTTTAGGCATGGTTTGAATATAATGCTTTGGAGGTTAAGCATAGTTTTGTATTTAATGCTTTGGGAGTCTAAGCATGTGGATTATGATGTTTTGCATATGGTCGATATGCATGTTTGAATTGGAATCATTGGAACTTGCTTAGGTCGTAAGCATGGTTTGAAACAAGTGTTTAGTTTTCAAGGGTTATAATGCATCATTGTTTTTATGAGCATCCCCAGTAAGCTAGTGTGCTTACGTTCTCTTTTCTTTAATGATGCAGAGCACTAAAGTTTAGAGCTGTAAGGGCCACGCCAAAGTGATCCAAGGACAAGATTTAGTTTGAGTATGAACTCGTTTTATGATTTCGGTTAATAAGGCATTATGTTCGCCATATTTTGGGGATTTGTATTTCTGTTGTTTCATGAGTTTTAAGCATGAGATGTGTTGGATTTTATGGTTGTTTGAGTATTGGTGAATCATGCCTATGTTGTTGCTAGCTAAGTGCCAAAGTATGCATCTAGTTGGATTTGATCAGTTGTTTTGGTTTGATGACTCTAGCAAGTTTGGTATGATGCTATAAGTGTGCAAGCATGTTGAGAATGCCTTAATTGTACCAAATGTGAGTTTTTGTTGCTTGGTGGGATGATATTAGGATGCGTGCCTATAGAATGTCTTGAGTATCATCAATGACATAAAAGGTTGTTGAAATTGTGATGCTTTGGTTAGTAATGTTGTATAAGTGTTTTTGAAGCATGTTGGAGTCTTTTGTATATCATCAAAATGTGTTTAGACAACAATTTGGGACATTACAGGTCCAGGCGTAGGGGTGTCTCTATTTCGGTGGGTAAGCCATTCCAGGCTTAGTGTATTGGTACGCGGGCAAGCATTTGGGTACTGGCTTCGGCTATTTTGGCCAGTGTTTCGGTACACGGGGAGGCGTTTCGATACGGCATAGTGTTTCATGAAGGGCGCTTCGATACGCGTGGGCGTATCAGAAGAGTTTTGGCTACTGGAATTCTGGGGTTTCAAAATAATTAAGGCGTATCGAAATAGCCCTTGTCGTACCGTTACGGTGGCAGTTAAGTTGGTTTGTTTGGAATCTTCTGAAGTTCTGTATTCTTACATTTTAGTCCATGAATATTGTGGATGCAATTGGATGAGTTGGGATGGCCTTTCTGACTTGATTTTTGACATGTAAGCATGAAACCTACTTAATTAAAGATTGGTGACATAAAAGTAAGCTAAGTCCATGTAGTTTTCTAAATTTTCAATGTGGTCCCTAATTTGTCAGTGTGATCAAATGGATGTCAATTCAATGCTCGATTGAGTTGAGTTTTCACCTGCGATCATTATGTACATGTAGGATAATAATTATGCACCTAGACAAGATAAGGAAAAAATGGTCGCGTTTCGGGTTTTAACTTCTCGATTTACTTCGGTTCGGTCTTGCGACTAGGCTGGGTCGAGGGGTTACAATAAGAAGATAACGTGCTTATCTCAATTACGTAACCAACTTTCAAATTTTACCCAATCTAGGGTTTCCACAAGTGCCTATTTAAAGAAAGCTCAATGATGAACTGAGAGATCAATCAAGAAGGCTGCACGTGATAAAGAAAAAAGAGAAACTATGGTTCGACCAAGCTAAGACTGAGAGCTCCGGATCCATTGAAGGGCTGCATCGACGGATCTCCTTCTTTGCCAATTTCTCTTAGTTTTAATTTTGTTTTAATTATGGCGTTATTTGAAAATGATGACGTGCTGATGGTTCCCCCAGCCATGAACTACTTCTTTTAAGTTGGCTGGGGATGTTTTTGCGAAGAACACTCAGCTATTTTTTAGTTTTTAATAATTAAATGCTTTGGCATTTTTGTCTATCCCGCTAGTACTTAATTTTCCTAAATTGTTTGCCATACGACAGTTGGCATTGCATGCATATTATCCCTTAATATCTTAATAGACTTAAGAGATAATGATCAATTGCCAGGTACTAAGGTGAGAAACTTTGACAGTAGATGTTCAAGTAGATGAGCTTACTTTAGAAGTGAATCTACCTTTAGGAGTAAAGATTAGAACTTCGCCAAGTTAATTATTGAAAAACATTACTATAGACATATAGGAATTAATCGTAATTAAGTTAGGGTATTGCTATAGATAGAGGCAATAGTAACCTTAAAATCTGCTCGGTAATAAAACCAAAGCTGGAGGTTATTAAATGTTGTCTTTACTAGCGTAAAATCCATACATCCATTGCCAACACCCACCATCCATTTGAATATATCTGCCAATCTGCCTGAACTTTTATTTTTCTTTTCCTTAGTTATTTTTCTTAAATCTAAAACTCAATCCAAACTCATTTATTTCTTTTCACAAGCAATTATCATGGCTTTGAATTCTTGGACAATCCCTGTGGATACGAAACTCAGCTTACTGCTGTATTACTTGCTGATCGTGTATACTTGCACGCAAAAAGACTGACTCTTGGCATAATTTCTTTGCTTATTTACACTAATTCATCAATTATTTGCCAAAGCGTTAGTCGGTCGACAAGTTTTTGGCGTCGTTTTCGAGGATTGCAACAAAATTTATCGTTTAGACATTTGCTTGTTTTTGTTTATTTTTATTTATTTTGTTTGTTCGGTGCATGACCAAGAATCGCACTGTAGTGGAATACAACACAAAGATTGAAAGAACCCTACGCAGATTGAAAAGAAAACTTTGAGAAATGGCTCATAACAGAAATAAAGTGGATGGTGTCATAAATAATGAGGATAATCCATCAATAAATAATGGGATACCACTTGCACCTATTGTTTCTGCTGAAAATCCTAAAGAGAGACCTATTAGAGAGCAGTTGGCACCAAACATGGACAATTTGATGCCAAGACTAATTGGCCCCGAGGTAAATGCAGTCAATTTTGAACTTAAACCGATAAATGATTCAGACGCTACTGAATGTAGGTCAATTTGATGGATCACCTAATAGAGACCCAAGGCAACACTTGAAGCAATTCATGGATATGTGCCAACTATTTCAGCAACCTGGTGTAGCTGAAGAGACAGTGAAGTTGAGGCTATTTTCATTTTCCTTGAGAGACGGAGCAAAAACGGGGCTAAGTTCTTTTCCACCTGGTTGAGTTAATTCTTTGGTAGAATTATGCCAGAAGTTCCTTATGAGATTCTAGCAACCTAAACTTAATTCCAAGCTGTGAAGCGATATCATCACTTCTAGGCAGGATAAAAATGAGACTTTATATGATGCCTAGGAGCGTTTTAAGGACCCGTTGAGAAGACGTCCCATGCATGGATTTCCTACTTGGACCCAGATATAGACCTTTTTATAACAAACTCAATGCTCATGCGAGGACTGTGGTATATACTTCAATAAACAGTTCGTTTCTAGAAAAAAAATTACAGCTTGGAAATTCAAGGCATTTCACATCATTGAAAGGATTACCGCCAACGATCTCCAATATCCTACTATCAAACTGGGACTCGAAACAAAACTACTAGATAATTGGAGCTTGATGCACTGTCATCTATCAATGCTCAAATTTCCAATCTCACTAAGATAGTGAAGTCAATGCAAAAACCTACTAAAGTCGAAGAAGTAAATGCATTAGAACCATTCTACACAATTTGTAGAGAGGATCATAATGTGGAAGAATGCCCAACAAACCCTGAATCGGTAAATTTTGTTGGCAATTTCAATTGCAATTTTAACCCACATTCCAATACTTATAATGCAGGTTGGAAGCAGCATCCAAACTTTTCTTGGGTGAATCAAGGCGGTAACCAATATAATACCCAACGTCAGAACGACAATGCACCTGCCAGGATTTAATCAAAATATGATGCCACAGAGAACACAAAACAATATTCATCAAGGGCAGAGATCTTCCTAGGGGAATACTCTAACCGAGTACATGGAGCGAAATGATTGAACTGTCCAGAGTGTAACAGCATTTATGCGAAACTTGGAAGTTCAACTAGGTCAAATTGTCAATGAACTCAACAACAGACCCCAAGGAAATTTGCTAAGATATACGGAGGATGCTCAGCAAAAAGGTAGAGAACAATGTAAGGCAGTAACTCTTCAGAGTGACAAACAATGAGAGATTGTAACACCTATTAGACAAACAACTAATTTCTAGGACGAGAAGTTGATTCCATCTGATGAACCCAAAGAAACAGAGAAGAATGAGGCAAGATCTGACAATGCCAGACCTCAATCTGATGCCATCACCACTTTGTCAAAACCCACAGAACCAATACTCACTTATCTGCCACCTCCTTTTCCATAAAGATTGTAGAAACACAAGCAAGATCAGTAGTTTAAGCGATTCTTCCAAGTTCTTAAAAAACTGCAGATCAATATACAATTAGTAAAAGATCTTGAACAAATGCCCAACTATGTCAAATTCATGAAGGACATTTTGTCCAAAAAGAGGAAGTTGGGTAATTTTGAGACTCGCAGTCTTACTAAAGGATGCAGCGCAATGATCACCAATAAATTGCTGCCAAAACTAAAAGATTCGGGAAGCTTCACAATTCCCTGTACGATTAGCAATAGATTTATGGGCAAAGCATTGTGCGATTTAGGAGCCAACATCAATCTGATGCCAATGTCAGTTTTCAAAAAAACTTGGCATTAAAGCAAGGCCTACCACAATAACACTCTAGGTGGCAGATCAATATTATGCACATCCCAAGGGTAAGATTGAGGATGTATTGGTAAAGGTAGATCAATTTATATTCGAAGATGATTTTTTTATTTTAGAATATGAAGCTGATGTTAATGTCTTAATAATTTTGGGAAGACCATTTCTTGCCACAGGTAGGAATTTAATTGATGGTCACAAAGGTGAGCTTACTATGCGTATGAATAACCAACACGTTATTTTTAACATATTTTGAGCTCTTAAGTGTGCAGATGAACCTAAAGAATACCAAGCTACTAAGATGATGGAATCAATTTCTAATGTAGAGATAGCAAAGTTTTTTCAAGACACAGACGATGATGTCATGGAGTAGGATGATGAGGATACGACGAGTGAAGAATCTGAAGGACCAACCATGCTGAATGAGGTCATGATTTATTTTGAGAGACCTAAGCCACTTGAATTGGCTGGCAGAGAAATCAAGGCACCTAAACCATCCATTGAGGAGCCATCAGAATTCGAGCTAAAACCTTTGCCAAGCCACCTTAAATATGTTTATTTGGGTGATGACTTAACTTTGCCATTGATCATTATGGTCGATTTGACTGATGACTAGGAGGAAATATCGTTGGAGAAATTAGGCAATCAAAAGCAAGCTTTGGATAGACCTTGGCTAATATCTGAGGTATAAGCCCAATAGTTTGTATGCATAAAATAATCTTAGAAGATTACCATGGCAAAACAATCGAGGCCCAAAGGAGATTGAATCCCAACATGAATAAGGTTGTCAAGAAAAAAGTCATAAAATGGCTGGATGTTGAGATAATTTATCCCATTTTTGACAACACATGGGTTAATCTGGTGCAGTGCGTGCCAAAGAAGGGAGAAATGACCGTGGTACATAATAAAAAACTGAAATGGTCTCTTCGAGGACCGTGATGGGCTGGAGAGTGTGCATAGACTACAAGAAGCTAAATAATGCTACTGAGAAGGATCACTTTCCACTACCCTTCATCGATTAGATGTTGGATAGGTTAGCAGGGAATGCATTTTATTCTTTTTGGATGGTTACTCAAGCTATAATCGATTGCCATCGCGCTAGAAGATGAGGAGAAAACTACATTCACTTATCCATATAGAACATTTGCTTTTAGAAGAATGTCATTTGGATTATGTAATGCATAGTAATGTTTTAGAGTTGCATGATGTCAATTTTCTAGGACATGATTGAGAATATCTTGGAAGTCTTCATGGATGATTTCTCGGTGTTTGGCAAAATATTTGAGGAATATCTTTAGAGTTTGGAACTTGCTCTCTAGATATACATTGAAACCAACCTCCTAAATGGGAAAAAATGTCACTTCATGGTGAAGGAAGGCATAGTTCTCAGACACAAAGTAACCAAGAATAAACTGGAAGTCGACAAAACAAAGGTAGAGGTAATCAAACAATTGCCACCACCTACAAGTGTTAAAGGTAGTAGAAGTTTCTTGGGACATGTAGTTTTTTATTGTCATTTTATTAAAGATTTTTTTAAAATTTCTAAACCTTTATGATCACTTTTGTAACAAAATACCCTTTTGCATTTGATGATTCTTGTTTGAAAGCTTTTCAGGAATTGAAAGATAGGTTAATTAATGCCTCTATAGTCGTGGCACCAGATTGGAATGAGACATTCGAGTTTATGTGCGATGTAGCAACTATGCCGTCAGAGTTGTGTTAGACAGAGGTGTAGCAAAATTTTCCATACCATCTATTATGTCAGCTGAACATTGAATGAGACCCAACTTAATTACACAACAATTGAGAAGGAATTCCTTGCATTTGTCTTTGCGTTTCACAAATTCAGATCTTACATGGTGGGTAGTAATGTTGTGGTATACACAGACCATTCAGCACTCAAGTATACATTAGCAAAGAAAGATGCCAAGCCTAGACTTATCCGATGGACACTTTTGTTACAAGAATTCAACCTCGAGATACAAGATAAGAAAGGGAGTGAGAACTTGTTAGCTGATCATTTGTCTTTATTAGAGTACCACCATGAGGATGGTAATGTTGCTGCCATTAGAGATGAGTTTCCTGATGAATACCTGGTCAGTAGAATTTTGTCACTAGACTTGGCAACTAATGCTAAGAAGCGATTTCTGAGAGACATACGACAATATTATTAGGATGAGTCATTCATGTTCAAACATTGTACCGACCAAATCATTCGTCGATGTGTTTCAGAGGATGAACAACAAAATATTCTTGAACTCTACCATGCAGCACCATATGAAGGCCAGTTTGCTGGAATGAAGACTGCGGCCAAGGTGCTGCAATCAAGATTTTTCTGGCCTACACTGTTCAAAGACGCCCATTATTTTGCCAAGGCATGCGACAGATGTCAGCGTACTAGAAACATTTCCAGCAGACATCAATTGCCACTTCAGAATATCATGTCTGTAGAGCTGTTTGATATTTGGGGATAGACTTTATAGGTCTTTTTCTCCCATCATTTGGCAATTTATACATACTTGTGGCAGTAGACTACGTCTCAAAGTGGGTTGAAGTTGTTGCTCTCCCATCAAATGAAGCCAAGGTTGTTGCCAAGTTCCTACACAAGCACATCTTTACCAGATGCGATACCCCCAGATCCATCATTCATGATGAAGGTACCCATTTTAAATGCCAATTAATTAGTAGAGTTCTATGCAGGTACAAAATCCAGTAAAGAATTGCCACTACATACCATCCTCAAACAAATGGCCATGCAGTAATTTTGAACAACATAATCAAGAGTATTTTGGAGATGACTATGAATGCAACACGGAAGGACTGATGTAATACCCTAATGTTTGGTTAGTGAACAAATCGTAAAGAATTAAAAGTTGGTGGTTTTAGTTCAGTAACTAAAACGTAAAATTTTAAAGTTTAGTGGCTAAAGTGAAAAGTTGAGAAAAGTTCAAGGACCAACATGGTAATTTTCCAATAATTATTTTTATTCTATAGATAAATATAAAATTTATGGTTTGATCTGATGTTTCTATTATTGGGAAATTACGGTTATAGTTTAAATGGAATTCGGATGATCAGTCGAGCTCGGAATGTTATGGAAAATTGAAGGCAGTCTTGGGAAGACCCGATAAACATCACATTGATGCTTTGAATAATTTTTAATTGATTTAAATTCGATTCTATTCAGTATTTTATATTGGTGGTAAAATGGCAAATTTGTGGAAAAGTTGAATAGTGAGGGGTATTTTGGTCTTTTCACTTAAAGGGGACATTAATGGAACTTTGGATATTGTTAAATGGAAAATGAATATTGACTAATTGGAATTGAACTAGAATGGCAAACTAGAAATTAAAGATTTAGCTAAAGGCTAAATTGGTAATTTGGCATTATTTGAATTTTATATTCAAATACACTTTACAATTGTATTAATAAGTATAAAAGATGATAAAAATCATCCCATTTTTCAGCCATATTGCCGTGAGATTGGGAGAAGAAAAGAACAAGGTTTGTTTTTCCAAATTTTGATTAGTTTGATCATTTCTAGTTAGATTTTGATTTTTCTTAAGTTAAATAAAATGATCTTCTCTTCATTCTCTACATTTGATAGCAATTTTACATAGGGTTATGAAGAATTGTTTATATTCTTGAAGAGAGAGAAAATAGGATTTGAAGATTAAAGAAAGGCTTAAGCTTAATTATGTTAGATTTCATGTTATAAAGGTGTAATTTTGCTTGAATCAAGTTAATTTCATGTTGGAAGTTATAAACCCTAATATTGAATTTAGGGATTTGTTAGGGTTTTGTGAAACAAGGATGAAAATTGTTATATTATGATGTTTGAAGCATTATATTGATGATGGAAGTTCAATTTTGATGTTAGAATGAAAATCACTATTTGGATAAATCTAGGGACCAATTCAAAATTTTGAAGAAAATTAGGGGAAATTATGTCAAAATTTATTTTGATGTTGGAAAGGACTAGAAATGATATTTTTCATACTTGGTTGAAGTTGGAATATTGAAAATTTAATGAAGGACCATTATGCCAATTATGGAAAAAATTACGATTGAAGTGTAAAGATTTATTTTGATGTTGGTCATGAAAGAATAAATATTCTACATGCTTTGAAGTGTTGTTTGAAGTAAAAATCCAATGTTGAAAAGTTTAGGTACCCTTCGGTAATTACAAGAAATATTGGGGAAATTTTTGTGAAATATTAATTTAAAGTCTTTAGGTTGGTTGTTATCACCTAAGCTTTATTTTAATATTTACATTATTAGAAATGGGAGTGAATTGTAAAAATTCAAAAGTTGAGTTAATAATTGTAAATGAAAGAATGGAGGAAGTTGAGGGATATATTTAATTGAAGAAAGTATTGATATGTTATTAGTACATTAAAGGAATTTTCATGAATTTTCTTCTATTAATGTACTTAGTGGATTAGTAATCTAACATATACATTTAATTGTATGTGTTACGTAATGGTTGATTACATACAACTGAACACGTTCAAGATCAAAACGAATCAAGAAAATAAAGACAACATCTCGGAGTAGACATATTTTGGTACAAGTAATTAGTAAGGCATATAAGGTAAGTGCATTTATATGTTTTGAAATGTATTTTAGTAAACTTTTAGAAATTCTATTTATTTGATTTTATTAAAATGATAACATGGTTTTTCTATAAGTTATATGATGATTCACAAGCAAAGGAAAAAGGTTAGTACATGTTAGGGTATGAATTTCCCTATTATATTATTATTGAATAATGGTGATATATGATCATTTATCAAGTGATAATTTACAAGTCAATTATATGAAATTATTTTCCCAAGTTTATGATAGAGAGTTATAGTATAGTGGCATGCCATTAGAGGTCTAGCAGTCAAGGACTACAATATAGCTATACATCGATCTTCGGATCTATATGTTTTCGGCACTTATGTGCATATATGTTTCCGGCACTTTATGTGTCTATATGTTATCATCACTTCAGTGACTAGTACTCAAGGTGTACTGGCCTTGCATACTTTAGTTTCTCTTTATACAAATTCTTGGGCTAATTATAAAGTAAATGTTTATGAAATTCAATATTTCTTATATGTGATTGTTTATAAGTATATGAAAGATTTGATATGATTTTGCTTAACCATGTTTTCATTTATTTTGATATTTATTTTATGATTATTTATAATGCCTCACTAAGTTATACTTAGCGTGTGTATTTTACATGTGCAAACGTAGGTTAATACGGAGTGGTGGTAAGCAGCATAGCTCGGGTGCAGTTGGACGAGCAACTATTATAGGTTATCATAGTAGTTATTTTGACATCCTATATAACGTATTATTAGTGGAATGTATAATATTATCGATGCAAGGTTAGAATTTCTAGACAGCAGATATGCACTTTAGTGCATATTTAACGAATTTTCTGCACTTGTGTGCCATGAGTTAAGATCTCTAATTTATATGGATTGATAGCCTGATGAATCTAGTTTACTAGGATTTTTTACAAATGAAGTTTTGAAGCTTACAAAAATTTATAAAATTTTTTAAGAAATACAATGCAGGCTGGCAGACTTTTCAAAAATTAGAAAAATGGATTTTTAATTTAATTAACATCACCGACTCGTGTTTGGCAACAAATACGAGAAAGTGGTGTTACAACTGATCTTTGAGGCTAGATGATTCCTTGTGGGCATACAACAGCTTTCAAAACTCCCTTTGGAACTTCCCCACACAAGCTTGTATTTGGGAAGTCATACCATTTGCCAGTGGGGTTAGTACATCGAGCTTATTGGGCAACCAAGTAGTTGAACATGGAATAGAAGGCTACAGGTAAGAAATACTTGTAACACTTAAATGAGTTGGATGAGTTTGGAGCACAAGCCTATGAAAATGCCAGGCTTTAGAAAGAAAGAACGAAGAAGTGGCATGACAACAAAATTTTGCCAAGATAGTTTGAAGTAGGGTAAAAGTTATATTGTTCAATTCAAGGCTTAAGCTATTTCCAGGTAAACTTAAATCTAGATGGTCGGGACCATTTGAAGTTGCCAAGCCTTATGTTCATGAGTAGTAGACATCAAAGAATTGAAAACGGGGACAACATTCAAGGTGAATGGCTAAAGAATGAAGCATTATTGGAAAGGAAGTAAAAGTAATGCCACAAAGACCATTCCCATGGCAGTGATTGAGTAATTTTGCCATCATCAATTGATCATTGTAAATAATTAGGTTAGTTGTTTTTCTTTTTGGTATTTTTGTTTCTTTATTTTCATTTTATTTTTATGCTTTGAAAGGTTTTTGTGAGTGTTAGTATAAGAAATTTTGGCAGGACAGAATGCCAGGGTACTATGCCAAGACAGGCCGGTATTTGGAGACCCCTTTATCATAAGATTGGATAACACGTGGAGATTATGCAAGATCAAGCCTAAGAGAAAGTAGTTTGTTGGTTGAAGAGGGAAAACCCTAGTTGCCTAGGTTAAATCTTCAAACTTTGAATTTTTATCCCAACTTTTTACCCATTTTCTTTTCCCGCGCCATCACCTCTATTTTCTTATAAACCCATCATTACCCTACTTCCCCATACACGCATGACTGCCACACTTATCATTATCTCCACTAATCTCACCATTAAACCAACTTAACTATTTCCCCTTCCTCTTATTTAACCCCTATTTTTCCTTAAGAAAACCTATAACCCCCTTAACCCGGTCTAGTCAAAACCGAGCAAAAAGGGTCATATTAGGTTTGCCAAAGCAAACTCAAACTAATAACCTAAACTGGATCTATTTTTTATTTTTTACCTTATCTAAATGCGTCGATTTATATCCTAAGGTGAACATGCATTAGTGGAAACGTTAAATTGCGATTAGATTTCAAAACAGGGTTCAATTGCTCAAACATACAATTCACGGACCAAAATGTAATTTCTGCAAATTACTAAGACTTAATTAAAATCCAAGTTACCAATCCTTCATTAATCCAATTTTGATGCTCACATGTTAAATTCTAGCTTAAAACAATCATCCCAACATCATTTAATTGCATACATAACATTCAAGGACCAATTTGCACAATTTCAAACCTCAGCAGACAAAAGCATAAATTCCTACACTACGTACCGATACAAGACAACCCATAATGATACGGCTTAACAACCTTAATGGCTACTCGTATTGGTACACATTAACCCGTATCGATATGATGTGTAGAGGAAACTCGTACCGATACGGTGATACCTCGTACCGATCCCTTAGGAAATTATTTCGAATTCCAAATTCTAGTAGTTAGAAAGTGTACTGGTACGAGAGCCCATGTGCCAAAACCAGTATAAGTTTCCCTTGATGCGTATCAATACGGTGGCTAGGTGTACCGATACCCTTTGTATATTTTCACGATTTTGAGCCTCCTGCAATGACCTCTAGGTCCAACATATGACACTTTGGGTCACTCTAAACACATCCAACACTTACCTAAACATCATACCTCATCTTAGGCATACTTTATGCAATCAAACCAACATTTACAACATATCAACAAGCATAGATAAAAAATCCACAATATATAGGCATGCTTCCTAAACAACATTCGAAACATAAATCCAAGCACTTATCAAGAACTTTAAGCCCTATACAAGTCCAAAACAACATTTAAAATGTAACCCCTTCGACCCGGCCTAGTCGCAAGACCGAACCGAGCGAGCTATATTAGGTTTACCGAGGTTAACCGTGAAGAAGAAATTCGAAACGCGTCTATTTTTTATTTTGTCTTACCTAGATGCAAATTATTATCCTATGTGCTCATATTGATCGCAGGTGAAAACTCAACTCAATCGGGCATCACATCGATATCCAATTGGGTATAATTGTAATTTAAAGACCAAATTGCAATTCCAAAAAACTACAAGGACTTAACCCCTTCTATGTTACCCACCTTTAACTAGTCTGGTTTCAGGCATCCGTGTCGAAACTCAGCTCAAAACGATTATCCATACTCATTCAATTGCATCCACAAAATTCAAGGACTAAAACGTAAGAAAACAGAACTTCAAAACATCTAAATAACTGCTAGCCAAATCAGTACACTAAGGGGGCGTATTGATATGCTTCACCAAATTAAAACCTCAAATTCCAGTAGCTCAAAGCATATCGATATGCCCTGCCTAAAAATACTTTTTCGTATCGAAACGGTCCCTAGCATACTGAAATGCCAGCCACGATTGGCACGAGCCTGTATCGAAGTGTTTTCTCGCATACCGAAACGCTGGCCATAATTTGCCTAAGTCCGTACCGAAGCACTTGCCCGCGTACCGAAACACTAAGCCTGAAATGGCTTACCCGTATCGATACGGAGACACGCGTACCAATACGCTTGGACCTGATATGTCCTCTTTTGCTGGTTTAACATGTTTTCAAAGATACCAAAACACCCTATCATGCTTCTAACATGTATCCAACACTTTCAAGGGCCAAACCTCATCAAGACAACACAAATTCATCAACAATTCATGGTATCTTGCATCAAACATAAAACTAGAGGCATGCTTCCTAGAAACCAAGCCAAGCAAAGAACAAATCTCAAAACAAATTCAACCAACAGTCCAAAATGACCAATTACAAACCAAGAACAGCAAAACAACATTGCTCAAATAGGGAGTTTAACAAACCATCTCCGAAAACAACAACGGAAACACCATTGCCCTTATTCCTTATAGTCTAATTCGAAACATACTTTTAGTATCAAGTCTTTAGCGATCCATTGCTTCCTCGCTGCCTCAGATTGTTAATTATCTAGATTGATGGACAAAGAGAGCGTAATCACACTAGGCTTAGTGAGGTTTGCTCAAAACAAAACACCATCAATGCATTTATAACCATTTCCCGACAACACATTGAAATCTCATTTCAATCATCTTTTAAATATCACTTTAAACATCATTTGAACATCATGCCTTGAAAACCATGCACTTAATAATTTCAAAAACTAGCATATTAAACCATATGCTACATGTGTCATTAACCATTAGCAAATTCCATTGCTAAACCTTAATTTAAGCTTTCCCATGCATAACAAACCATATGCAAAGCTTAAAGAGTAAACATGTATAAATCACATTATACAACATAAACTATTACATGACATCTCGACAATTATATTGGCTTACAAGTGATCATAACCAAGTTCCTTTACCAAAATAGTTCATCGGATACATAGATTCAAACAAGTGTCCCCTCAACACTTCAAGCCATCTCAACCGGAATAGTGATACAATTACAATCATGGTACATTATCAACAGAATACAATAACAACTCACGGGGACACCAACCCAAATCTTCGTTCAGATGCTTAACCCACTAACGGGAGTTTATGGTAACATATAACCCCTTGACCGTTAAGGTACTTGGATGGAGTATTCGGTACACTGTATAAAACCCCTCGACATCCAAGACGACTTTTTATAGTGCACTATCAATCCTATGGCCGGCCAACTATATCTGATAACATTTTAAACCACATCACATACCAATATAATTCACAATTAACCACGTACCTCACTGTTTTATATGCATTAAACCAAATTATTTCCAAAGCAACAAACCATGCTTTTCAACAAGTATTTCCTCATACATACAAGGATCACTTACCATGTGCATCCTCCAACATTTCATAACCAAAACAATATTAAACATACTTTAAAACTTTCTTAAACAGTTGGTGCCATGTAATTCAAAACAAGGGCATCAACCATTTCGTAAAAGCACGACCGAGAGAGAAAACCACTATATATTTACTTTCGAGTTTAAACCAGCGTTTCAAGCTAAGTTTAAACTCCTATAAACCACCTTTAAACTATTTCAAAGCTGAAACCCACGTTCTCACTCACCGATACGCGAAACCTCAATTCACCGATGCGATTTCAAACAATAAAGGATTAACACATCTCAATGCATTCAAACACTACACCAATATTTCTTACAAACCTCAACAATTCTTTCGCAATTACTCCACCACAACAACCGAAATCATCATCTAACTCCTTCCAAACACAACCCAACCACAAACTATCAATCTAACATTTCCATTAACATCAATCAACACTCAAAACAAGATTACATCATCCTTATCTCTCCAGCAACTAAATAGCCAACACAACACCTCAAAAACACAAATCTATCAACCTAAATATTTAGGGATTCATGGTGCCTTGGGATTCCAATGTTTAAAACACTTATCCACATTATAAAACATCCAATACATGTTTAAAATCAATCCTCAACACTGAAAAACAAATCCAATACGGATCTTCTTCAATTTCATCAAATAAACCCAATTAAATCAAATAATCATCATAAAAAATAAAATCAGATTATAAATCATAAATCAAGGATCAAATACTTGGGAATATCAATAAAGAACCATTCAATAGAGTAGAAAAATGAAACTTACCTCTATTGTGTGATTTCTCCCCCAATTGATTGATTAAAGCTTGAAAAACACAACATTTCAATGAGATTTTCTAAATCAAAGATGAAGAACCATTTATAAATCAAGAGTTCAAGAAAATAGATCTATCACCTCTGAAATTTGATGAAAACAAGAGTGTTTGGCAAGGTAGAAGTGAAGAGAAAAGTTGAGAGAAATGTTTACGTCAAATCTTTATAAAATCAATAACTACCTTTTAATAATAAAACCCTTTTTATTAATCAATAAAACACATATTAAAAACCCTTAATTAAGGGAAGAAACCACCAGCCAAAGTTTGGTAAAATAGCTCCTTAAGGATTCTAAGAATTTGACCTTTTTACAAACTAATCACCATTTAAAAACAATTTTAAAAATTTACATTTTGGTCACTAACCAAAATGTCACTCTTCCGACTTCAATTTTCCCAAATTCATTTCACCAATATTATATATATACTAAATAATATTTTTAACCATTTTCCATATTTTTAACTTACTCAAAAATATTTATTCCCGAATTTGACTCGAATCACTAACCCGGTCCACCAAACCCTCTAACTAGCCCTTAAACCGCTAGGCCCAAAAGTGAGGCGTTACAACTCTCCCCCACTTAAGAAATTTCATCCTCAAAATTTTACTGGAGAAAACAGATGCAGAAACTATTTCAACATATCTGATTTGCCTTCCCACGTTGCCTCCTCAACACCGCGGTGCCTCCACAACACCTTAACAAGCTCAACCGTCTTGCCACGCAGAACCTTACTCCTGGTGTCAAGGATCTCCACTGGTTCCTCATCATAAGATAGATCCGGCCTTAGCTCAATATCATCCACTGACATAACATGCGATGGATCTGACCGATACCTCTGCAACATCGACACATGAAACACATCATGAATCCTCCCCAACTCATGAGGTAACCTCAAACGATAAAAAACTGGACCTACAAGCTCAACGATCTCATATGGTCTAATAAGCCCCGGGCTAAGCTTCCCTTTCCCTCCAAAACGCATCACCTTCTTCCAAGGTGACACCTTTAAAAACACCCAATCACCAACAACATATTCTATATCCTTGCGCTTCAAATCCGCGTAGGATTTCTAACGATTCGAAGCCGCTCTCAAGCGCTCGCATATCAATTTCACTTTTTCATTGGTGTCTTTCAACACATCAGGCATCAAAATGTATTTTTCCCCAACCTCATCCCAACACAACGGCGTACGACACTTTCTACCATACAAAGCCTCGTACGATGCCATCTGTATACTAGCCTGATAACTATTATTATAAGCAAACTCCACCAAAGGCAACTGCCTTTCCCAAGTTCCTTGGAACTCAATGATACAACACTTCAACATATCCTCCAAGACCTGATCACAAGTTCCGACTGACCATCCGTCTAGGGATGATATGAAGTACTGAAATTCAGCCGTGCTCCTAGAGCATGATGCAAAAACTCCTAAAACCTTGCTGTAAAATGTGGATCTCTATCCGAAATAATGGATTTGGGCACCCCATGCAAACGCACAATCTCGAAAATGTATAGATTAGCCAACCTATCTAAGGTATACGTCGTATGTATAGGAACGAAATACGCACACTTCATAAACCGATCAACAATCACCCAAATGGAATCCTTTTTTGTCGGTGTCAAAGGCAACCCAAACACAAAATCCATGGTGCTTCTTTCCCATTTCCATTCCGGTATTCTCAATTGTTGTAACAACCCGGAAGGAAACTGGTGCTCAGCCTTTACTCATTTACATACTAAGCATCATGCAACAAAATCAGCCACATCTTTCTTCAAACCAACCCAATATTACTCTTCCTTCAAATCTCGATACATCTTAGTACTATCAGGATGCATAACAAAAGGACTAGCATGCGCTTCGGTCAAAATGGTATGTCTCAACTCTTCCTCAACAGACACCACAATCCGACATTTATAACACAACACCCCATCATCATTAAAATGAAATTTCGTAGGACTTCCATCCATGATATCCTTTACATGTGGTACCAACTCTCATCATAAGGTTGTTTCTTTTTAATCAACTGTGACAAAGACGTTTTCACTTGCAACTCAGCCAGCAACCCGCCATCACGAGTCACACCCAACATAGTAAACATAGCCCTCAACTCAACAACAACTTTTCTACTCAAAGCATCGGCCACCATGTTAGCTTTACCCGAATGATACTCGATGGTCATATCATAATCTTTAAGCACCTCTAACCATCTTCGTTGCCTGAATTTTAACTCCTTCTATGACAACAGATACTTCAAACTCTTATGATCCGTATAAACTATACATTTCTCACCATAAAGGTAATGCCTCCAGATTTTCAAAGCAAAAACAACTATGGCGGGTTCAAGGTCATGACTAGGGTAATTACGCTCATGCACCTTCAACTGTCTAGATGCATAGGCAACTACCTTACCCTCTTACATCAGCACACAACTGAGCCCAACATAGGATGTATCACTATTGACAACGAACTCTTTCCTAGATTCTGGTTGAATCAAGATTGGAGCTTATGTTAAAGCTTTCTTCAACCTTTCAAAAGCCCATTGTCTATCCTCCGTCCACTCAAAATAAACGTTATTTTGAAACAACTTGCTCAAAGGAGCAACTATACTGGAAAACCCATCAACAAACCTACGGTAATAACCGACCAACCCTAGGAAGCTCTGAACCTCTGACACAGATTTAGGCACTTTCCAACTCATCATGGTCTCAATTTTGTGTGGATCAACATGAATCCCCTCGACCGACACCACATACCCAAGGAAAACAACCTCCCTAAGCCTGAACTCACACTTGCTTAATTTGGCATAAAAATGATTAGCCAACAACGTTTGAAGAACAATCTGCAAATGCCTATCATGATCCTCCTTGGTATGAGAGTACAAAAGAATATCATCGATAAACACAACCACAAACTGATCCAAAAACACATGGGACACCCGATTCATCATGTCCATGAAAGTAGCCAGTTCATTAGTCAAACCAAACGGTATCACCAAAAACTCATAATGCCCGCACCTCATACGAAAAGCTATCTTGGGTATGTCCACATCTTTCACCTTCAAATG
Source organism: Hibiscus mutabilis (assembly GCA_019671005.1). Lineage (NCBI taxonomy): Eukaryota > Viridiplantae > Streptophyta > Magnoliopsida > Malvales > Malvaceae > Hibiscus > Hibiscus mutabilis. Next base: position 32,240,155 of record CM033738.1, read on the forward strand.
ATAGTACCCAAACCTCAAATCTATCATAGAGAACACAAAAGCACCCCTAAACTGATCAAACAAATCATGGTGCACCCCACGGTGAAATACTTGGTCTAATAAACCCTCAATCAAGCAACTCTTGCAGTTGTGTTTTCAACTCATTTGGAGCCATGGAGCCATGCGATATGGAGCAATTGACATTGGTGTCGTATCTGCATAAATCTCAATGCCAAGCTCCACCTCATGATCCGGTGGCAACCCCGGTAACTTTTGAAAAAAACACCCCAAAACTCGTATATCGTATAGATATCCTGCACCCTCATCTCCTTCAAACCAGGATTCATAATATAGGCTAAGAAAGCCTGACATCTAGAATCCATCATTCAACTTGCTTCTAAAGCCGAAACAGCATTAGACAAGAACTTAGCATTCTCACCTACCACCACCACCTCGAAATCATCAAGACAACTTCAGGGATATCTGTTTGGTCTCAAAATCTACCTCAGCCCTATGCTCGGTTAACCAATGCATTCCTAGAATAACATCAAAACCATGAAATGGCAACTCCATCAAATCCACTACAAACACATGACCTTGAACCATCAGCAAACATCAACGATACAACTTCCTAACCACGACTGTCTCTCCAAGAGAACTGGTCACTCTAACACCCACATTAAGAATTTCAATAGGAATATCAAGCAACTGTGCATGCTCACTTAAGATATATGAATCGGTAGAACAAAATCAACCAATGAATACAATGGCAAATATTGTAAAATGAATGTACCCACAATCACATCAGAGTCATTGCGATCCTTACGGTACGCATACACTCTAGTTGATCCACCTCTCTCAAACTAGATAGCAATTGTATGTGCCACAGTCCTTTCTGCGCTAAAACTGGCCATGACCATGACCACGGCCTCTCTGCGGAGCAAAAACATATGCAACACCCTACCAACCTCCAGCTAACAAAATACAATCACGTCTCAGATGGTCGCCGGACCCACAACTCCAATAGGCATTCGCCACACAGCCGCAGGTACCTAACCCTCTCTGGCCAAGCGTAGGCAATCTCGCCTAAGATGATCATGTAATCCACAAGCCCAATAGGTATTACGAGGAGCTCTAACCTGGGTACCCTGTCCCTGCGCTCCATGCCCAACAACACCTCTACCGCGCCTTTGATCAGGGCGATACCTCCTATCACAGTGTCTCTTGGCCTGACCACCACCAAAGCTAGAATCTGCCGCCCTCTTACCAGAGCTGAAGCCTCGAGACCTAGAAGCCAAACCAAGGTTCTGCTCGATATCTTTGGCTTGGGTAACCAATACGTCTAAATTCGTATAATTAGCAGCAAGCATGTACGTCTTAACCTCCTACAGTAGCCTAGAGTAGAAATGATCACATCGCTGTCGCTCGTCAGGAATCAACTTAAGTGAATGCTAGCTCAACCTCACAAATTGTACATCATACTCAGAAACATACATACCACCCTATACTAGAACCATTGTAGCGATGTCTTTTTTCGCTAAAAATCGTGGTTTCGAAGTGTTTGTAATTTTTTGGATATAAAACGTTTATTCCTTGGGGTTTAAGAAAAAAATTGCATTTTATTAAAAATTGGAGTTGCCACCGGCCACTTAGGTAGGCCGGACACCATAAAACCAAAGATTTAAAAACTGTTGGGTTCGGGAGTCGGTTACAGATGGGGAAGGATTAGCACCCCCACACCGCCCAAAATTGGTACTTTAATAATTACCGCTTTATTAATATTGGATTTTCTGGGTTAAAGTGACGATTAGTTTAAAATTCAGTTATAATTGCGAATAAATTTTAAAGGCCCCGTTATCCGAGAGTAAACGCCCAACCACTATCACTACGCCTGATACTGGCCCCGTTTACGCTCGATAAAAGGACACCGCATTGACAATTTATATTCCATTATGCAACCTTAGTGAACAAAATATTAAGCATGGCCAATAATTTAAATACAGTAAATATTCACATAATAAACTATTAACGGAACACTATAAAAAAAATACTAATCTAAAACATACATACATACATACAAATTATCCCTAATCATGACTAAAAATAAACCTAATATGTCACAATTACAAGGCATGGAACAAAAACACATATTACAAAAATGTACATATTACCATAAGACACATTGTAACATACGTAAAATATAGCATTATACATGACCAAGAAAATATATCAACATATAGCCTAAAAGCAAAGAAAACATGCAATACATGCTGAAAATATAAAATAGGTTGTGTTCGAGCCAACTCAAATATCAATCTAATACGTGTGATACGTATAACCGAACGAATGCATAAAGATACATAATCACCATAAACTTAACACACATATACATGTAAACATGAAAATACAAAGCATATACGAGAGATATATGAAAAGGCAAAAGGCTACCTCAACATACACGATTGTAATAAACGAACATAAATATTTACATGGAATCAGGACTGAAATGAAAAGAAATAAACATAAGGAACAAAAATTAAAGGACAATAATATGCGATTTAGGGACGAAAATGCAAGCAGAACCGAACTTGAAAGGACTGAAACTGTAATTGGACCACGGGGCAGACCCGAAGTTTAAATTTCAAAAACGCGATGGGACTAATGAGGTAATTTCGCCATTTAAAAACTGATTTAATTTAATTTAGGGACTGGATTGCAAGATTTTGAAATATGAGGGGGACCAGAGTTGTAAATATCCCCTGCGGCAAGACAAAAATGAAAATATCGAAAACACGAGGGGACTTATTACAGAATTTCACCATTTCACAAAATAAAAACACCTATAAAACCCTTTTCTTCGGCCCAGACTCAAATTTTTCCCCATTTTTCATTCAAACCCAGTTTTATAATAACCGTCTCTCTCATTTTTGCTCTTAACCCCTCCCATGAACTTTTGATGAACCCAGAAATCGGCGACCAACCGTCGCCCTCTCCGCCGCCGGCCGCCGCTAGCCGGCGCCGACAAGCCCCAAAAGAAACACCGAAATAAACCTTACTTCAACCTAATCTCGAATCTGAACTTGGATTTGGAGAAAAAACCCTCTTTGTCCTAGATCTAAGAAAATAAAAACGAAAACCGTATATGTTTTTTTTATCGAGACCGAAGGAACATCTTCCCCTTTTAGCCGGCTCACCAGATTAAGGCTTGTTGCCGGTAGAGGAACTGACCACCGAAGGTAAAACCTCACTCTCCTTTTCATTTCTTATTTTTATAATACATACATGCATGCAACATTCAAGACGAATGGATACCTTTGTATGATCTCTGTAAGTTTTTAAGAAAAGAACGAAAGGATGAGACTTGTTTGTATTTCTCAAAAAAAGTGGGTTACAACTGAACTGCTTCTTTCGTTTCTTTTTTTGTTACATATATCTCTCTGCCTTTTGGTTTTTCTTAGACTAGTACATAAGATATCTCTTTTCTGATCTGATTTTCTGATGTCTTTCTGTGTTTGCGTCTTTGGCATGTTCGGCCATACTTGGTGGTTGGTACGGCCGGTATGAGGAGCGGCGTGGTGGAAGTGACCGTTTGTTTGCGCAGACTAGCGTCTCGGGAGGGGAGGCGATTATTATTTCCAGAATCGTTCCTATCCGTTGGATTAGATCTGATCCAATGGCTAGGACTGCTCGATGATCGAGTGGCTGAGATGAGGCCTCGGAAATGATGCATTGGTCTGGGATTGTGCCGCGTGGCCTGAAGAAGATAGACGGCTTTGCACGTCTCACACGCACGAGTGGGGAACCCAACAGCCCGTGCGTGGACTTCACGCGGTAGATGAGGCGTCTTTATGCTTCAATCGTGGCCGTTGGATCCAGATCTGATCCAAGGGCCCTCGTGCAGCTGCGCAAGATGAAAGAAGGGTATTAGGGTTCCAATATTTGATATGGGTTAGGGTTTCTTAGGATGTGGGCTAGCCGGTTAGGGCCCAATGTAAAAGATTGTGGGTTTGTAAATTATAATGGACTGGATATTAATTTATTATTATATTTTTTTGGGTTTATGGCACTTTATCTGTTTACAATAGTAATAATAATATTAATAATAATAATTAATACGTATATATACATGCATATAAACGTACACGTACATGGACACATTCACATACATGTTTACATACACACATATACAATTCATGCAATACTCTTTCGTATACGTAATAATGACTTTAATAATACACTCATGCAAACATATATACAAATATTAATATATTACACATTTTAATTAATATCATATACAATTGTACATGCATACACAATCACACACATAATCAACATGAATATCCACACGTATAGATATTACGCATGCATTAATCACATGTACACACATACATATATGTAAACACGTGACAATATTAACCAACTACTATATTATTACGGCACAATATTAACAAACTCAGATAAAAATGAGTGATTACAGTTGCCCCTCTTTGCTTGTTCTTGTGAAACGAGAACAAAGCAAAGACCGAAAGCACTCATTTTTATCCGACTTACCTGCTCACGACTTCGAAATCACGTGTTCTTCTGGAACTCTCCGCTTTTCCTTGGCCAGAGCTTCAGGCTTGTAAGTTCTCTCTGTATAGAACTTCTTAGCCTTTGGTATTTTTTGGGATTCTGGAGTTAGGGCTCTTCCTCTATGGAACTTTTCACTGGGGATTGAAAACGTAGGCTTCTCCTTTATATAACCTTTGTCTTCGATTTTTCTTTCCTCTTTTCTTTTTCTTCTTTTTCATTTATTCTGTTTCCTTCTTTCTTTTTTCCTTTTTTCTCTTCTTTTTCTACCTTTTTCTTTTTCTTTCTTTTTTTTCCTTCTTCTTTTTTTGTTTTTTCCTTTTTTCTCTGTTCTTTTCCCTTTTTTCTCATTTTCTTCTTTTTCTACTTTTTCCTTTTTTACGAGGCTGTTGACATTTTTGGACCTACGCTACTAAGGCTGCCGCATAATACCCGAAGGACTTATTGATGGCCCGAAGGACTTATCACCATGCTCGAAAGACTTACTAATGGCCCGAAGGACTTAACATCGTGCCCGAAGGACTTACCGATGACCCGAAGGATTTAACATCTGGGCCTCACGCCGCTATAGCTGACGCTCTTTCTGGACTCACGCTATTCATGCTGCCGCATCATGCCCGAGGGACTTACTGATGGCCCGAAGGACTTATCACCACACTCGAAAGACTGATTGGTGGCCCGAAGGACTTAACATCGTGCCCGAAGGACTTAATGATGACCCAAAGGATTTAACATCTAGGCCTCACGCCGCTATGGCTGCCGTTCTTTCGGGACTCACGCTACTCATACTGTCGCATCATGCCCGAAGGAGTTACTGATGGCCCGAAGGACTTATCACCATGCTCGAAAGACTTATTGGTGGCCCGAAGGACTTAACATCATGCCCGAAGGACTTACCGATCACCCGAAGGATTTAACATTTGGGCCTCACGCCGCTATGGCTGCTGTTCTTTCGGGACTCACGCTACTCTTGCTGCCGCATCATGCCCGAAGGACTTACTGATGGCCCGAAAGACTTATCACCATGCTCGAAAGACTTATTGGTGGCCTGAAGGACTTAACATCGTGCCCGAAGGACTTACCGATGACCCGAAGGATTTAACATTTGGGTCTCACGCCGCTATGGCTGCCGTTCTTTCGGGACTCACGCTACTCATGCTGTCACATCATGCCCGAAGGACTTATTGATGGCCCGAAGGACTTATCACCATGCTCGAAAGACTTATTGGTGGCCTGAAGGACTTAACATCATGCCCGAAAGACTTACCGATGACCCGAAGGATTTAACATCTGGACCTCACGCCGCTATGGCTGCCGTTCTTTATTTTCTTTAGTAAATTATTTGACAATTCTTCAAATACCTGTCCATGAACAAGCAAAAATTGACATGCCTCTATCTATGTGATGCATGTAATGTCGTGCTTTCTTCTTCTTCTACTCTTTTCCTTGTTTCTTTTTTCTTCTTCTTATTTTTTTACTTTTTTTTATTTTTTTTCTTTTCTTTTTAACATCATTTTCTCTCACTCTCTTTTTCCTTTTTTTATTTCTTTGCTTTTTCTTTTTCTTTTTAGACCCGTTTTAAAATCTTATGCCATGAAAAGTCATTCTTCGGATTTCTCTGTTTCTTTTCCTTTTGCGGTATGCTCAGTTTTGATCTTCATTTCTGTCAAATTTTGTTAAATGAGTACTCGCTCTTGTTTTTTGCACGAGCACTTGCCTGTCTTCTTCGGGGTCTCTGCCCGCTTCACCAACAAACTCTATATCATGCATGTGTAGAGATTCTTACCATTCTTTATGTTCTGCATTGCCCCACTCGATCGTGCTCGGCTGCCTTCCAATTCTTTTGACCCAACATTCTGAGTATTTGTTAGTTTCGTCATCAGGGTGAGCAAAATGCTTCTTAACCTCAATCTTCTTGTTGCCTCTTGAAGGGCACCATTCATCGATCTCTGTGCTTTAATTCTTTGGAGACTCAATGTTTACCTTTTACCGTCCCCACACTTTGTAAGCTCATTCTTGTCCTGTTTCGTCCTTCATTTTCTTGAACCAAACAAGGCATCATGGCTGGAATCCGCTTCTTGTTCTTGAGCTGTCTGACACCTATACTTCTGTCATCATCTTCATTCTATGCATTGTGGGATCGTTTCTGGTTAGGTGTTCCAATAGTATCCGCAACCTTGTGTTCTGGATCTTATCCCTGAAGTAATACATGGAAATCTTTGTTGCTTTAACTTGTCAATTTGTTGATTGGTATTCCACTGAAGGGTATCATTTAGATTAACATACAGGATCTTGAAAACACAGCATAGGAGCTCTGGATATCAAGTGCAAGAGCGGCTTAGATTTAACTACTCAGTAATTCAAGGATGTGAAGTCTTCCCTGATGACTCGGTTCATCCTCATGATTACCGCGTTGCTGCAGAATAATACTCTTTCTCAATTCTCATTATCTACTCCGCCCCAAAAAGGGTGGGCTTGAGCACAGAAATATTACTCTAGGAATAGAGTTCTGGGTGGTGTGAGTTTTAATTTTTCCTATGACATCGTCTATCTTCTCTCTTTTCTTTTTCTTCCTTTCTCTTTTTTTTTTCTTTTTTCTTCATTTTTTCTCTCTCTTTTTCTTATTTTCTTCTTTTTTATATTTCTCTTCCTTTTTTGTTTTTGTTTTTTTTTTTGCTTTTATCATTATTTGAGGAAATCAATTCGTCACAGTCCTTTGTCTTGAGGACAACGATGGAGCAAACAACACTGCCCCAAGTTACTCAGAATAGTCACGATTTGAAAATATTACCATCACTCATGAAGCTAAGGTTTCCTGAATTGGATGATGTGTCTCCACCTTATCACCTCAGCGGAGTGCCCCAAAATTCCCACACTTTTATCCGAACAAGCCTATTACCAGGTTTCGAACATAGGAGTGCTTTTTATTATTCTTTTCTCTTTCTTTCTCTCTTTTTTTTCTCTTAGTTCTTTCTCTTTTAATTCTTATTTTTATTTATTTACTGCCTAGAAGATTATGCCCAGAGTTTCAATTTCAAGCGACTCTACATGGTTGACATTTGGAGCTTTTTCGTCCTTGAACATCATCGAGAGAGTAGTAGTCTCGCTTTGCCGACCAGAGTCTGGTAGGGAAGATTACACCCCACTAAAATCTATCTAATGTCACATCTTGCAATTGATATCCAATGTCCTACAACAGCGAGAAAATATATATCTATGTACTTTGAAGAACATTATATGTTAAGCGAAATGTGTTCTTCATTGGAATAAAAATCAACAAACATGCCCCATCACAAAAGGTCTTTACCACATGTAGTAAAGTTGATTCTTTTATTACTTCAGGGAGATCTTTTAATGTAGAGACATCTCTGGCTTCTTCAGCACTATGCAGACTTGCCCCTCATCCTTGGTCCTCCACTGTTGGATCAACTCTCGTGTCACGGTTCCATCATTGACCAGCTTCTTGATTTCTTCCAATAAAGGTCTACATTTTCTGGTGGGATGCCCTGGTGCCCCCATATGGAATTCGCATGTGCTACTCGAGTCAAAACTATGGGCAGACGGATCAGGTGCAATCTTCATCGGTCTACGAGCAAGATAGTGACCCCTACCAAATGAGGCCAAATGTCTAAGATAGATATTCCAAACACTTCCAAATTTGCGCTCGTCTGAGGAATTTTCCTTGATGACTTGGAGGTGTCAGTCTATCTTCTTCTTTTATAGCCACGCGAACCCTGGAGATGACACTCATTTACCTCTCCATCTTTATCTATCTTATCTTCGATTCGGTCGTTAGACTTAGACCCCAATTTTCCTTCTTTGATTGCATATTCTATCCTCTCTCCAATCGTCATGAAATCTTCAAATCTGTTTCTCGATTTTTCCAACATCACATCGAAGAAAGGAGAAGGAAGCGTTGCATGGAACATGGGAGTTAACTTTTCTTCCGCTATAGGAGGCTGGACTTGGGTCGCCAAACATCGCCACCTTAGTGCATATTCCCTGAATTTTTCACTTGGTCTCATTTTCTCATTCTGAAGAAACTGACGACAGGGTGCTAAATCTAAAGCATATTTGTATTGACTCAAGAATGCATTAGCGAGGTCACCCCATGACCTAACTTGGTTTCTGTTCAAACGGTTATACCACACTGCTGCAGGTCCCGTCAGGCTATCATGGAAGTGGTGGATCAACAATTCTTCATTCTTCATGTATCCTTCCATTTTTCTACAGAACATTGTTAAGTGAATCTTCGGGTAGCTAGTTCCGTCATACTGCGCAAATCCGGGAACCTTGAAATCTGGAGGAATAACCAAATCAGGGACTAGGCAGAGTTCCCTCGTATTGAAAACATTTATCTTTTCTTTCTTCTTAAGCTCTTTCTCGATTTTTTCTTCTAGCTGGTCAAGACTTGACTCTTCAGTTCGTTCCATTTTCCAACTAATTCTGCCATCGAACCCCAAGTGTTAAATGATGAAGTGCCATGCGATGATAAAATTATTAAACAATGCAAAGGGCGTGATGCAAATGCAATGCATGAATGCAATAAAGCATCGATTCCGCAAGTGATTTGTCCCTATAGGACATCTTTCATTCAGACCATAAGGTTTCATTACATCCGGTATTAGGGTTTTACAGATAGCGGTGAGCCCTGGCACCTAATATCTTGACCTCATTCAACAGTCTTGTCAGCTTTCCTTCGCGGTCCAACGCTGGATCCATATTCTGACTTATTGGTGCTACTGCATCGGCTAAATCTGCTACCTGTTGAGCTACTTGTCGGGCTTGAGTCGTAACCATCTTCATGTCCCGGTCTTTCTCCCGTATTGTTTGCTCAGCCTTTTGTAGCTGAACGGTCATTGCCCCAGCACGGATCTCACTGGTACATAAAAAAGTCTCGAGCCTCGCTACCTGTTCTTTGAGTGCTGCATTTTCCATTTGAAAGGCTTGTGATTCATTCCTTTCCTGCTGCAGACTTGATTTCAGGATATCTTCCATGGCCAGACTGCTTTCCAACTCACTTTGGAGAATGTCGCGTTGGCCTTCAGCTTCTTCCAGCTTCTGTGATAATGATCTGACTTTATTCTTACTATTCTTGCATTTCTGCTTCCAGCATTCTAAACCGTTCCTGAGTTGAATCATACCATTGACCCACTCTTCCACGGTGTCACCCAGACCGACACTCTTGCATTCAAAGTGCAGCTTCTAGTACTCGTCTTGTACATTCTTTAATTTCATGCTCAGATCGTGCCTCTCATGCTCGAGCTGGCCGCACTTGCATGCAAGTTCATCTTTTGAGACACTTTTATTCTTGACTCCTAAATTTATCCTGCTTGAGTGACCCACTTCTGTGTTACCCGAACCTTGGGCTGGGTGTTGGCCCTCCTTCGACTTTGCCCCTCGGGCAACGGCTAGCTTGCTGTAGAAACAGGGTTGTCTGTTTTCGAAACCCAAAACTCCCATTCTGCTAAGATCTCGAACTCTGTCCTTCAGGGCCCTACAATCTTCAGTGTGATGACTCGAATCGCCTATGTGGTAGCTGCACCCGACACGACTGTTGTAATCCTTCGGATAAGGAGGTTTTCTTGGTACAGACTTCACTGGTATAATAAGGCTCCTTTCGATAAGCAACGGAAGTAACTCGGTGTATCTCATAGGTATAGGATAAGGCCTTCTGATGTCATTAGATTCTCGAGCTTCCCCTGGTTTTGCCTCTGTTCCCTTGGTATCTACCCCAGATATGCTACTTGTTTGCTTCTTGAGATTGATCACAAAGGGATTCGATTTGTCATATTTAAACGGTGTTGTCTATTTCGACATTCTGACCATTCGGTTCCACATTCTGATCCTCGATCGAATCTTTTCTGAGTTCGGCATGCTGCTTGCCATTCATCATAGCATTCATCTGGTCCATCATCTCGGACATCTGCTTCTTTAGTTCTTGTATTTCATCTTGTTTGTCACCAGAATTGACACTGCTTACCGGATCTGTTCTGGAGTCCTTCAATGATTCTTCTTTGGCTGTCCCTGGCCTAGACTCGAATCCTCTAATCTGGTCCACCGGACCGTCTAATCAACCTAGAAAACTCCTACTTCCAAAACTGGGTGTTACAACTCTGCCCCGCTTAAGAAATTTTATCCTCAAATTTTACTTGTGGAAATAGATGTGGAAACTGCTCTATCATGTTCTACTTACTCTTCCACATGGCCTCCTCAACACCGCAATATCGCCACAACACCTTAACAAGCTCAATCGTCTTGCCACGTAAAACTTTACTACTGGAATCAAGGATCTCCATCGGTTTCTAATCATAAGACAAATTCGATCGCAACTCAACATCCTCCATTGACATCACATACAACGGATTCAAACGATACCTCCACAACATGGATACATGAAACACATCATGAATCTTCTCCAACTCAAGAGGTAACCTCAATTGGTAAGCCATAGGACCTACACGTTCCAACACCTCAGACGGTCCAATAAACCTCGAACTTAACTTTCCTTTACTCCTAAAGCGCAACACCTTCTTCCAAGGTAAGACTTTCAAGAAAACCTTTTCACAAACCGCGTATTCAACTTCCCTACGCTTCACATTTGCATAGTATTTTTGCCTATCTAAGGTCACTTTTAAATGATCACAAATAAGCTTCACCTTTCCATATGTGTCTTTCAACACATCAGGTATAGAAACATACTTTTCCCCAACCTCAGCCCAACACAATGGCGTATGGCACTTCCTACCATACAAAGCCGAATCACTCTAAATCATTGTGTTAATTTTCTATCTTTTTTCTTCCACCACCAACACCCAAAAATCGACTTCTCCATTACTTGGCAAGCAATTTCGGTTGAAGGAATTCGAGCCCAAAATTGGTATCAAAGTGAGGCTCAATCGAGAAGGTTTAACCACCTATTAAGGCAATCTAGCAAGCTCGACCAACAAACAAGTCAACCGAGTTTCATAGCATTATCTTTCGACAAACTTTCCTTCTTCAACGGTGACAACTATGCTTCTTGGAAACATAGAATAATGTTCTTCATGAAAAGCAAAGACTACTGCCTTTGGGTCATAGTTGAAGATGGACCATTCATGCCAAATCAAAGCAAGACGGAATGGAGCGCGAAAGATCGCAAGAAGATGGAACTCAATTACAAGGCCATACACATTTTATTTTGTACATTGGGCCCGGAAGAATATGCAAAAATATATTCTTGTGAGAGTGCAAAGGAGTTATGGGACAAATTTGAAGCAAACCGTGAAGGGACAAATGAGGTGAAGGAGACAAAGATTTGTATACTCAACCTCGAATACGAAAACTTCAAGATGGACCCATATGAAGACATCAAGAGCATGTTCGATCGGTTCTCTGCAATCGTCAATCAACTCAAAAGTCTTGGAGAAGAGATTTCGGAAGAAAAGTTTGCTCGGAAGTTGATTTATTCACTTACCAAATCATGAGAGAGCAAGAAGACGGCCATTATTGAAGTCAAAAACTTGAAGAAGCTCAAGCTTGAAGAGCTCGTAGGGTCTCTTCTCACCCATGAGATGATGTCTCTACCCTTGAAGAGGGAGAAGGAGAAGATAATCCAAGAGCAAGGAATCAATGTCAATATCATTGCTCTACAATCCTCCACAAGCCACCAAGAAGAATCAAGTGAGGAGGAAAGTGAAGATGAAGAGATGCCCTATTTCTTCAAGGAATTGGCTCGATTCATGGAGAGCAACAAAGAAGAATCCAAGCATGAATCGAAGAAGAAGATGGTAGATTCCCCCAAGTGCTTGAAATGTAAGAAGACGAGGCACACGAAATCCGATTGCCCTCGCTTCAACACAAAGGGATCATCGTCAAAGAAAGCATATATGGCTACATGGAGTGATGAAGACTCCACCGATGAAGATGAGATAATAGCCCACCTATGCATGATGACCCTCCAAGAGGAGGAGGTAACTTTTAACTCATCTATTTCTAATTCTTATACTTTTGATGAGTTGCAAGATGCCCATGACAAATTGGTTTTGGAATTTAAAGCTTCATTTTCAAAGAACAAAAGTTGATTTCTAAATTGAAAATGAAAATAATTTGCTTGTAAAAACCAATTTGGAATTTGAAGCAAAATTGAAGAATTTTGAACTCAAATTTTTAGATTTACAAAATTTGCTTCAAAAGAAAGAAAAATATCATCAAATTGAAGTAGATGATATTAAGAAAGAAAAATATTTGATTTCCAAAGAACTTGAAAAGAAAAACAATTTAGGAAAATCAAATTTTTTTCAAAGACAATCTACTGCCCCTAGATTTTTTAATGGAAAAGTTTTTAGAAGTATTTGGGTCCCAAAAGGACTAAGTACTTCAACTAAAAAGGATGAAATTGAAAATTGGATTCCTAAAGGGACTAAACTATGTGCTACTAATGTCTATGGATCCAAAGCAATTTGGATACCAAAATATTTGTGATTGTCTTATTGTAGGTATGATGGAGCCTTGATCAACAAGTGATAAGATTGAGGGGGAGCTCTATACACACAAATGATGAACACTTGAAGAAGAAAAGCTTCACATCCTCTCTTTGATTCAAGTGCGGTAAAATTAGTTGAATTTTAGTTTATTTTAATTTGATTTATTTGTTTTAGTTCAACTAGCTTATCATATATGTTGGACTAACCATTTGAATGATGCTTGAGTAAGGGGGATTCTATTTAAAAAAAAAAATCATTTTTTGTCAATTTTTTTAACTCTCCTTTGTTATTGGTCTTTAAAGTTTAAACCACTTTTGATATAACAAAAAGGGAAAGAATGTTTTGAAAATTTGAATTTTAAAATGAATAAGGGGGAGCTTATAAGATTTTCATTCAAATCTTATTTTTACTAAGGGGGAGAATCTCAAAAACAATTTTTCAAGTTAGTTTTATTTTATCAAAAAGGGGGAGATTGTTAGGATATTTGTTTTGATATAACAATTGAAAATAGTTTTGGACTAAATTGAAAAGGTTTCAAAAGTGTTTCTAAGTTCAAACAACTTGAAAATAAGTTTGAGAAGTTTTTGAGAGGTTTTGGAAATGTTTTAAACGTTTTAAAGTAGCCAAACTCAAGCTTTCAGCACTACCATATCGATACAGTTACACTCCATATCGATACACCTTAGGGTTTCAGCTACGGTAATTTTCCAAAACCAAAAACCCGTATCGATACAGGCTTATGCGTATCGATACACTTTAAAGGCATATCGATACCCTATGTTTTCAAATCCCAACGGCTAATTTTTTAAAACCCTAACGACTATTTTACCTATAGTGTATCGATACACTTCAAAGGTGTATCAATACACGCAGTGTATCAATATACTCCAGAGGTGTATCCATGCACCAGTATCGATACACTTCATAGGTGTATCGATACACCAAGTATGAAGAGCATAACATCTAGTTTCTAAAGAATGCATATCGATACGGCAACACCGTATATCGATACGGTTGACTCCAAAATAATATTTTTACTAGAAATAAAGTTTCCAATGGCTCCAAATCATCCCCAAAGTCTTCAAGGCTAGAAACTCAATTGGGAGTATAAAAGCCATCAAGAAGCATCTTAAGAAGCTAATGATAAAATTGCCAACATCTATTATGATTGTAATCAAGTCTTAGTGCTTTAATTCCCATTCTTTGTATAGACAACACTTGTGAGCTTAAATGTCATTATATGCTCAAGTGTATTAGGATTTGGCTGAGAGCTTAAAGAGTGCAAACACATACCTTGAAGAGAGGATTTCTTATTTGCTTTGTTTTTCTCTTTTTCAAAGAGGGTTTACCCAAGCTTTAGGGTAGAAGCTTTGAGTGTGTAACGGTTGCCTCCTAAGCCTAGAAAAAGGAAAGAAATTCAAAATGAATTTGGGAAGTCCTTAGTGGGGAAGCTAAAATAGTGGATGTAGGCTTTGGTTAGAAAGCCGAACCACTCTAAATCATTGTGTTAATTTTTCTATCTTTTTGCTTCCACCACCAACACCCAAAATTTGACTTCTCCACCACTTGGCAAGTAATTTCAGTTGAAGGAATTTGAGCCCAACAATGCCAACATCTCTATGATTGTATTTAAGCCTTTGTGCTTTAATTCCCATTCTTTGTATATACTACACTTGTGAGCCAAAATAATTATGTATGCTAAGTGTATTAGGAATTTTGGTGAGAGAAAGAGTGCAAACAGATACCTAAGAGAGGAATTTATTGTTTGCTTTTATTTTCTCTTGTTTGAGAGGATTCCCAAAGCTAGCGTTGTAAGCTTTGGATGCTAGGCTTAGTAATTGAGTCTAGGTTGAAAAGGTTGCCTCCTAAGCCTTGTAAAAGGAGAAGATGTAACACCCCAGTTTTAGGCTTAGCGGATTGTGGTTTGTTAGACGGTCTGGTGGATCGAGTTAGAGATTCGAGTCAGATTCGGGACTGTATATTTTTTGGTGAGATAAAAATGTGGAAAATAGTTAAAAATCATCTTTTATTATATATTAATTTTTGATGGAATCAATTTTAGAAAAAGGAATTTGGAAATGTGACATTTTGGATTATTGATCAAAATGTGATTTTTGAAAACTATTTTTAAAGGTGACTAAAATGGAAAAGATCAAATTCTTAGAATCTTTAAGGAGCTATTTTACCAAGTTTTTCTGATGATTTCTCCCTTAATTTTAAGATATTTTAACATGTGTTTTAAAGATAATTAAAAAGGCATTTTAGTTAAAAAGTTAGTTAGGCTCATTAAAGAAAATTCACGTAACTTTTCTCTCCACTCTCTCCTCAGCCAAACACTCAAGTTTTCTTCAAAATCCAGAGGTGAGGAGTATTTTAACTTGTTTTTATGATTGGTAATGGTTTGATTAACATTGTTTTTGCAAAATCTCATTTAAATCTTGTGTTTTCTTAGCTTTTGTCAAACCAATTAAGGGAGAAATCTCACAATAGGGGTAAGGTCTGTGATATCCTCTATTGTATGGTTCTTTACTGAAATTCCTGAGTATTTGATCCTTGATTTATAGTTTGGAAACTGATTTTAATGTTACATCAATGATTAATTGAGTTATTTTGGGAATATTGATAAGATATTATAATTTTTGAAGTGGATCTATTTTTCCAGTGTTTGAGTTGGATTTAATATATGTTTTGGATGTATTTTGATGTTGATAATTTTTTTATCAATAGAATCTCGAAACTCTTGAATCTCTAATTAGTTAGGTTGTTAGATTGAGGTTTTGCGGTGATATTTGCGTTTAATCCTTGCTGGAGGTAAAAGCATGCTAGGAAAAGGTTTTTGGATGTTATTATATGTTGATTAAAGGCTTGTATTGTTGTTTTACGGCTGGGTTAAGTTTTGGAAACGTTTGATGGTGTTTTCGGTATGTTTCGACTGCTGTTTGAGTGGGCATCTTGGGAGTTGCGGGAGTTTTCTGTTGGGCAATGGTTTAAATGCATTTTAATGCATTTTCCCTATGGTTTTATGTGTTTAAAATAGGGGATAATCAAGCCGTCGAAGCGTGACGTGTTTGGTGGCTTGCGAGAGCTTGTTTCGCGTTGGCAAGGAAGGCAAAGCGTATTGGTGAGTGGAAACTGGTTTTAGATGCTTTAAAAAGGTTTGTAAAGGTTGTTGGGAGTTTAGGGTAAGCGTGAGAAACTTACCTAAGCTCAGAAATAAGTTTCCTTTATTTTGATGTTGAATATCGGCTAAGATATGAGCATGTTGTTTGCATGTTTTGGCAATAAACATGGTATGATTTACTTACTGGTAATGCATGATTTTGAGTACATATGTAGGGGATTGAAAGTATATATTAAATGCTATTGATCATTGGTATTCATTTCGGTTGAGAATGGTGTTATTGCATTGGCAATGAGATTTGCATATGTGTTGTTTATGAGATGCATTTTAAAACAATAAGTAAATAGTTTTGTAAATGATATATTGGCTATGTGGCATGGTGAAAACAATCGGATATAGTTGGCATGCCATAGGATTAAAAGTGCACTATAAAATATGAACAAAATTGATCGTGGCCATGGGTCCTTGAGGTATGGTAGTTTAACTAGGCCACTCGGACTATTGGGACATCATTTGGGGCATGCGGTTTAACTAGGAAACCCAAACTGATGGTGATCTTGCTGTTTAACTAGGTAAGGTGGGTGCTCTTTCGGTTTAACTATGCAAGGTGAGTGCTCTTGCGGTTTAACTAGGCAAGGGTGAAATCTCATTGCTTAACTAGGCGAGGGTGTAAAATCTTGCGGTTTAACTAGGCAAGGTTTGGGAATCATGCGATTTAACTAGGCATGGTATGAGAGATCCGTGTATCCAATATGTGTAAAGGATAGAGGTAGTCTACCCGGGTCACTATAATTACCAATATATGAAAAAGATTATGTATTGATTCGTGTATTAAATGCTTTACGATTTAAGCATGGTTTGATTAAAAAGCTTGGGATTTAAGCATGAGATGTTATTGATGTTATGAATATCATTATGTTTAGATTCGTTTAGAATCATGAGGAAGTGCTTTGTAAGTAAGCATGTTTTGGGAGAAGCAAGCATATGTTTTTAAATGAATGTAAATGCATCGTTGTTTATGAGCATCCTCACTAAGCAAGTGTGCTTACGCTCTATTTTTTCGAATGATGCAGAGCATTGAAGTTGGGGCAGCAAAGGCAAGGTTTGCAAGGATCCAAAAGACATACTACTTTTGAGTATGAACTCAGTTCACGTTTCCGGTTAATAAGGCAATATGTTCGCCAAGGTTTTTGGGAGTTGTAATTCAGTTTTCTTACGGATTTTGAGTATGCTTTCTATGCTGGTTTTTGAGGATAGTTGATGTTGCTAAGCTTGATGTCAAAACTTGTTTGTACTTGTGGATGAATAGTGGTTTAGGTATGCATCTAGTGCTTTCTTGTTGTTCGCTTTGTTGCGATGGTTTAAGCGAGTTTTGTATACTATGTTAAGTGTGTTGGAATGTTCTTATACTGGGAATGGCTTAAATGTGCATTTTGGTATGTTGGTAAAGTGGTATAGGGAGAATGCCTCTAGAGTGGTCTTTGAAAGCATGATGTTGTTATGGTTGTCTAATCCTGGTATAAATGTTAGATTATGTATATTGTTGTGTTGTTATGTATGTTTGAAAGTTGATAGGGGCCAATCGCATCTAGAAGTGGGTGAAAAATCAGCTAATCTTAACATTAAAAGCCCAGGCGTACCGGTACGCGAGGGACCGTATCGGTACAGCTAGGCAATTATGGCCGAGGCATTTTGGTGCAGGTAGAGGTATTTTAGTACATACAGGCAATCAAAGCCAGAGCGTATTGATACGGGCAAGGGTGCTTCGGTATGCTTTGTGATTACTGGAATTTCACTTTTTAATGATTAGCCCGAGTACTGAAACACCAATAGACCGTATTGGTACAATTTGAAATGGTTTTAAATAGTATTTTAAATTCGAGGTAGTGTACCGATACGGGCCTCACCGTATCGAAACGATGAGTTCATAACTGTATCGATACGGGTCCCAGCGTATCGATACGGATGTTGTTAATTCAGTTAATGTCATGGAAGGTTAGTTCTGGTTTTTTTCGTTTTAGTCCATGAATCTTGCTTTGTTAATTAATTAAGTGTGGGTGATCATTTGAGGCTGAAATTTGTCATATAAGCATGAAATGAACTTAGTTAAAGGCTGGTAACTTAAAAAGCTAAAGAGTCTTTCCAAATGGTTGAATTTACGTTTTGGTCTCTAAGTTGTGTCATGGCCAATTGGATATCGTTATGATGCCCGATTGAGATAAGTGCTCACCTTTGAACAGTATGATCTTGTAGGAAGGCATTAATACATCTAGATAAGATATAAAAATGGACATGTTTTTGGTTTAATCTTCCCGGTTTACTTCGGTAAACCTAATGTAACTTGCTCGGTTCGGTCTCTCGACTAGGCCGGGTCGAGGGGGTTACAGAAGAAATCTTAGTGGATTTGGGAAATCCTTAGTGGGGAAGCTAAGGTAGTGGATGTAGACTTTGATTAGAAAGCCTAACCATTCTAAATCTTTGTGTTCATTTTTCTATCATTTTGCTTCCACCACCAACACCCAATATATCACTTATCCACCACTTGGCAAGCAATTCCGGTTGATTCTTCAAGCCCAACAGTATCAAAAAGGTGTAGGGTTTATATGTAGAGAAAACTCTCATTGGTGGACCTTTAGATGGTTTCTGGTTGAGATGTGGGGAGTGTTGAGAGAACACATGTTGAATCCGTGTATCCGATGTTATATTTTGTAAAGTGGAACTTGGTTGATGATCACTTGTAAGCCAATATAATTAATGATGTATCATGGGATGGATTTTGTTGTATATTGTTGGTTTATACTTGTTTTACTCTTTAAGCCTTGTATTTGGTAGTTATGCATGGAAAGCTTAAATTGAGTGCAGCAAATGAGACTTTGCGGTTCATCCATGCTATATGTTGCATATGGTTTAATTTGCATGTTTTGGAAATGTTAAGTTCATGGTTTTACAAGGCATGATATCGTGAAGATGATTTGAAAGGTGTTTTAAAAGTGGTTTTCAAAGTGGAATGTTAAACGATATTAAATGCATTGATGGTGGTTTATTTTAGAGCACTCATCACTAAGCCTAGTGTGCTACACTCTCTTTTTCCATCAATGTAGAGAATTAACAGTTGGAGGCAGCAAGCAAGCGAAGGAAATTCCAAAGACTTGTGTTTATGTGTAATTTCCCAATTTTTGGCTAGTGACCAAAATGTAAATTTTGAAAGTTTTGTGGGTAAAGTATAAACTTTGGAAAAGTTTAGGGACCAAAGTGTAATTTTCAAAAGTTTTGTATTTAACCCCGTAAATGAATAGTTTACCCCTAAGAATGATGTTTTTGTGTTACCCGAATTTTTCGTACGATGTTTGTATTATTGGCTATAAAGCGATATAGTTCAGAAGAATATTTAGATAATCGGATCGAATCAAATATCTAGGATACTTTGAAGGATGATAAGGGAAGGTTAATTATGTCATTTTACATGTCTAAGATATTTTCTTTGTGTTGGAAGAATATGAACCCTTGGATTTAAGTTGATTTTTCTATGTTAAATATGAGCCTTTGGATGAAAAATGGCAAGATCGTAATTTTGGAGAAATATTAGGGGCAAAGCTGGTAACTACTAAATCAAGATTAAATCTAGGCCATTGGATGAAAGATGATGACATGTGGTACATTATGGGTACATTATGGGTTCATTGGATTTGAGGGCAAAATGATTATTTCACTATTTGGAGGATTTTTGATAATTATCAAAATAATAGACTGAGTTAGGAAAATTCAGTCAGGTCCTTAAGAAAGGAAGTTTTTATGAGATAATAGTATTTATTTTCCGAATATGGAAATATAGAATTTTCATAATAGATCTGATAGCTCGGTAAAGGTAAAATCGTAGTAGAAGTATTTAATGTATATCAGGAAATCAGATTGAATTGAAATTTCATAGGTTGTTCCATAAGCCATAGAAAATCATAAAATGATATTTATGGAATAGTGGCTGATTGGTAATTTCACTATTTAAATGAATTTAAAATTAATTTAATAGTTACAAATAGTTAAAAGATGAACAAATGTTAATCTTTTCCAGCCTTGAACCATGGAGAAAGAGGGGAAAAAAGAAGAAAATTTTCCAAGCTCGATTTAAGCCCCAAATCTCAGTTTTAAGGTAATCTTCCGAACTACAAAGTTGTTCTACTCTTCGAGCTCTATCCTTTGATGTAAATAATTCATAGAATACTTGCTTGGTTGATGAGATTTGATATGAGGAATAAATTAGGGTTATGTGAATTTTGGGAATTTTGAAGATTTAAGAAACTATGTTTGATTTTACGTTGTTTCCATGCTTAGGACTAAATTTGATTGATGTATAAAGTTAAGAGACTATTTCGTTTAGCATTTAAAGGTTAGGGGCTGGTGTTTAAATCTGAAATTTTAAGAGTATTTATATATTTGATGAAGATTGAAGCTTGAATTTGATGTTTGGAGGATGAAAATCTAGTTATTTCAACTAGTGACTGAATTGGCAATTTGGAAATCTTTATGGACCTATTCAGTTTGATTGATTAATATTAGGGCTGATGTTGTTTTGTATTTAATAAGTTGTTATTGATTATATAAGGTTTTTCTGAGCATGAAAATGAAGTTAGAATGCTAAACCGACGATTAATTGCTTTAGTGACTATTTTGACAATTTATCAAACTTGAATGGTCTATTCGGGAAAGAGGATATGTAGAAGGAGTAAAACCGATTTTTAGTTAAAATGATGGAATTAAAGTAGTAATGTTGATTTGAGGACTAATTTGTAAAGTTAATAAGCTTGAATCCTTATATTGGAAATTTGTGACCATTTTGACAAATCAAGAGAAATTAGAGAAGTAAAAGTTTAAGCCTATTTTTAATAATGATATAAAGAGAACTTATGACTACAAGCTTCATTTAGTCATTTGGAGTAAAGTGATGGGACTAAATTGACAAGTAGAGAAACAAAGAGAAGTTGGTGTAAATTAGAAGTTATTTATGGAAAGTTATGTTGGAATTTAAATTTTGGCAGTAAGTTTAGAAATTCGCCATAAATTTTATAAAAAGGGTTAGATGGTGAATTTTATATCGATATAAAGGTATGCCAGTCTAGTTTCATTTCCAACAAACGGAAACTGATTCCGAGTACCGTGTTAAAAGATATGGATTTTTATTCGAATGAAGGTCAGAAAAATTATAGAGCAGTTTTCTGCCTGGACAATCAGTGACGTGAATTCAGTGATTTTTCATATTTTTTGTAGATTTTATTCATTTATGTGGCTTATACCGTTAGAACCGTTATCGAATCTAGTTTCTACAGTATAAAGGAAATTAAGATCCAGTATGTATTATGCCCTATATAAATAAATCTTTGAAGGTAGCGCAAGCTGTCAGAAAATGAAATTTGAAACATTTTGTATTTAAATGTTAGTCAGCAAGCTCGGAAGAATTAAGGGAAGTTCAAATTGGTCACTAAGGACCATAATGAGTTTCTGAACAGTATAAGGAAGAAAGGAAAAATATTTGGAAATTTTATATTCGAATGATTATATTAGACAACATGTTTAAGGTATTGTTAGATTTGAATCTAATAAATATTTTATTTTATTCATATGATTAATGAAGTCAAGTCTGAATCAAAGAAGGTTCGAGGTTCTATGAAAGAAAGGATCGAACCAGGACTTAGTGAGGCATTGTGTTAAGTGGCCAAGGTGAGTGCAATGCATATATAATATGATACATTGATGTTTTATACATCATTGGGATGGCTTGTGACGAGCCTACCCAAATTTTACTGTCATTATATTTATGTCATGGAGCATATGATTGACATATTTTAAATATGTCAAATGTTGAATATAAATGCATAGATCACTAGTTTATATTATGTTATATTATGAATGTTATTTCGGTTAAGAACTGCCAAATGTTAAATTATGTTGATATACATTGCCATGGTTGAAATAAATATGAAAAATATGCCCAGGTAAGTCAATGAGGGAAAGGGTATAGTTGGCATGCCATAGAGTCCAGCAGCACGCTACATACTCGATTTAGCACTATAGCGTATATAAAGGACACTTAGTGCATATGGTGGGCACGACCTTATGTGTATTAGCACTATAGTGTATATAAAGGACACTTAGTGCATATGGTTAGCACTGCCTTACGTGCGGATGGTGGGCACGACCTTTTGTGTATTAGCACTTCGGTGTATATTTGACTCGCGTACCCATGGTCCTCAAGGTTTATTTTCGACTATAAATTAATGGATAATAAATGGTAAACATGTTAGGGAGTATATGAACTCTCGGAGTAAGTGGTAAGTATATCAGTAAGAAATTTATATACGGTTTATATTATATTGATATATGATTAATATGATGGTATACTTATCTAGTGATCATGACGCATTTATGCATATAAGGCATATTATGACAAATGGACAAGCATGAAAATCTTATGACATTGGCATATAATAAATAATTACTAATGCTGTGTGAAAGTTGATGCATTGGCATATATCATGCTATATAAATGTAGCCATGAAGTTGAATAAACTTTAAATTATTGTTATTAACTTCCTTTACTGCCTCACTAAGTTCGTACTTAGCGTGTGTTTGATTGTACACACGTAGGTAAATCAAGATGAGGGTGAGAAGAGCATTGCATCAATATTGGAAAGCTCAACAGGTAATCACGGTAATGACATCCTAATTGAGGTTTGATTATTATAGCAGCATGTATACTTGCTAAACCTATTCGAATTGTGATTGGCCTTTAAAGTTGTTATGGTTTCATTATAATTGGTATTTTTG
The DNA here is from genome assembly GCA_019671005.1 of Hibiscus mutabilis. NCBI lineage: Eukaryota > Viridiplantae > Streptophyta > Magnoliopsida > Malvales > Malvaceae > Hibiscus > Hibiscus mutabilis. The sequence goes on from CM033738.1 coordinate 32,263,108, forward strand.
GAAAGATTCAAAGTTAAGAGTAAACTCAGGTGATGAGTTGCATGCTAAGATAATTGATTTATGATTGGAACTCGAATAAATGATTTATCTTGATTTTAAATAAAGTTAAGCGTGCTTGGGCTAGAGAAATTTTAGGATGGGTGACCATTGAGAAGTTTTCTGAAAATTTTAAATTACCCCGATTTTGATTAAAGAAGTCATAACGTTTCTGACTCGTACTTGGTGTATGGATATGGGAAGGGGTGTTACATTATGAAAGTATGGTTTCGATTTAGACTTGTAAAAAAAGCAATATGGTCAATTGTTGTTTGGGAGGGTTGATTGCTAAACTCTCTGTTTCTTAAAGTTTTAAATGTTGTTTGGGACTTGTATGAGGCTTAAAGTGCTTGATGAGTGCTTGAATTTATATTTCGAATGTTGATTAGGAAGCTTGCCTATAGATATTGCGGATTTTTTGATCTATGCTTGTTGATTTGTTGTAAATTCTGGTTTGATTGCATAAAGTATGCCTATGATGAGGTATGATGTTTAGGTAAGTTTTGTATGTGTTTAGCGTGAGCCAGAGTGTCATATGTTGACCTAGAGGTCATTACAGACCTTTGTGTACAGGTATAGGTCCTTTGGTTCTGGTATGCGGGGTTTGGAGAGGCTCAGAAATGTAAAAATATAGAAAGGGTATCGGTACGCCTAGCCACCATATCGATACGCCTCGAGGGAAACTTGTACTAGTTTTGGTACATAGGCTCTCGTACCAGTATGCTTTCTAGTTACTAGAACTTGGAATTCAAAATAATTTCCTAAGGGATATGTATGGGGTATCACTATATCGGTACGGGTTTGCTTAACACACCATATTAATACGGGTTAACGTGTATCAGTATGAGTATCCGTTAAGGTTGTTAAGCTGTATTAGTACGGGTTGTCTTGTATCGGTAAGCAGTGTAGGATTTTATGCTTTTGTCTGTTGGGGTTTGAAATTGTGCAAGTTGGTCATTGAATGTTATGTATGCAATTAAATGATGTTCGGATAATTGTTTTAAGCTGGAATTTAACACGTGAGCATGAAAATTGGATTAAAGAAGGATTGGTAACTTTGATTTTAATTAAGTCTTTGTAATTTGCTGAAATTACATTTTGGTCACCAATTTGCATGTTTGAACAATTGAACCCTATTTTGAAATCTAATTGCAATGTAACGTTTCTGTTGATGCATGTTTACCTTAGGATCTAAATCTATGCATTTAGATAAGGTAAAAATAGATCTGGTATAGGTTATTAGTTTAGGTTTTCTTCAGCAAAAAATTGACCCTTTTAGCTAGATTTTGGCTAGACCAGGTTAAGAGGGTTACATTTGTTGGTATGAGAGCCAGGTTTACAAAATATTGAGATGTTCTTGATAATTGTTTATTGCTGTTTTCTATACACGGTGATTGTTTATTCATATGGTGATTGATATATGCTATGTTGAGGTACTTTTGGGGACACATTGCCTTATTACTACAGTTATAAAATGATTTTGGTTTGAAATGGAAGTCTTGGATCTGTTCTTGAAGCTGTCATGATTGTTTTTTGTTTTGATGTAATTACCATGCCTTAGATACATTTTTACACGATACCACCGAGGTGAGAATTAAGATCAGGCACGAGTGCTGCTGCCAAAGAGCAGGGAGTTGAGGGTGAGATAGTGCATCCTGAGGGGTTGCCACCTCCTCTGCCTATTCACCTGAGGGAGTGGAGAAAGTACCACCTACACCACTTGGTCCGGTGTATGGTGATATGATGCCTTTGGTTTAAGTGATGACTATAGTGTTTCAGGCAGCGATGGCTGGAGTACATGTACCTATAATGGCACTGACTGACACTGCTAATCTAGTGTTATCATTGGAGTGTCTGCGCAGTCTTGGAGGAGTTGAGTTTAGAGGGTTGGCATCCGAGGTATCTGAGGAGTGGTTTGCCAATATAGATCGAAATTTGGATCCGATGGGGTACAGTGATATCCGTAAGCTAGGATGTATGGTGTCTTTGTTGCAGCGTGATGCTTACAACTAGTGGACTACTGTGATCATGGGCATGGAACCCGATGATGTGACGTGAGAGCTCTTTCAAGCTACCTTCTAAAAGAAGTATTTGGGACTTAGATACTTGGATGAAAAGAAATGTGAGTTTATGACCCTGGTTCAGGGCAGTATGTCAGTATTTGAGTATAAGGTATAGTTCGTGAGGCTAACTCAGTATGCGCCTGAGTTGGTGCCAGATGAGAGGCATCGATATGACCGATTTCGTTACGGATTGGTACATAATGTTAAGACATACATGTTGGCCACTAACTAAACGAATTTTGATGTATTGGTTACATGGTCAAAGGACATCTAGCAGAGCCTAGGTTTATCTTTTTGTCTGGGAGGTTCGGGCTCTAGGAAGAGAGCTACAAATTTTGGTTCCGGTAGTGGTCAGTCTAAAAGACATCGTGATAGGAGGTATCGCCCTGAGCAGAGGCGGGGTGGAGGTAATGATGGGCGTGGGCTACAGGGCCAGAGTACCCAAGTTAGAGCATTACACAATGCATGTTGGATATGTGGATTGCGAGAGCATATGAGGCGAGACTGTCCACGTTTAGCCAGGGAAGGAAAGGCCCCGTCGACTATTTTTTCTAACTCTTGTTAGAGTTGTGGATCTAGGGATCATATAAGACATGATTGTTCGATGCTGGCTAGGCGTAGGCAGGCACCTGCACCTGTTGTTGCACCACAAAGAGGCCGTGGGCGCAGTCGAGGTAATTTTCAGTGGAGGGAGGAAGGACAGAGGACTGTGGCTCATATAGTGGTAGTTTGACCCGAGGGTGGTGGAACCGTGAGGATCTATACGCATCATGAGCGGAGGAATAACATTGATTTCATAGCAGGTACTTTTTCCTTGCAGTCTATGTCCTTGCATTCTATGATAGATTTGGGTTCTACGCATTCATATATTTTGTATGAGCATGCGCATTTGCTTGATATACTAGTAGAAATGTTAAATTTGGGTACGCAAGTAACAAGTTATTTTAGAGAGACGATTGTTACGAGGAAGTTGTATAGGAGATGTCCTTTAATGGTTCAAGGTCACGTGTTTACGGCTGATTTGATGGAGCTATCATTTCATGATTTTGATGTAAACTTGGGTATGGATTGGTTGATTGAGGATGGGGCTGTGGTCGAATTTGTAACCAAACGAGTTCCGTTGAAACTTGCCGATGATTATAAAGTGGTGGTTGTGGGTGAGAATGTTAAGTTATTGTCCAACGTGATTTTGGCTTTGGAAGCATAGAAGTTGCTGGAGTGTGGGTGTCAAGAATATTTGTCTTATGTTATAAACCTGAATGTGGAAGAAGTGCGGGCTAAGGATATCCGTATTGTTTGTGATTTTTTGGGTGTGTTTTCGGAGGAGTTGCTTGGGTTGCCTCTAGATAGAGAGGTGGAGTTTTGTATTGAGACGCGTACAGATACGGCTCCAGTGTCGATTGCATCGTATCGCATGGCACCGAAGGAGTTGAAGATGCAACTCCAAGAGTTGTTGGACCGTGTTTCATCCGACCTAGTGTGTCACTGTGGAGAGCACCAGTGTTGTTTGTGAAAAAGAATGATGGAATTTTGAGGATGTTCATTGATTATGTAATGCCCTAAAATCGGGCCTAGATGTGGGCCGAATCGGGTAAGTGGTTCGAGAGAACCGGTTTAGGTAATTCAAATAGTTTTGAGAATTTTATTTTATAAAGTTGCTTTTTGGGTAAAATAAAATATGGAAAATACTAGAAATTACTTAATTAATATTTTAAGTAATTTGGTGAATTCAATTTGAGGTAATTAAATCTGGTTTTAAGACATTTTGGCTTAATGACTAAATTGAATGTTTTCAAAATTGTTTTTGGTGACTAAAACGTAAAAGGGTCAAAACTTAGAATCTTTAAGGAGCTATTTGACTAATCTTTTTCAACATATTTCTCTCTTAATTTAGGCTATTTAAGGTATTTTAAGTGGTTTTATAATTAAATAAAAGGGGATTTATTAAAAAGATTTTTAATTACCAAAATCACTTTCTTACATAACTACTTTTCATTCAACCTTTTTCTCTCAACTTTCTCAGCAACCAAACTAGGATTTGTACTCTAAAAATTCTAGGAATCGATTCATATTGATTTCTCTTTTGATTTCTAGTTGATTTATTTAAATTCTATTGCAAAATCTCTTTGGATTTCATCAAAGCTTGGCTAATTAATGGAGAAATCAACAATTAGAGGTGTTTTTCGTTTCTCTCCTCTAGTTAAAGGTTCTTTATTGAAATTCTCAAGTTCTTGATCCTTTGTTATTGATTTATATTAGATGTGTCGATGATATCTTTTCGCACACGTTATGGGCATTACGAGTTCCTAGTGATGCCATTTGGTTTGACAAATGCATCGGCAACATTCATGGATATGATGAATAGGGTGTTCCATGAGTTTTTGGACCAATTCGTGGTAGTTTTTATCGATGATATTCTCGTGTACTCACGTACCGAGGAAGATTATGATCGACATCTCCTAATTGTGTTGCAAGTGCTGTTAGACAACAAGCTTTATGACAAGCTAAGTAAATGCGAGTTTTGGATCAAGCAAGTGGTTTTCCTTGGTCATGTTGTTCCGGCCAAGGGTATTCATGTGGATCTATAGAAAGTTGAGGCCATTGTGAATTGGAAGCAATCGAAGTCTGTTTCAGAGGTATGTAGTTTCTTGAGGTTAGCGGGATATTGTCGATGCTTCGTGGATGGTTTTTCGAAGATTGATACTCCTTTGACGAAGTTGTTGCAAAAGGATGTGAGTTTTGAGTGGACGGAAGGTAGGCGACAAGCTTTCGACAAGTTGAAGTAATCTTTGATGCAAGCTCCAATCTTGATTCAACCTGAGTTGGGGAAGGAGTTTGTTGTGTATAATGATATATCCTACGTGGGTTTAGGGTTTGTGCTGATGCAGTAAGGAAGGGTTGGAGCTTATGCATCTAGACAGTTGAAGGTTCCTGAGCGTAACTACCCTACGCACGACATTGAGTTGGCTGCAGTGGTGTTTTCCTGGAAGATTTGGCAACATTATCTATATGGTGAGAAGTGTATTGTGTACACGGATTACAAAAGTTTAAATTATTTTGTCTCCCAAAAGGAGTTAAATCTTAGGCAACGAAGATGGTTGGAGCTGCTTAAGGATTATAACCTGACAATTGATTATCATCCAGGAAAAGCAAATGTGGTACCAGATACCTTGAGTAGAAAGGTCACTGTGGAGTTAAGGGCAATGTTTGCGCGGCTGAGTGTAATGCTAGATGGTGGGTTGTTAGCGGAGTTGCAAGTGAAGCCTTCGATGTTGCAGATGATAAAAGTGAAGCAACCATATGATGAGTCATGGTGTCGCATGTTAAGGATATCTTGGATGGGAATCAGACGAATTTTGGTTTTAATAAGGACAAAATTTTGTACTTTAATAGTCAGGTGGTGGTGCCGATGGATGAAGAGTTGAGGCATATTCGATTCCTTTTTCCAGGAATCTGGGGAGTACGAAGATGTATTAGGATTTGAAGAAAGAGTATTTCTGGGTTAGCTTGAAGAAGGATGTCACGGATTTTGTTGCTCGTTTCAAGGTTTTTCAACGTGTTAAGGCATAACATCAGTTTCCTTCAGGGTTGTTGCAACCATTAAAGGCTCCTAGGTCGAAATGGGAGAGAATCACCATGGATTTTGTATCCGGTTTTCCTTTGACGTCATTGATGAGTGCGTAAAAGTACTATTTTCTTGCCCTTTTTACTCATATTATTGTTAGACTTAGGCTCATTTTAGTTGCATTGATAGGCATTCATGCATAGTTTGCTAGTTTCCTTGGTTAATGAGCTTGGTATTATATTTTTTTGGTTTTTGTAGAAAATTCGCTGCTGGTTTGTTTTATTTTATGCAGGACAGGGTTATCGTGGCAAATAGGGAGAATACCGAAGAAATTGCCGAAGCTGATTGCCGTGACATATTTGGATAAATCTGGATAAATATAACAATATCCGCAGGATTATCTAGAAAGTAAAAGATAAAGCCCAAATCACGCATCCTTGTGGAAGAAGCTAGAAATCAGAGTTTCACCAATCCTTGTGGAAACGATCATTTACTATACTATTACTTGCGACCTGTATACTTGCACTGTTTGTGTTCCACCTAAATCACGCAACAACCATCAAAAAAGAATTCCACTTGGGTAATTGTATATATGTTTACGAATTGTGTACATTTTCTAGCTGTGCATACGACGTATACTCTGGATAAGTTGGCAGAGTTGTACATTGTTGAGATTGTAAGGTTGCATGGAGTACCGAAGTCTATTGTATCGAATAGTGGTATGCATTTCACTACAAGGTTCTAGGAATGTTTGCATAGGGCCTTGGGTGCATGGTTGAACTTTAGTACCTTGTATCATCCTCAAACGAATGGTCAGTCAAAACGTGTTATCCAAGTGTTGGAAGATATGTTGCAGTGCTGCATCATAGATTTTCAAGGATCGTGGGAGAAGCAGTTGCTGTTGGTGGAGTTCACTTATAATAATACTTATCAAGCTATTATCCAGATGGCACCATACGAGGCTTTGTATGGTATAAGATGCCGTACGCCACTTTGTTGGGTGGAGGCAGGAGAGAAGTATATATCCTTATCCTATATGTTGAAGGATACCAATGAGAAAGTAAAGCTTATTAGTGATCATTTGAAAGCAACTTCGGATTGGCAAAAGTCTTATGCAGACTTGAAGCGAAGGGAGATTGAGTATATAGTTGGTGATCGTGTGTTTTTGAAGGTTTTGCCTTGGATAATGTGATGAGGTTTGGACGAAAGGGCAAGTTGAGCCCTAGGTTTATCGGGCCGTATGAGGTGTTGGAGCGCGTTGGTCCAGTTGCTTATAGATTGAGGTTGCTGGGAGAACTAGAAAAAATACACGAAGTCTTCCATGTGTCGATGCTTCTGAGGTATAGATCAGATCCTTCGCATATAATGACTGTTAAGGAGATTGAGTTGAATCCGAATTTGACCTATGATGAGGAAACAATGAGAATTCTGGATTCGAGTAGCAAATTTCTCTGTGGGAAGACCATATAGTGGGAAAAGGTGTTGTGGCGGCACCGCGGTGTAGAGGAAGCTACCTGGGAGAGCAAAATGGACATGTTGAAATAGTTCGCTCATCTTTTTCTGCCAGGTAAATTTTGAGAAAGAAATTTCTTAAGACAGGGAGAGTTGTAATGCCCTAAAATTGGGCCTAGATGTGGGCTGGATCGGGTCAGTGGTTCGGGAGAACCGGTTTAGGCAATTCGAATAGTTTCAGGAATTTTATTTTATAAAGTTGATTTTTGGGTAAAATAAAATATGGAAAAATAATAGAAATTACTTAATTAATATTTTAAGTAATTTGGAGAATTCAATTTGAGGTAATTAAATATAGTTTTAAGACATTTTTGCTGAGTGACTAAATCGTAAAAGGGTCAAAACTTAGAATCTTTGAGGAGCTATTTGGCCAATCTTTTTCAACAGATTTCTCTCTTAATTTAGGCTATTTTGAAGGTATTTTTAAGTGGTTTTATAATTAAATAAAAGGGAATTCATTAAAAGGATCTTTAATTGCCAAAATCACTTTCTTACGTAACTACTTTTCATCTAACCTTTTTATCTCAACTTTCTGAGCAACCAAACTAGGATTTCTACTCTAAAAAAATCCAAGAATCAATTCATATTGATTTCTTTTTTGATTTCTAGCTGATTTCTTTAAATTCTATTGTAAAATCTCTTTGGATTTCATCAAAGCTTGGCCAATTAAGGGAGAAATCAGCAATTAGAGGTGATTTTCATTTCTCTCCTCTAATTAAAGGTTTTTTATTGAAATTCCCATGTTCTTGATCCTTTGTTGTTGATTTATGTTATGGAATTATGATTTTAACATGAATTTAATGATTAAATTGAGTTTTCTTGGAAAATTATTGGAAATCGGTTTGGATATGTTTTGGTGATGAATCTAATTGATTTAGATCTTTATTGAGATGTATAATGATGTGGAAAGAAGTGTTTAATCAATGAAATCCCAAAACTATATGGATCGCTAGTTTTCTAGGTTGTTTATAGATAGTTTTTGGTATGATCTTGTTGTTGTAGTGATGCTGGGGATATAAGTACGTGATTAAGTTGTTTTTTGGATGTTAATTGATGTTGTTAATGTGCTTGAATTGTTAGGTGTTGGTTGTGCTTTGTTTAGGTAAGGTTTGGTGGTGTTTTTGATGGTTTTAGAAAGGTGTTGGGTGGATTCTTGAGAGTTGAGGTTGAGGTTGTGTTTATTGGTCGCTGGAGGTTTGTATTACAAAGATGTGTTTTAACCTTCAGTTTTTGATTGGGTGAAGTCGGGAAGTTGAATCCTTTGGCTTTTGGAGAAGGTGCGGAAGCTTCAGAAGCTTGATTCATGCATCAGCAAGCAAGCGTTGGATTGTTGGTGAGTGGAAAGGTGTTTTACTACCGTTAAAAGGTTTGAAAAGGAGTTGTGGGGGTTTAGATAAAGTTGATACACTTATCTAAGCTCAAAAGTAAGTATCGATTGAGTTTTCTCTCGATTTCGGTTTTGCAAAATGAAATCTCATGCACATGTTGATGGTTTTATTTACTCACTATATTATGCATGTTTTGAAAGTGAAAGATGTTGCAAATGATCATAGATTATGGCTTTTGAGATTGGCATATGGTTTATGAAATTATTTTTGAGAATGTTAAAATACATCGTTTAATGTATTTGTGTTGGTTTGATTTGATGCATATGTAAAACAGTGAGGTAATGTTGTTTATTGAATATATTGGCAAGTGGCTGTGTTTAAAATGATATCAGATATAGTTAGCTAGCCATAGGGTTTAGAGTGCACTATAAAAAGTTACCTCGTATGTGTCGAGGGGTGTTAAGTGTCAGAAATCTCCACCATGAGAACTGCAGCAATTGAGGCGGGTAAATGTTCCATTTTCTCCAGCTGGTGGATTTATACATCCAAACCGTAGAGGTGGGTAAATGTTTCATTACTATAGTTTAAACCGTTGAGGTGGGAAAGTGTGTCGTTGCTCCGATTGAGGTATGTATGTGAAGTGGTTGTGGGTAGCACTTGAGAAATTCGTGTATCTGATGTGTTTTATGAAATGAAAGGTTACTGGTTTTGAGTCACTTGAAAGTCAATATATGAGATAATGTATCATGAGAAATGGTTTTGTTTGTATAATGTGGTTTATACATGTGGTACTCTTTAAGCTTGTTATAAAGGTGTTGTGGTGTGAAGCTTAAATTGAGGTAGAGATTGAATCTGTGATACATGTGCTGAAAATGATTTACACGTGCATATTTGAGATGACATGAAAATCATGAGTTGTTTTGCCATGAGATAATTATATGTGATTCGAATCAAATGGTTTTAAATGCATTGATGAGGGTTTTTGTGATTCCCTTACTAAGCTTATAGCTTACGCTATCTTTTCCTCATCAATCCAGAGAAATAGCTTTCTTGGGCAGTAATTGATCAAGGGAGGATCCAAGGAACGTTTCATTACAAAGTATGGTTTTATATACGAAAAGTAGTAATAAGAAGGCAATGTGACCAGGTTGTTTTGGGAGATGTATTTTGAATTACTCCTTGTTGTATAAGTTTGGATTAATGTTTTGGATTTGTATAATGCTTTTATACTTAGTTTGAGGGGTTGGGGGACATTTAGCATGTTTGGAAAGAAATCATGCTCTTAGGTGAATGCTTGAGTATGCCATGCTTAATATGAACTCTTGCTATGTTGCTATGTTTGAGAATTGGATGTTTGTGATGCCATGTGATGGTTAGAGGATGAATGGATGGTGTTAGATTGAGCCAAAGTGTCATATGTTTGACCAATAGGTCATTATAGGTTTTAGCGTACCGATATGACCCCTCAGGTTTCGATACGCGGGGGTCTGTCTCAGCTCAGATTGCTCAAAATAGCATAGGTGTACTGATACGCCTGGTAACCATATCGGTATGCATAGTTGTGTAACAATGTTGGTTTCGGTACACAGGTTACCGTATCAATACGGTCTTTGGCTATTAGAATCCAGATTTTCAAAATACACAAGCCCTACTAATACACCTGAGGACTGTATCGGTATGTCCTTGTCCTTTAGTTCCTTTTTGATACACTAGACACCCGTATCGATTGGTGACCGTTAATTTAGTTGAGATGCAATCTGATGTTTGAAATCTTTGCATTTTGGTCCTTGTTTGTTAAATGTGCAATTAAATGAGTTTCAATGGTCGTTTTGAGTTGAGATTTAACATGAAGGCATCAAACATGACTAATTGAGGATTGGTAACTTCAATTTTATGAAAGACCTTAAAAATATTGGAAATTATGTTTTAATCCCTATAAAGCATTTTTTAGCAATCGAATGTGGAAATGATGCTCGATTGAGTTGTAGCTTTAATCATAATTTGTATGATCACCACAAGACCTGTTAATTCATTTAGATAAGATAAAAAGAAAAAATGGACCATTTCTATAGTAGTCTTTTCGGGGTTTATTTCGATAAACCCTAATGTAGCTCGCTTGGTTCGGTCTTATGACTAGACCAGGTCAAGGGGTTATAAATTATCAGTAACTGAACAAGTTAACGATTAAGAATAAGTATCATTTTCTGCGAATTAATGATTTGTTTGATCAACTCTGGTGTTATGGTGTTTTCTAAGATTGATTTGAGATATGGATACTATCAGTTGAAGGTTAAGGATAAGGACGTGCCGAATACTGCTTTTCGTATATGGTACAAGCATTATGAGTTTTTGGTGATGTCGTTTGGGTGAACGAATGCGCCTGTAGCATTTATAGACATCATGAATCAGGTGTTTCATTAATTCTTAGATCAATTCGTGGTAGTGTTCATCAATGACATTCTCGTGTTCTCTCGTACCGAGGAAGATCAAGTTCGACACTTGCGAATTGTGTTGCAAACCTTGTTGTATAATCAGCTTTATGCCAAGTTGAGAAAGTGTGAGTTTTGTATTAAAGAAGTGGTCTTTCTTGGTCATGTTGTTTCGGTGGAAGGTATATGGGTGGATCTGCAAAAGTTTGAGGTAGTTTTGAATTGGGTCAATGGGTGGATCTAGAGCTTGCCGCGGTGGTGTTAGCATTGAAGATTTGGAGGCATTATCTTTATGGTGAGAAGTGTATTGTGTACATAGAACATAAGAGTTTGAAGTATTTAATGTCTCAAAAGGAGTTGAATCTTAGGCAATGTAGATGGTTGTAGTTTCTTAAGGATTATGATTTAAGAATCGAGTATCACCCGGGTAAGCCGAATGCTATGGTCGATGCTTTGAGTAGAAAAGCAGTTGTAGAGTTGAGAGCCATGTTTGCGAGGTTGAGTATGGCGCGTGATGGAGATTTGTTGGCCGAGTTGCAAGTGAAGCCATCTTTGTCGTAGTTGATTAAGGAAAAACAATCTTATGATGAGGCATTGGTACCGCATGTTAGAGATATTATGGATGGAAATCTTACTGATTTTCACTTTAATGGTGATGGGGTGTTATGTTTCAAAGATCGGATAGTGTTGCCTAGTGATATTAAGTTAAGGCAAACTATTTTGACCGAGGCTCATGCTAGCCCTTTTGCTATGCATCCTGGTAGTTCCAAGATGTATCAAGATCTAAAGGATGAGTACGTTTGGGTATGTTTGAAAAGGATATGGCTGAATTTGTTGCTAGGTGTATAGTATGTCAGCATGTAAAGGCTGAGAACTAGTTTCTTTCCAGATTGTTGCAACCGTTAAGGATTCTGTAGTGGAAATGGGAGAGGATCACCATGGATTTTGTGTTAGGGTTACCTTTGACATCGACTAGAAAGGATTCTATTTGGGTGATTGTTGATCGATTTATGAAGAGTGCACATTTTCTGCTAGTGTATTCGACGTATACCTTGGATAAGTTGGCAGATCTTTATGTTGCTAAAATTTTTAGGTTGCACGGGGTGCCCAAGTCGATTATTTTGGATAGGGATCCGCAGTTTACATCAAGGTTTTGGGAGTCTTTGCATCGAGCTTTGGGTACTCGTTTGGGTTTTAATTCTTCGTATCATCCTCAGACGGATGGCCAGTCTGAACGTGTGATTCAGATCTTGGAGGATATGTTGAGGTATTGTATCATTAATTTCCAAGGAACTTTGGAAAGATAGTTGCCTTTGGTGGAGTTTGCATACAATAACAGTTATCAGGCAAGTATACATCCACTACCTTAGCTTCCCCACTAAGGATTTCCCAAATTCACTATGAATTTCTTCCTCTTTTCTAGGCTTAGGAGGCAACCGTTGCACACTCAAAGCTTCTACCCAAAAGCTTGAGTAAACCCTCTTTGAAAAAGAGAAAAACAAAGCAAAAAAAAATACTCTCTACAAGGTATGTGTTTGCACTCTTTAAGCTACACTTGAGCATATAATGACATTTAAGATCACAAGTGTCGTCTATACAAAGAATGGGAATTAAAGCACTAAGACTTGATTACAATGATAATAGATGTTGGCAATTTTATCATTAGCTTCTTGAGGGCTTTTATACTCCCAAATGAGTTTCTAGCCGTTGAAGACCGTTGGGGATGATTTGGAGCCATTGGAGACTTTATTTCCCATAAAAATCTAGTTTTGGAGTCAACCGTATCGATACACAGTGTTGTCGTATCAATACACATTCTTCAGAAACTAGCCATTATGCTTTTTAGGCTTGGTGTATCGATACACCTATAAAGTGTATCGATACGGGTGTATGATACACCTCTGGATTGTATTGATACACCTGTGAAGTGTATCAATACACTGCGTGTATTGATACACCTTTGAAATGTATCGATACGTTATAGGTAAAATAGCCGTTGGGAGTTTAAAAAACTAGCCGTTAGGATTTGAAAACATAGGGTATTGATACGCCTTTGAAGTGTATCGATACAACCCTCACCGTATCGATACGCATAAGCTTGTATCAATACGGGTTTTCAGTTCTGGAAAATTATTGTAGCTGAAACCCTAAGGTGTATCGATACAGGGTGTAACTGTATCGATACGGTAGTGCTAAAAACTTGAGTTTGTCTACTTTAAAACGTTTAAAACATTTCCAAAAACCTCTCAGAAACTTCTCAAACTTATTTTCAAGTTGTTTGAACTTAGAAACACTTTTGAAACCTTTTCAATTTAGTCCAAAACTATTTTTCAATTATTATATCAAAACAAATATCCTAATAGGCATGTTGATCATTAGTTGTTCCAGGTGCTTGAAGGGTCCTTTTATACTCCCAAATGAGTTCCTACCCGTTAGGGAGGATTTGGAGCTGTTGGAGACTTTATTTCCCGCAGTAAATGCAGTTCTAGAGACAGCCGTATCGATACACGGGGTTGTCGTATCGATACTCGTTCTTCTGAAACTAGTCGTTATGCTCGCCCAGCCTTGATGTATCGATACACCTTTGGAGAGTATCGATACGGTGTATCGGTCTGCTACAATTTGTATCGAAACAGTGTGTCGATACGGTGTATCGGTATGCTACAGGGAAATAGCCGTTGGGGGTTTTGAACCAGCTGTTGGGGATTTGAGAGCATAGGGTATCGGTGCACCTATACGCGTATCGATACGACCCTCTCCATATCAATACGCCTAAGCCTGTACCGATACGAGATTTCAGTTTTGGAAAAATCTTGTAGCTGAAACCTTAAGGTGTATCGATACGAAGTGAAACCGTATCGGTACGGTCATGCTAAAAACTTAAGTTTGCTACTTTTAAATATTTTAAACACTTCCAAAACCTTTTGAAAACTCCTCAAACATATTTTCAAGTTGTTTGGGCTTAAAAACATTTTTGAAATCTTTTCATTTTAATCCAAAACTATTTTTCAATTATTATATCAAAACAAATATCCTAACAAACTCCCCCTTTTTTGATATAATAAAACCAACTTGAAAATATGTGTTTGGGATTCTCCCCCTTTGTAAAATAAATTTTGAATAAGAGTTTAAAAATATAAACATAGTTAAAGCTCCCCTTATTCATTTGAAAATTCAATTTTTCAAAACATTCTCCCCCTTTTTATTATATCAAAAAAGGTTCAAACCAAAGTTTGAAAACTTTTAAGTCCATAACAATGGAGAATTTTAGAACAAATTTTGACAAAATTAGGTTTTGTTAAAATAGGCATCCCCTTACTCAAGCATCAAATGAAAGGTTAGTCTAACAAATATATGATAAACTAATTGAATTAAAAGAAATAAATCAAATTAAAACAAATGAAATTCAACTAATTTTACCACTTGAACAAAAGGTAGGATGTGAAGCCTTCCTTCTTGAAGTGATTTCCCGTGTGTGTATAGAGCTCTCCCTTAATTTCATCATTTGTTGATCAATGCTCCATCACACTTATAAAAAGATAATCACAAATATTTTGGTATCCAAATTGCTTTGGATCCATAGGCATTAGTAGTACAAAGTTTATTCCCCTTAGGAATCCATTTTTCAATTTCATCATTTTTAGTTGAAGTAATTAGTCCTTTTGGGACCCAAATACTTCTAAAACATTTACCATTCAAAATCTAGGGGCACTAGATCGTTTTTGATAAAAAAAATCTGATTTTCCAAAATTATTTTTCTTTTGTAATTCCTTAGAAATCAAATCTTTTTATTTCTTAAGATCATCCACTTTATTTTGATGATCTTTTTCTAAATTTTTAAGCAAATTTTGTAAGTTTAAAACTTTAAGGTCAAAATCCTTGATTTTTGCATAAAATTCCAAATTGGTTTTAGAAAGCAAATCATTTTTGGTTTTCAATTTTGAAATCAACTTTTATTTTTCGAAAATGAAACTTTAAATTCAAAAACCAATTCATCATAAGCTTCTTGTAACTCATCAAAAGTATAAGAATTAGAAATAAATGGGTTAGAAGCTACCTTTCCCTTTTGGAGGGCCATAAGACATAGGTGGGCTAACTCATCTTCATCGGTGGAGTCTTCATTATTCCATGTTGCCACATATGCTTTCTTTGAAGATGATCCATTTTTGTTGAAGCGAGGAAGCTTTGTCAAGAGAAAGACCGACATTCGAAACATTTCGAAGGGGAGTCTTCTTCCCCTTAACTCCTTGCATTCATATTTTTGTCATTTTTAGCATGCATTTCATTTTGTATATATGTGTTTTCCTGCATTTCATTTTGCCTATATATGTTTTCATGCATTGAAGATAATGCATACCATTGGTTTGGGGGTATGTGTTGCCTCGCATTTATTGTCATAATATTCATGTATTTTTATGTGTTTGTTGCCATGTAGATTAGATATAAATTTTTTTTCCATGTCATGTTTTTAACCTGATAATTTTGCCAACACTTTTGCTAGCTTAGTTAGAATTTGTACAAGTATGCCATGTCCGATGATGAGATTATAATCTTTAGTTAGCCTGAGCCAGCAGATTAGTAATGCCAGGTTGTTTGGCAATTGATCTCTAGCTTTGAAAACTTTAGTCTCACTTAAACACGTGATATGCATCTAGTTCCCAAAACAAACTTAGGATTCTTGAAACTAAGCTCAAAACAAAAAAAAATGCAGGGTAAAAGTGAAGAATAAGGCAACAATGTTTTGCCAAAGGCAAGTAAAAAAAATTTAGAACACTCCTCTACCTTAGAGACAATAAGTAACTTGGGGCTTCGTGGTTTGCTCCCTTTTAGTTCTCAAGCCAATAAAACTTTAGGGTATGAGTATGGGTTAGCTTAGTGGTGTAGTATGGATTAATGCGGGGATTTGTGGTTTTCTCCCTCTTATTTCTCATGCCAAACAGCATCACGACACAAGCCCAAATTTAATACCAGTAAAAAGAAACCATTATCAAATAAATAATAAAGAATATGCATTTTTGAGTTTGGATAGTAAAGATTTGCTAAAGAGGTTAAAGGATTCTTGATGCATATTGCTTGCACTTCATGCACACTTAAAGACCCTAGGCTAGTGTTATATTGTTGCACTTGAATTTCTTGATATGCTTGGCATTACTGCTCTGGATATCTGAGGACATAACTAGGATCATAATCTGCTTGCTAGCTTGTGTTGTTAATCAGGAAAGCTTTGTCGTGGTACTTTTCTTCATTTTTCTTCTTTTATAGTTTTTAGTTGCATTGCTTTAGGAAAAGCAATGAGCTAGGTTTGGGGGAGTGTTAACTCCTCAAAAGTACTACTTTTCATGTATATATATATTGGTATACTTTTTCTTGACTATGAGTACATATTTGTGCATTTATGTAACCCACAAAAATTGGGCCTAGATGTGGGCCGGATCGAGTTAGGGGTTCAAGAGAACCGATTTATGCAATTCGACTAGTTTTGAGAAACTAAATCTTAAAAAATGATTTTGGATTGAAATAAATTATGGAAAATGTGGGAAATTACTTAATTAATATTTTATGTAATTTGGTAAAGTCAATTTTGGATAATTAAATCTGATTTTATGACATTTTGGTCTAGTGACTAAATTGAATGTTTTCAAAACTATTTATGGTGACTAAATTGAAAGAGGATCAAAACTTAGAATCTTTAAGGAGCTATTTCACCACTAAGTTTTTATCATATTTCTCTCTTGATTTGGGTTATTTTAAAGTGTTTTAAAGGTGGTTTTATAAACAATTAAAAAGGATTTAATAAAAAGAAAGTATGGTTAACTAAGTCATTTTCTTACGTAACCACTTTTCACTCAACCATTTTATCTCTACTTTCTCAACAACCAAACTATCAAAACCATTCTAAAAATTCCAGGAATCAATCTCTTTTGATTTCTCATTTGATTCCTTTGATTTCCTCAACTAAATCAACTTGGATTTCATCAAAGCTTTGCCAAACAAGGGAGAAATCAAGAATTAGAGGTGATTTTCATTTCTCTCATCTAATTAAGGGTTCTTTATTGAAATTCCCAAGTTCTTGATCCTTTGTTGTTGATTTATGTTAAGAAATTATGTTACTAATATGGATTTTTTGATTAAATTAGTACTTAATTGGAAAATTATGAAAGGTTGATTTGGATCTATTTTGTTAATAAATCCAATTGATTAATATCTTTATTTGAATGTATTTTGATTTTGAAAGAATTGATTAATCCATCTAATCCCGAAACTATGTGAATTGTTAGTTTTCTAGGTAGTGTATAGTTGGTTTGTGTCTTGATCTTGTTGTTGTAGTGTTGCTGAAGGTATAATGATGTGTTTAAGGTGTTTTTTTTATATTAATTGATGATGTTAATGTGTTAGAATCATTGGATGTTTGCTGGGATTTGTTTAGGTAATGTTTGGTGGTGTTCTTAATGGTTTTATAAGGGTGTTGAGTGGGAT
The DNA here is from genome assembly GCA_019671005.1 of Hibiscus mutabilis. NCBI lineage: Eukaryota > Viridiplantae > Streptophyta > Magnoliopsida > Malvales > Malvaceae > Hibiscus > Hibiscus mutabilis. The sequence continues at coordinate 32,280,518 of CM033738.1, forward strand.
CTTGTGAGGCGATGTTGTGTTTGTTGATTGGTGGAGGTTTATGTTACAGAGATGTGTTTTAATCCTCTATTTTTGGTTGGGTAAAGTAGGGGAGTTGAGTCCTTTGGCTTTTGAAGAAAGTGCAGAAGCTTTGGGAGCTTGATTTGCACATCGGCAAGCAAGCGTTGGATTGTTGGTGAGTGGAAAAGTGTTTTACTGCTGATAAAATGTTTGGACATGAGTTGTGGAAGTTTAGATAAAGTTTGACACACTTATCTAAGCTCTGAAGTAAGTATCGGTTGAGTTTCTCTCGATTTCAGCTTTTGCAAAATGAAATCTCATGCACATGTTATGGTTTTGATTACTCAATGCATTATGGATGTTTAGAAATAATTTATGATGCAAAGGATCATCGATGATTACTTTTGGGAATAGCATATGATTTATGCAAGTATTTTGAGAATATGAAAATACATGGTTTAATGTATTTGTGGAAGATTGATTTAATGCATATGTAGAATAGTGAGGTAATGTTGTTTATTGAATATATTGGCAAGTGGATGTGTTTAAAATGATATCAAATATAGCTGTCATGCCATACGGTTTAGAGTGCACGATAAAAAGTTGCCTCATGTTTGTCGAGGGGTGTTAAGATTCTGTAATCTCCAACATGAGAACCTCAGCGGTTGAGGTGGGCAAGTTTTGTGAAATGTAAGGTTGTTGGTTTTGAGTCACTTGAAAGCCAATATATGAGATAATGTATCATGTGAAATCGATTATGTTGTATAATGAGACTTATACATGTGTTACTCTTTAAGCTTGGTATAAAGGTGTTGTGGTGTGAAGCTTAAATTGAGGTAGAGATTGAATCCATGATACATGTGTTGAAAATGATTTTAAAAGAGCATAATTGAGATGTTGAGAAAAGCATGAGATGTTTTGACATGAGATAATTACATGTGATTTGATAGAAATGGTTTTAAATGCATTGATGAATGCTTTGCGATTTCCCTCACTAAGCTTATAGCTTACGCTCTCTTTTCCTCATCAATGCAGATAAATAGCTTCTCGGGCAGCACATGAGCAGTGGAGGATCCAAGGAACATTTTGATTCAAAGTATGGTTTTATATAAGTTTAGGTATAATAAGAAGGCATTGTGACTGAGTGGTTTTAGGAGATATGTTTTGAGATACTCTCTATTGTAATAAGTTTGGATTGATGTTTAGATTTGGTATGATGCTTTTATATATGGTTTGAGGGGTTGGGAGACATTAAGCATGCTTGGGTAGAAATCATGATCATAAGTGATTGTTTGAGTACGCCATGCTTAGTGTAGCTTCAATCTATGTTGCTATGGTGGATAATTGAATGTTTATGATGCCACATGATGATTAGAGGTTGAATGGATAGTGTTAGATTGAGCCAAAGTGTCATATGTTGGACCTAGAGGTCATTACAAGTAGCCCCATACCAGTACAGATCCCTCAGGTTTCAGTACGCGGGGACTCGTCCATGCTCAAAGTGTTCAAAATAGCCTAGGCGTACCGATATGCCTGGTAACCGTATCGGTACACATAGAGAGAAAATAGTGCTCGTTTTGGTACACAGGTTACCGTATCGATACGATGTTTAGCTACTAGAATTCTGATTTTGAAATACACAAGCTCGTACTAATATGTCTAGGGACCGTATCGGTACACCTTTGACTTTTTGTGCCGTATCGGAACGCATGTGACCCGTACCAGTACACAGACCGTTAACACTGTTGAGAAGCTATATGAAGTTTGAAATCTTTACATTTTGGTCCCTACTATTTAATTGCGCAATTAAATGAATATGAATGATTATTCTAGGCTGAGATATAACATGAAGGCATGTAGCATGACTAATTGAGGATTGGTAACTTTAATTTTAAGAAAGTCCTCATGAATATTGGAAATTACATTTTGGTCCCTGTAATGTGTTTACGAGCAATCAGATGTCGAGAAGATGTCTAATTGAGTTGTAATTTTAACCATGACTTGTATGAACACTTTAGGACCTAGTAATCCATTTAGATAGGTTAAAAAATGGACCATTTTAGTTATAATCTTTTCGGGGTTTATTTCGATAAACCCTAATGTAGCTCGCTCAATTTAGTCTTTCGGCTAGACTAGGTCAAGGGGGTTACAGTTTAGCTAGTAGAATCATGCATTTGCATTAAGGAGTTGAGGAATGTTTCCTTTGCCAGAGTGAAGGTGTATTTTCTTTGTTGTGGTAAGAGCAGGATGGAAAGAGTAGGATAGGAGTTGATGGCAAGAGAAGCCAAAAGAGAAATGTCGAGTAGTTGTGGAAAAAGTAAGATAAGAATTGCCAGGCTCGGTTGGCAATCATAGGATGCTCAATGCTCGTTAATAGCCGTTAAACACGTTAGCCCTAAAATTCAAAAGAAGGATAAGAAGATAACACACTATCTCAAGTGTGTAACCAACTTTCAAATTTAAACCCAATCTAGGGTTTCCATGAGTGCCTATTTAAAGGAAGCTCAACGATGAACTGAGAGATCGATGAAGGAGGTTGCACTATGGTAAAGAAAGAGGAAAATTGCGGTTTAACCAGGCTAAGACCGAGAGCTCTAGATCCATTTATAACTCCCTTAGCCCAGCCTAGCAAAAACCATACCAAAAGAATCACATTAGATTTGCAGAAGTAGCCCCGAACTAATAACGTAATCTGATCCATTTTTTTGTTTTTATCTTGTCCAAACGTGTTTAATTAATCTCTACGGTGTACATGTCCTAGGGAAAAGTTACATTAAACTAGACTACACAATAGGGTCTAATTGCCCAACAATTCACATTTGGGACCAAAACGTGATTATCACAAATTACAGGGCATAAGACACAATTATAATTGCCAACCTTTGATTATTCCAATTTCATACTCACATGTTAATTTTCGTTTCAAAACAATCACCCAATCTTAAACAATTGCATTCGTAATAAACATAGGTCAATTTGCAAGATTTCCAAACATTCGCAACACCAGATAGCACAAAAATAGAACAACATACCGATACAGGCAAGCCTGTACTGATACAAAGAAACAGACTTAACAACTCAGTGTACCGATACACTTGTTACCGTACCGATACAGTGTGTTGACCACCCTATACCGATAAGGCTTTCACTCGTACCGATCCCCTTCTCACTTTCTCAAAATCCAGGATTCCAGTAACCAAAATGCGTACCGATACGGTACCACGCGTATTGGTATTGTGTGTTAAAATTAAAGGGGATTGTACTGGTACTCAAACCCGTGTACCAGAACAAGCACGCATTTCCTCAAGGCGTGCTGATACGGTGGCTAAGCGTATCGTTACCCGTAGCTTTAAATCAATGATTTGAGCATTATACAGATCCCGTGTACCAATAATAAGGCACTTGTACTGGTATGCAAAAGCCTGTGATGACCTCTAGGTCCGACATATGACTCTTTGGCTCACTTCAATCAACTTTAACACTTAACTAATCAACATATAACATTATCAACATATTGGAACATCAACTTATCAGCATTTCAAGCCACCCTATTAAGACTAACATGTTCAACCACAACATCTAGAGGCATGCTTCCTACTCAACATCCAAAACGTATAACCATCCATATCTCAAGCACATTAATTCTCTTACAAGACCAAACCAGTATATAAAACTTGTACAAATATGGAGTCTAGCAAACAACTCTCCCAAATAAGAAATGACCCCATTGCCTTCATTACTACAAGTTTATTTTGTGTTCATACTTTGCAAACTCAAGTCCTTGGATGTCCCTTAGCTTGCTATCTGCCTCCAACTTCTATTCTCTGCATTGATGGAAAAAAAGAGCGTAAGACACTAGGCTTAATGAGGAGTGCTCTAAAACAAAACACATCAATGTATTTAAAACCATTTACAATCTTTTCCACAAACCTCTTTCCAAAACACCTTTAAAACATCTTTTTTACATCATGCCTTAACAAAACTATGCACTTAACATTTCCAAAACATCCACATTAAAATGTATGCAATTCATCTCATGAATTAACAACAATATTCCAATTGCTAACCTATATTTAAGCTTTCCTAAGCATACTACCAATGCTAGGGTTAAAGAGTAAAACATGTTAAACTAACATTAATACATATCATCCATTTCATGGCACATTATCAATTATATTGGCTTACAAGTGACCATTCCCCACAACTCCACTTGCAAAACTTTTTCCCTACAACTCCACTTTACAAGACATTCCTCCACAACTCCACTTTTACAAAACATTCCTCCACAACTCCACTTTACGAATATATCATAACATCACACAACATCAGATACACAGATTTAGCAAGTGTTCACCCAAAACTTAATGTACAAACTACCGGTATCTAAAAGGCTCCCCAACGGGAGTTTTCGGTACTCATAAACGCCTCTATCATTGTGATACCCGTGGTGGAGTTTTCAGTACACCATATAAACCCCTCAATACCACTCATCGGTAGATGTATAGCCCACTAACGGAAGTCTTTGGTACACCGTATAAACCCCTCAACTGTTAGGGTACTTGGATAGAGTATTCAGTACACCGTATAAACCCCTCGACATCCAATAAGTCTTTTTATCGTGCACTATCAAATCCTATGGCCGGCCAATTATATCCGATATACTTCTCATTACCTTATCATACCATCACTTGCCAATATAATTCATTCTATTATCATTTACTCGTTGTTTCCATATGCATCAACAAAATCATTAAACCAATGCAATCAACCTTGCATCTAAACAATGTTCAAAAACATTAACAACACTTGCATTACCTCACAATGCATCATCATCCTTCTATAATCAATTTCCAGCATTAAGCCGTGCTCAAAACATGCATATACAGTGAGTAATTAAAACCTTTTAAAACAAGTGTATAAAAATCAATTGCCAAACCGAGTTCGAGAGAGAATTCTTCCTTTACTTACTTCTAAGATTATACTAGCGTATCAAGCTTGATCTAAACCCCCAAACACAATTTTCAAACCTTTGAAAATGCTGAAAACACATTCTCACTCACCGACACACAAGGCCTCACTTGCCGACATGGTAAACACGCCTCCAAAGCTTCCAAAAGGTCCATTCAAGCTTGGGGACCAACCTCCCCTGTTTTAACCATCACAAAATAGAGTTTCTAACACATCAAAATACATTCACAACCCAGCAACATTAAATTGCAATAAACCTCATCAAATCTCAACAATTATCTTTCCAACCTAACCCAAAACATCACCAAACAACTCACAAACTTTACCCAGTCACAACCTAAGGATCTCAACTATCCATTAACATCAGCTACCATCCAAAAACACATTAACATCATCACTACGCCTACAGCAAACATTAAACACCCACAACTCCTTAAAAACTCATAACTAACAACCTAGACAATTAGAGATTCATATAGTTTCGGGATTCCGTTGACAAAACCCAATTATTAACATCATAAAACATTAAAATCATGTTCCAATTCCATCAAGAACACAACAAAACATATTCAATTCGAAATCTCATCAAATTACACAATTATACCTATATTAAACCAATTAATTCCATTATAACTAGAAAATCTCATTAGAAAACACATGTAAATGACCAACAACTTTGAAATTTCAATAAAGAACCTTGTATTAAAGGAGAAGAACGAACCTCACCTCTAATTGATGTCTTTCCCCCTTAATTGGATGAATTTGCATAAGAAAAAAATGAGAAAACAATAGGATTTGATAAGAAAATCATTGTATAAACATTTGAAATCAAAAGGTCGATTAAAATAAGGTTTTACCTAAAGATTTTGAAGAAGGAAATAGTGTTTGGCTGGAGAGAATTAGAGAGAAAATCTTTTGGAGAAAAGTTAGTTACATCAAATTTGTTTTAAGCTTTAATTATCCAATTAATTCTCCAAGCCCATTTATTACATTTTAAAGTCACTTAAAATAGCCAAATTAAGGGAGAAATTCTGATATTAGACTTTGGGTAAATAGCTCCTTAAAGATTCAAAGTTTTGACCCTTTACATTTTAGTCACTAGAAAGACAGATTTTACAATCTTTACATTTTGGTCACTACAACAAAATGTCTTATTTCCAAAACTCATTTTCCAGAATTGATTTCACCATTTATCTTTATGTATTAAATAAAGATTTTAAAGCATTTTCCATATTTTTAACTTTGTTAAAAATATTTATTGTGAATTAATCCTGAAACCAACTCGAATCTTCTAATCCAGTTTCTCGAACCGTCCACTTGACCTAATTAACATCTAGGCCCAAAATCGGGGCGTTACAACTCTCCCCTCCTTAATAAATTTCATCCTCAAAATTTAACCAGCGGATCAAAAGAGAAGACCACTACATCATCTCTAACTTATCATTCCACATGGACTCCTCCAAACTGTCATAACACCATAATACCTTGACAAAACTTTAGCCTCCATCATTCGCTACAAGAACCCAGAATTCTGCACACTACCCATCACCGCACACATCCACAGAACTCAACATTCTTTGCAAACACAATACGCAATGGATCCAACCACCAACTCCGCAACACCAATACAAAAAACATATCACTAACTCCTTCAACTCAGAAGATAACCTCAACCGATAAACCACTCAATCTTTACATCCCTACACCATATCTGGTTTAACAAGCCCCAATTTCAAATTTTCCTTGCGCCCAAAGTGCGTCACCTACTTTCAAGGTGAAACTTTCAATAGCGCTCATTTATCAACGGTACACACAACTTCCCTACGCCTCAATTTCACGTAGAATTCCTAAAGTTTTGAAACTAGATTCAAACAGGTAACACACATCTTACATTGTTAGCACAACACAACACACACAGCATTCCTTACCACTTAATGCCTCAAATGGCGCCCACTGCGCACAAACCCAAAACTATTGTTATAAGCAAACTCAACTAAAGACAACTGTCTCCCCTAGATGTCTCCCCTAGATCCTCTAAGACCCACATCATGACCTCTCAACCTAACCTCCAGAACCAAGGTAGCGCATTTGACTAACCATTCGCCTAAAAGTGATACGAAATGCTAAAAGGCAATCGAGTACCCCAAAGCTTCATATAGGCACTATAAAACCTCGTTAAAGGTGAAAATATCTATCCCAAACCATGGACTTAAACACCCATACACCTTCGTAACCTGGTCAATGATCACCCTAAAAGGGAACCATTTCCAGTTGACGTTCAAGGCAACCCTAACACAGACCCATGATGAACCTTTCTCCTCTTTCCACTCTGAAATCTTCCATGGTTGCAACATCCCAGAAGAAAATCAATGCTTAGCCTTATCACGCTGAGAATCCATACACTTAACCGCAAATTCCATGACACTCCTCTTTGAAACATCCCCGAAGAAATTTTCTTCCAACCATCAAAACATCTTTGCACCCTTTGGATGCAAGACAATATAACTAGAAGGAATCCCAGCCAACATTTATCTCAACTCAACACCTTACGGCACAACTTTACAACCCTTGAAGCCTAAACACCACCATTACCACTCAAAAATCCAACGATCTCTCCTTCACCACATTCATAACGTGCACTACCAAGGCTGCTCTACCTAACTCAACCACAAGTCTGTCTACCTAGGTTATTCCCTACCAACAATCCTCACTTTTTCGGTCATTCAACTTCAAACACTTCTTATTAGTCAACTCCTTACATGATAGCAACCATTCCAAAATCTTACGACCTTAATAACCACATTCACTTATCACTTAATAACCACTATCATACAACCCAAACTATGGCTCTAACGACCCTCTTCATCCTTAAATCCCATAAACCACATTTGCCAAACCACCCAAAAACCCAAAGAACCCTACACAAACTAACCTCCCAATGAACCACCTTATACCTTCACTACACTAATTCATGAAAACTCATCTGCAAGTGTGGACACATGTATGCATGACTACTTACATGCTCTCAATGATGCCTATGTATATGAATGAAATACCACTATTGTCATGCCACATGCATGCATGAACTGACATATTTACGTATATACATGTAAGTGCTTATGCATTATGCATGATCAACCATCCACACTTACCGATAACATTTCCAGAACTAACATTCCTACCCACTTGTCTATTTTAAATCTAACTACCCTGAAACATCCACCCACCTAGTTTTGAAGGTTCAACACCCAGCCCTCGGTCTTCAAACTAAAGCCTTCCTAGATCCCCTAAGCAAGAGTGTACGACCACTCTATCTACCCACTCACCCAAGTATTCCTAGAATGTTTATCTTGCTACAACCGCGAAGGTTTACAAAAACATTTGGTAACCTAATCAACACTTAACAACCTTTTGCTAACCACCAGCTTAAACCATTTATTACTACTTACAACTACGCGAACATGCTGACTAAAACTTCCAAAGCACCATTCTTTCAACCATCCCCACACATACATTTCCTGGCGTCCATCGGCAACTCACAAACAGCTTCATCAGCCCTATGATAGCATAACTTATTGTCAAGCTAACCTCACCACCATCAACAATTTTGCAGACTCCTCTAGCGTCATGCTACCCGAAGCTAGAGATATCCCGAATTCTCAGGGAATTCGACAACTCACTTCAACCATTCCAGAACCATTTCTTTCATACAAACAAGCATCATAAGAACTAACATTTCCAACCTAACCCTCCCAGATAAAACATGGTTCCACGCAACCAAAACCATCAAATGTCGTAATTGGACTAACAACAACAATCCACTCAACTTTTCTTCCAAACCGAACTACCAAACTCATATTCCCTCTTGCAGCATTATCTTTAAGGGCGATCAACACTCTAACATCTCATGTCAACAATTATCTTATCTTATTTAAAGAAACCCCCGTGTCGGCTTTCACCAAGTTCTTTCTAACCATCAACACAACAACTCTACTGTACATCCCCATCATAGGTTTAACATTCATCTCATACCCAAAGCAACAACATCAATCACATAACCAACCATAAGCCTCAACACCCATTGTTCGGTGAGATATCCAAGCTCACAACATCCATGCACCTGAATAACCAATCCTTACACAACACCTTATCAAACCCATTATACAACAACTCCATCAAATTCTCAGCAACCCTACGGTCCTAAACTAGCAAAGAACATCTGCGACACATCTTCGTACCACTCACATTCATCACAACCAACTGTCCGAGCACCACATTAAGGATTCCGTATGCATATCAAACAACCTTACATGCTTGTCCAAGATGCAGGACTGTATAAAACCAAAATTTATCCAAGAAAACAACAACAAAGATCCTAAAATGAAAATACCTGCAATCACTGTGATGTCACTTCATCCCTTGCGAAGTGCACACACCTTCGCGGAACTTTCATCCCTAGGCTGGCTAGGCATCTCGGTCTTTTGACCCTCATCATCATATGGATAATAACCCTGGTCGTGTCCACGACTTTCAATGGTGTCTCAACTGGTGCTAGAGCCCGTGCACCCCTAACCATCAATGGACAATCACGCCTCAGGTGATCTCTGGAACCACATCTCCAACGGGTATCAACAACCACAGACACAAACGTTTGTTCTCCCCTTGCCCACTTAAGGCAATCACGCCTCACATGGCCTCGCAACCCACAACTCCAACACGTCTTTGGCAATTTCCAACACACTCCAGGGTGTCTTTTTCCACAGTGCGCACACTCAATCGTCTTAATAGTAGAATCATGACCAAACTATCCCAACTTATCTTTACCCCCAACACGTCCAATCTTTGGTCGACGCCTCTTATCACGGGGCCTCTTTCGCCTACCTTTCCCAACTTTGATTATAACTCCCTTCTAGAAACCAGAGCTCTCAACATGATCAGGTATTCCTTGACTCCGCTCTAAACCTGCAGTTCTTATCTTTGACATTATGGGTGCCAACCCATCAAACTTATCCCTGTTCAACTTCTCCAGGCCATTCACCGAGGGTCCTGAATATGTAACTCCACCTGGCACAAATACAACATGTGTATCCCAGCCACAGCTACTCGAAAAGCTTCAACTATCACCCGCTCTACTAGCATCAAAATCACCATACCCTGTCCCAATAGATACAAGTAATACACACTCCACTCTCTTAGGTGGATTCGACAGAGGAGGCGACAACACCTCACAAAATACAAAATCATTTGCAACTCCCTGCTCTTCAATGATGGTCTTATCTAACCCTAACTCTCTCCACGGTAGCATCGTTTAAAGACGTATCAAGGCAAAATAATTACACCAAAACAAAAATAATCAGGCCAACTTCAAGCAAGGACCCAAGACTATCATTTTAATCTAAAAATAATTTTATAAGTGTAGTAATAAGCAACTGGGTCCCCCAATAATACCCCAACATGGCATATATCAAACACCATACATATAAACAATAACCGTACATTGCAAACAGTATGAAACAATTATCAACAACTTGTCAATTTCATAAACAATCAAAACAACACACCAACATCATCCCACTTTTCGTAACCTGGCTCTGATGCCACCAAATGTAACCCCCTTAGCCCGGTATGTATCCCTTTTAGCCTGGCCTAGCCAAAAGACCAAACTTAGCGAGCTACATTAAGGTTTACCAAAATAAACCCCAAAAAAGATTTAACTAAAATGGTCTATTTTTTTTCTTTTTTATCTTTTCTAAAGGTGTTATTAGGTCCTAAGTTGTTCATACGAGTCATGGTTCATTTTACAATCCAATCGAGCGTCATTTCGACATCTAATTGCTCATAATCCCATTATAGGGACTAAAGCATAATTTCCAATATTTTTAGGGAATTTCATGATTTTAAAGCTACCAATCTTCAATTAGTCATGTTACATGCCTTGTTAAACCTCAGCCCAAAATCATCATTTATATCCATTTAATTGCACATTCAAGAAACAGGGACGAAATTGCAAGGATTTCAAACTACAAATGCCTTAACAACTAAAATAAAGGCCTGCATACCGGTACACTAAACCGCGTACCGATAGATCTTTGACTCGTACCGATCCCTTTCTTATTATCTAAAAACTTTGGATTCTAGTAGCTAAAATACGTACCGATACGGTACCCTGCGTATCAGTACGGGTAGCTTAGTTTGAAGGGGCGTACCAATCCTCAAACCTGTGTACCATAACTAACATGCAAAATCCTTAAAGGTGTACTGATACGGTGGTTAGACGTACTGATACCCGTTGCTTAAAATCAACACTTTGAGCCTCGTACAGACCCTGCATACTGATCCTGAGGCACTCGTACCAGAACGCAGAGGCCTGTAATGACCTCTAGGTCCAACATATGACACTTTGGCTCACTTCAATCAAGCTTAACACCTATCTAATCATCAGATAACATCAAAAACATGCTTGAGCATCACCACAACATTCACATAAGCCAACCTAACTCAACTACCATACTTAAACACCAAAGCTAGAGGCATGCCTTACCAAAGAGAGCGCAAGCACACTAGGCTTAGTTAGGAATGCTCAACAACAACCATCATCAATGCATTTAAAAACCATCTTACAAAACATTTGTAAAATACATTTCAAAACTCTCTTGTATCATCATCTCATTATCATGCCTTACCAAAGCCATGCACTTAACATTTCAAAATAGCATATTAAACCATATGCAACATGTATCATGGATCCCACAGCAAAATCCCATTTGCTACCCTCAATTTAAGCTTTCCCATTCATACTACCAATTCAAGGCTTAAAGAGTAAAACATGTTTAAATCATATTAAACAACATAAACCATCCCATGATACATAAACAATTATATTGGATTTTAAGTGGTCATTTACCAAGTTCCATTTACCAAAACATAACATCAGATACACTGATTCAACAAGTGTTTCCTCAACACTTAACAAACAATCTACCGTTAACCCAAGGCTCACACACATGAGTGTTCGGTACATATAAACCCCTCCACCGTTGCGACACCTGTGGTAGAGTATTCGGTACTCTTAAACCCATCAACACCACTCATCGGTACGAAGTTTAACCCACTAACGATAGCCTACGGTATCGTACAACCCGTCAACCGTTAAGGTACTTGGATGGAGTATTCAGTACATCATACAAAACCCCTCAACATCCAAGGCACCTTTTTATAGTGCATTATCTATCCTATGGCCGTCCAACTATATCCGATTTCATTTCCAAACCATTTCATAACATCACTTGCCAATATAATTCATTTAAACATCCATTTCATAATTGTTTTCATATGCATCTACCCAAACCATTAAACCAATGCATCAACTGTTGCATTAAACAATGTTTATAAACATTAACAAACAATGCATTAACATCATTTTGAACCAATTTCCAGCATTAAACCATGCTCAATATATGCATAAACAGTGAGTACTCAAAACATATAAAACAAGTGCATCAAACTATCGCCAAAATCGAGTTCGAGAGAATTCATCCTTTACTTACTTTCGATCTTAGATCAACGTTTCAAGATCAATCTAAACTCCCAAACACAACCTTCAAACCTTTGCAAAGTTGAAAACGCGTCTCCACTCACCGACTCGCAGCGCCTCGCTTGCAGATGCGACAAGCACACCTCTAAAGCTTCTAGAATCCATGTTCAAGCTTGTGGTTCAGACTCTCCTGCTTTTAATCACACAAAAAAGAGGTACATTGCATCAAAATGCAATCAACATCACCTCAACGCAAAACCTCAACATCCTTAACCCAAAACTACTCCACAACATTCAAAAATTAACAACAAACCTCTTCCAAACTTAACCCAGCCACAGTCAAGCATTTCAACACTTCAATTATCATTGATTAACATCCAAAAACACTTCTCAAATGTCCTTACATCTCCAGCATTCAATTAACCTTCACAACTCCCCAAAAACACATAACTAGCAACCTAAAAAATTAAAGATTCTTATAGCTTCGAGATTCCAATATTAAAACCAACTTATCAGCATTATAAAACATCAAAATTATGATTATAACTCATCAAGAACCCAACAAAACAGATCCAAAACGGAAATCTCTTGTTCTCATCAATTAAACCTTAATTTACTAAATTTCCATAATTAACTTATTAAAACTCATTAGAAAACATTGAACAATGATCAAATACTTGGGAATTTTAGTAAAGAACCAATCATTAGAGGATAAGCACGAACCTTACCTCTAATGGATGAATTTCCTCTCAATTGGATGTTTTACTCTTGAAAACAAAGGAAAGTGAATGAGATTTTAGGAAAACAAGATTGAAGAATCTGTTAGATATCAATAGTTAATTAAATCAAGAGCATTACTTTCAATCTTTGATGAAAAAGTGGGTGTTTGGCGGAAAAAAGATTTGAGAGAAAGAAAGTTACATCAAAAGTGGTTTTAGAAAAATAACCACCTTTTTCTTAATTAAATCCTTTTTATCCTTAATTAAAACTCTTTAAAATAAACCATATCGAGAGAAAATTTTGAGAAAAACATTTAGGTCAAATAGCTCCTTAAAGATTCTAAGTTTTGATCCTTTTTCAAAACAATCACTAAAAATAGGTTTTAATCTTTACATTTTGGTCACTAGCCAAAATGTCAATTTTCCAAAATTGACTTTACCAAAAATATCCATATATTAAATAATGATTTTTAGATATTTTTCCCATATTTTTCACACACCAAAATTATTTGTTTCGATTTAAATCCTGAATCTAACTCGAATCTCTAATCTCGGTCACTGGACTGTCTGAACCACTAGGAAAACTCCTAGGCCCAAACACGGGGCGTTACAACTCTCCCCCTTAAAAAAATTTGTCCTTGAAATTTACCTGACGGAAATAGATGTGGAAACTAAGCAACCATGTCTGACTCACTCTCTCATGTGGCCTCCTCAACTCCGCGATGTTGCCACAACACCTTAATAAGTTCAATCGTCTAGCCACAAAGAACTTTAGTGCTAGAGTTAAGGATCTCCACTTGTTCCTCACCAAAGGATAAATTCGGTCACAATTCAACATCCTTAACTTGAATAACATGCGACAGATCCTAGCGATACCTCCGCAACATGGACACATGAAACACATCATGAATCTTCTCCAATTCAGGAGGTAACATCAACCGATAAGCCACATAACCAATGCATTCCAGCATCTCATACGATCCAATAAACCTTGGGCTCAACTTTCCTTTACGCCCAAAACGTACATTTTTCCAAGGCAAAACTTTCAGGAACACTTTTTCACCAACAGCTTACTCAACCTCTTTACGCTTCAAATTCGCGTAGGGTTTCTGCCTATCTGAGGCCTCTTTTAAATGGTCACAAATCACCTTCACTTTCTCATCTGTGTCTTTCAACACATGAGGCATGGAAACATACTTTTCCCCAACCTAAGCCTAACACAAGGGCTTACGACACCTCCTACCATACAAGGCTTCATACGGTGCCATCTTATACTTGCCTGATAACTGTTATTATATGTGAATTCCACTAAAGGTAACTGCCTTTCCCAAGTTCCTTGGAACTCAATGATACAGCATCTTAACATATCCTCGAAGATCTGAATCACACGTTCAGACTGGCCATCCGTCTGAGGATGATACGATATACTGAAATTCAAGCGAGTACCTAAAGCTCGGTGCAAACACTTCTAAAACCTTGTTGTAAACCATAGATCTATATCTGAAACAATCAACTTGGGCACCCTGTGCAACCTCACAATTTCAGCAACATACAAATCTCTCAACTTGTCTAGCGAGTACGTCATATACACAGGCAGAAAATGTGCACACTTTGTAAACCGATCAACAATCACCCAAATGGAATCCTTTTTAGACGGTGTCAAAGGCAATCCTGACAAAAAAATCCATGGTGATCCTTTCCCACTTCCACTCTGGAATTTTCAACGGTTGTAACAACCTAAAAGGAAACTGATGTTCAACTTTCACTCACTGACACACCGTACATTTAGCAACAAAATCACCCACGTCCTTTTTCAACCCCACCCAATAGTACTCTTTCCTCAACCCCTGATACATTTTAGTACTACCAGGATGCATAGCAAAAGGACTAGCATGTGCCTCGGCCAAAATCATCCACCTCAACTCTCGTCACAAGGAACCACAGTCCGATCTTTAAAGCATAAGACCCTATCACTATTAAAGTGAAAATTCGTAGAATTTCCATCCATGATGTCCTTGACATGAGGTACGAATGCCTCATCATACGGCTACTTTTCTTTAATCAACTATGCCAAGAAAGGTTTCACTTGCAATTCTGCCAACAACCCCCCATCACGAGTCACACTCAACCTAGAAAACATGGCTCTCAACTCCACAACGGCCTTTCTACTCAAAGAATCCACCACCACATTGGCTTTATCCGGATGGTACTCAATGGTCATTTTGTAATCCTTCAACAACTCTAACCACCTAGGCTGACGAAGATTCAACTCCTTCTGGGCCATCAAATATTTTAAACTCTTATAGTCAGTGTATACAACACACTTTTCACCATAAAGGTAATGTCTCCAAATTATCAACGCAAATACTACCGCCACGAGCTCGAGATCATGAGTCGGGTAGTTGCATTCATGCACTTTCAACTGCCTCGATGCATAAGCCACGACCTTCCCATCTTGCATCAACACACACCCTAACCTGACGTAGGATGCGTCACTGTACACCACAAACTCCTTCCCTAACTCAGGCTGAATCAAGATTGGAGCTTGCGTCAGAGTTTCCTTCAACTTCTCAAAAGCTTGGTGTCTAGCTTCCGTCCACACAAACCACTCATCTTTTTGCAACAATTTGGTCAACGGGGCAGCAACTCTTGAAAAACCATCCACACAACAACGATAATAACCCGCCAAGCCTAAAAAACTATGGACTTCCGTCACTAACTTTGGCTGCTTCCAATTCACAACCGCCTCAACCTTTTTAGGATCTACCCGGATACTCTCAGCTGAAACTACATGACCAAGAAAAACCACCTCCCTAATCCAAAACCCGCACTTACTCAACTTAGCATAAAGCTAATTTTCCGACAAGGTTTGCAACACAATCCTCAAGTATTGATCATGATCCTCCTCGGTGCGAGATACACAAGGATATCATCGATGAACACTACTACAAATTGATCCAAAAATTCATGGAACACATGGTTTATCATATCCATGAGTGTTGCAGGCATATTCGTTAATCCTAACGACATTACCAAGAACTCATAATGGCCATACCTCATACGGAAAGCAGTCTTCAACACATCTTTGTCCTTCACCTTCAACTGATAATATCCAGATCTCAAATCAATCTTACATAACATCGTAGCTCCCCGAAATTGATCGAACAGGTCATCAATCCATGCAAGGGATACTTATTCTTAATCGTCAACTTATTTAGTTGATGATAGTCTATAAATATCCTCAACGTGCCATCCTTCTTTTTTACAAACAACACCGGGGCTCCCTACAACGATACACTAGACTGGATGAAACCCCGATCCAGCAACTCCGAGAGTTGCATCTTCATCTCTTTCAACTCCTTTAGTGCCATGCGATATGGTGCAATCGACACCGAAGCCGAATCAGCATATGTCTCTATGCAAAACTCCACCTCCCTATCCGGTGGTAAACCATACAACTCTTTCGAAAATACATCCAGAAAGTCACAAATAGTACAGAAATCCTTCGTCCATACTTCATCCACATTTGGGTTCATCACATAGGGTAGATATGCCCTACAACCATTTCCCAGCAACTTATGCGCTTCCATGGCCGAAACCATATTAGAAAGGAACTTTACATTCTCGCCCACAACCATCACCTCATAATCGTCAGCAAGTCCCAAAAAAACATGTTTTGTCTCAAAATTAACCACAACTCGATACTCGGACAACTATTCCATACCCAAAATCATGTCAAAACCATGGAACATCAACTCTATTAGGTCAGCCGCAAACACGTGACCCTGAACCATCAGAGGACACCTTCGATACAACTTCCTTGTAACGATTGTTTCTCCAAAAGAACTCATCACTTGCATACCAACATCAAGAATTTCTACCGGTACACTAAGCAAACGCACAAGCTAATGCAATATATTTGAATGTGTGGAACCAGAATCTATCAAATATAAAAATGACATAGGCTGTGAGGTAAAGGTACATGCTATCACGTCCATGTCAGTTCTCCCATCGCAATGACCATAGATCCTTGTTGCCCCACTATCCTCCGGTCGAACCACCACTGTGTGTGCCACAATCTTCTGTCCCTCCTCCCTCCACTGAAAGGTACCACAGTCACGCCCACGACCCCTAGGTGGTGCAGCAACAAGTGCAGGTGCCTGGCCACCCCCAGAACTATACTCTGCAGCTCTCTTCCCTAAGCTAGAACCTCCCGAGTAGTGAGACAACCCCAAGCTATGCTCTATGTCCTTTGTTGAGATACCAAAACATCAAACTCGTTATACTCAATGGCCAACATGAACATCTTGACATCTTGCACCAAACCATATTGGAAACGATCACAACGATGCCCATCATCTGGTACCAACTCAGGTGCGTACTGACTCAGCTGTATGAGCTATACCTCATACTCAAACACAGTCACACTACCTTGAACCAAGGTCATAAACTTCCGCTTCTTGTTGTCCAAATATTTAACACCCATATATTTCTTTCTGAAGGCAGCCTGGAAAAGCTCCCACATCACATCACCGGGTTCTATGCTCGTGATTACAATGGTCCACCAGCTATATGCATCCCTTTCAATAGGGAAACAACACATCTCATCTTGCGGTCATCATTACACCCCACCTGAACCAAGATACGCTTTGTACTGGCCATCCACTCATCAGATGCCTCAGATGACAACCCTTTAAACTCAACCCCTCCCAGGTTACGCAAATGCTCTAACGGTAAACCTGAATTAACAACAGCAGGTGCCGAAGCAGGTACGTGAGCCCCAACCATCGTGGCCTGGAATGCTCCTATCATTGCCTGAACCAAAGGCGTCATTTCCCGAAACACAGGACTAGGTGGTGCAGGGGGTACTTGTTCCACTTCCTCAGTAGGATTAGGCAGAGGAGGCCGCAAATCCTGAGGGTGCACTAGCTCTCCCTCGACTCCATGCCTCCGGCAGCAGCGTCTCTGCTAGATCACAACTCTCTCCTTAGTAGCATAGTCTAAAATATATCTAAGGCATGATAATTAAATAAAACCAAAAACAATCAGCCCAGCTTCAAGGAAGAATCCGAGACTTTCATTTAAAACCAAAATCATTTCTAAAACATAGTAATATGGCAATGTGTTACCAAGGTACCAAAATATAACATAACTCATACACCGTACATGTAAACAATCATCGTGCATAGCAAATATCATATTATAAACACCAACTACATCCCAACTTTCGAAACTTAGCTCTAATACCACCAAATGTAACCCCCTTAGCCCGGCCTAGCAGAAAGACCAAACCAAGCAAGATACATTAGGGTTTACCGAATAAACCTTTAAAAGATTTAACTAAAACAGTCTATTTTTTCTTTATCTTTTACCTTTTTAAAGGTGCTATTAGGTCCTAAGGTGTTCATACGAGTCATGGTTCATTTTACAACCCAATCGGGCATCATTTCAACATCCAATTGCTCGTAATCCATTATAGGGACTAAAGCATAATTTCCAATATTTTTAGGGATTTTCTTGATTTTAAAGTTACCAATCCTCAATTAGTCATGTTAAATGCCTTTATGTTAAACCTCAGCCCAAAATCATCATTCATATACATTAAATTGTGCATTCAAGAAATAGGGACCAAATTGCAAGGATTTCAAACTACATATGCCTTAACAATTGAAATAACGGATTGTGTACTGGTATACTGATCCGCATACCGATACAGTGTGTTGACCACCCCCATACCTATACGAATTTGACACGTACCGATCCCCTTCCTATTATCTCAAAACTTTGGATTCCATTAGCTAAAATGTGTACTGATGCGGTACCCCGTCTATCGGTACGAGTAGCTTAATTCGAAGGGGCATACCAATCCTCAAACCCGTGTACCAAAACTAACATATGAAATATTTAAAGGTGTACCACTACAGTGGTTAGGCGTACCATTACTTGTTGCTTAAAATCAATACTTTGAGCCTCGTACAAACCCCGCGTACCGATCTTGAGGTAACCATACCGGTACGCAAAGGCCTGTAATGACCTTTAGGTCCAACATGTGACACTTTGACTCACTTCAATCAAGCTTAACACCTAGCTAATCATCAGATATCGTCAAAAACATGCTTGAGCATCACCATAAGATTCACATAAGCCAACCTAACTCAACTAGCATACTCAAACACCAAAGCTAGAGACATGCTTCCTAAACCACATTCAAATCATCAAACCATCTATGTCTAAAACACTTAAACCACAATTCAAGTCCAAAACTGAGATTAAAACTTGCAACATCAAGGAGTTCTTCAAAAACCCTCCCAAAACCTCAATCGACACATTGCCATTATTATTACTCTTTAATAACCAAACTATACTATGAGTTCAAGTCCTGGTATTTCCTTCCTCGCTTCTTTGCTGCCTCAAACCTTAGTTTTCTGCATTGATGGAAAAGAGAGCGTAAGCACACTAGGCTTAATGAGGAATGTTCAACAACAACCATCATCAATGCATTTAAAAACCATCTAACAAAACATTTGTAAAATACATTTCAAAATTCTCTTGTATCATCATCTGCAGCGATGTCCGATTCGCTAAAAAATAGGGTTTTCGAAGTGTTTGTGGTTTTTCGGATAGAAAATGTTTATTTTGTGGGGGTTTTAAAAATACCGTATTTTATTTAAAAAGGAGGAGTCGCCACCGGCCATTTAGGTAGGCCGGACACAATAAAAACCAGAGTATTTTTGAAAACTTTGGGTTCGGGAGTCGGTTACGGATGGGGAAGGATTAGCACCCCCACACCGCCCAAAATTGGTACTTTAATAATTACCGCTTTATTAATATTAAACTTTCCAGATTAAAGTGACGATTAATTTAAAATTTGGTTGTAACTGCAAGTAAATTTTAAAAGCCCCATTATCCGAGAGCAAACGCCCAACAACTATCACTACGCCTGATACTGGCCCCGTTTGCGCTCGGATAAAAGGGCACCGCATTGACAATTCATATATCTCGACATGCAATCTTAAAGAAGTAATTCAAAAATATACGTTTACATTCATATGGTAAAGGACAAAATAAATAATAAAGACATGGATATCACAAAATTAAACAAGTATGATAAAAATACAAACATGGTAGATCATAATAGTAATAATAATAATGAAGCATGAATAAAACGTGTAATAAATAAAGAACCCATACTTCAAGAATACATACAATGTAACATACGCATGACATGAATGTATTATGATATTAATTTCACAAATCAAGACAACATACTAACAAAGAAACTAATACCTAGCACATAGCTTGCGACATGATTTGCATACGAAAAATAGAAACATGGTATTATACATGATAAAGGAAAACATACTAACGCATAACCTAAAAGCAAAAAGAACATACAATACATGCTAAAATACAAAACATGTCGTGTATGAGCCAACTAAAACATTAATCGAACATGTATGATACGAACGACCGAACAAGCATATAAAAATACATAATCACCATAAACTAAACACATATATATATATAAACATGAGAGTACGAAACATATAAAAGAAACACGTTAGAATACAAAAGGGCCACATCAACATATAAGATCATAATAAATAAACATTAATATTTAGATACAAAAAATGATTGAAATGAAGAAAACGAAAATAGAAAACATAAATTAAAAGGTAATAAAATGCGATTTAGGGACAAAATTACAAATCAAACGGAACCTGAAAGGACTAAATCTGTAATTGGACCAAGGGTCAAGCTCGGAGTGAAAATTTCAAAAGTGCGGTGGGACTGGTGAGGTAATTTCACCATTTAAAAACTGATTCAGTTTAATCTAGGGGTTGGATTGCAAGATTTTAAAATATAAGAAGGACTAGGGTTGTAAATATCCCCTAGGCAAGACAGAAATGAAAATATCGAAAACGTGGGGGGATTTATTACAGAATTTCACCATTTCACAAAATAAGAATACCTATAAAACCCCCTTTTCTGGCCCGAACTCAAACTTTTCCTCATTTTTTCTTCAAAACCAGTTTTTATAATACCCAGCCCCATTTTCCTCTCAACATAACCACCCCTAAAACTTTCGATGAACCCAGAAACCGACGACCATCCGCCGTCCTCTCCGCCGTCGACTGCCGCTAGCCGGTGCCGATGAACCAAAAGAAAAACCCAAAACAAACCTCACTTCAAACCGAACCCAAATCTAAACTTAGATTTACACAAAAACTCCCCATTTTGCCTAGATCTGAGCAAATACGAAGTAAAAAAAATGTTTTTGTTTAACCGAAATGAAACCGAAAGGGACCTTCATCTCCTTTCAGTTCACCATGTTCAGTTTTGAAAACTGAAGTGGCTTGTCATTGGTGAGGGGAGACCCGTTGACGACAAGGGTAGCAAATCTATGCACTCATCTCTTTTTTGTTATTATTTCTTATATTTTATTATACATGCACGCAAGGAAGAAATAAAAAGAAAGAGAGATTACCACTGAAACTTGGTGCTTTTTTTTATTTTTTTTACCCAAAAACCTCTCTAATCTTACACTTTTTTTGGTTTACATATATCCTCTTTGCTCTATCTTGTTTGGTAAAACTTGTACATAAGATATATTTTTGGATCTGATCTTGTTCTAACGCTTTTCCCTTTTTTGTGTCTTTGGCATGCCCGGCCAAGCTTGGTGGTTGGTATGGCCGGCATGGGAAGCGGCATGGTGGAGATAACCGTTTGGCCGTGCAGATTGACGTCTCGGGAGACGGAACGATCATTACTGCCAGAATCGTTCCTATCCGTTGGATCATATCTGATCCAACAGTTAGGACCACTTAATGATCGGACGACTGAGATAAGGCCTCGAGGATGGTGTAGCGGCCCGGGATCGCACCCCGTGGCCTGAAGAAGATGGCTAGCTTTGTACGCGTCTCACACGCGCGAGTGGGTAATCTAACAGCCCGCGCGTGGGCTTCACGCGGTAGATAAGGGGTCTTTATGCTTCAATCGTGGTCGTTGGATCTAGATCTGATCCAACGGCCCTCGTGCAGCTGTGCATGATAAAGAGAGCATTAGGGTTCCAATATTTGATATGGGTTAGGGTTTCTTAGGTTGTGGGCCGGCTTGGCAGAATGGGCCATGTATAATTAAGCTTGGGTCTTGTAATTAAGGGCTGAATATCTATGTTGGACTTTAATATACCTTTTATCTTATTTTAATTTCAGCCCAATAGTATTAATAATAATAGTGATAATAATAGTAGTAATAATAATACTATACGCATACATACACATATAATACATGCACATACAAATTGATATACACATGCAAACACCCACACGTATGCACACATACACGCATATTAATTAATATATTCATGTAAACGTCAATATATGTAACACATTAACATAATATACCAACATACATGCATATATACTCACACACATGGTTTACGTACACATTAATCACACGTATAGTAATGAACATATAATATAATATGTGTACATGCAATGATAATATATTAACTAATAAACTAAAGTAGATTAACACAATACTTTATACACCAGATAAAAATGAATGATTACAGTTGCCCCACTTTGCTTGTTCTTGTAAAACGAGAACAAAGCATAGATTATAAGCACTCATTTTTATCTGACTTCCCTGTTTGTAGCTTCGGAATCACGTGCTCTTCTGGAACTCTCCGCTTTTTCTTGGCTGAATCTTCGGGCTCGTAAGTCCTTCCTATACAGAACTTTTTCATCTTTCGATCTTAGAACTACAGGTCTTTCCTATATAGAACCTTTCATTCTGGAGTCTCGAGTTATGAGTCATTCCTATGTAGAATTCTTCACTCTGAGACTGTAGAGCTCGGAGTCCTTCCTATATAGAACTCTTCGCCTTCAACGCAAACTTTTCCTATATAAAATCTTTTGCGTCACATATGGGTTTTTCGATTGGGAGTCCCTCCTATATAGAACTTCTAATCTTCAGACCCTAAAACCGCAAGTCCTTCCTATACAGAACTTTTAGGTTCTGAAATCTCAGAGCTGCAGGTTCTTCCTTCATAGAACTTCTTTCTCTGAGACAGTAAAACTCAGAATCCTTCCTATATAGGACTCTTCACTTTCAACACAACGGGTTTTCCCTATATAAAACCTTCTGTGTCATGGGTGAATTCCTTCGGCTGGGAGTTCTTCCTATATAGAACCGCTAGTCTTCACCCTGGAGCTGCAAGTTTTTCCTATATAAAACTTTCAGCTCTTGAAGCTTCGAAGCGGCAGGTCCTTCCTATATAGAACCTCTCACTGCGGGCCTTTGAAAATATAGGCCCTTCCTATATAGAACCTTTATCTTCACATTTGGGATTCATGCCAAAACGGCTACCGATGCTTCTTTGAATTTGCAGATATCTATCTAGAATAAGACAAAATGCTATGACAAATGAATTAGCATGCTCCTAATCCTAGGGATGTCTAACTATTCATGATGCATGAGTGTCAGTATCTTGATGGGCCTGCTTTAGTCCTCAGTCAATCTCGACCTTATGTTGCTTGCTTTCTCCTTTTTTCTTTTTCTAGCGGCGATACCTCATTTCACTGTCAGGTTCAACCATTCCAACCTTTCTTTTTCTGAAATTCTGATTCGGGGTCCTAAAGTGCCCTTTTAGGTTTTCACTTTAGAGGTTTTTTTCTATTTTTTTTCTTTTTCTCTTTTCTTTTTCTCTTTTGTTTTTTTAGGTGCCCTTCCGGGTTTTCACCTGGGAGATCTCTCTTGTTGTCTCAAATGCTTTCTTTTAAACAAGCAAGGCGTGCGCCATTGGTCATCCTATCCTGGTGCCTAAAGTCTTCTGCTTGCCCTGTTTCAATAGACGTCATATAGGTAGCTAGAGGGCAAGGTTGACATCGTTTTCTAATCACCTGCATCTTTAAGGTTAGATCACAGTAATGCTCAGAAATCTCTTGTTTAACATAAGCCTATGTTAGCTTATTTGCATGATATTAATGGTAAATAACAAGAAGACCAGGAATGGATGCTCAAAAATGTGATTTTATTACGATTAAGGGCTTGGAACCACTTTGAGAGAGTCATGACACACATGAGGAAAGGGAAAAGCCAAACATGAAATACAAGATCTCTCAATATCTTCAGTATGAATGATACATGATCCCGTCAACCAGCGTAGAATTTTTGCCTGAAGCTCCTTCTTCACAGGGTTCACGGGGACGACCATTCTCTCCAGATATTCGACCTCTCAATTTATCTAAGCCTCCCTTTACGGGTTTTCGACTCGGATCCGTCCTTTGCTTCAAGACGCCCTGTTTCAGGTTTTTGCCCTAAGCTCTCCATTTTTCTTTTTTGTTCTTGTTTTTTTCTTTTTTTCAAACGTAGTATTTCTTAATAGCATCAGAATTTACAGGGCTTTTCAGCTCGTCTCCATCCATTTCGGTTAAGATTAAGGCTCCTCCTGATAAGGCCTTTTTTTGCCACGTATGGCCCTTCCCAGTTGGGCATCAACTTTCCTCGAGAATCTTTTTGAATCGGGAGGATCTTCTTGAGCACCAGATCCCCCTCTCTGAATTCTCTTGGGCGCACCTTTTTGTTGTATGCCCGCATCATTCGTTTTTGGTACATTTGACCATGGCAAATGGCCTTTAGTCCCTTTTTCTTCAATGAGATTTAGCTAGTCGAGTCTGGCTTGCACCCATTCGGATTCTTCCAATTTTACTTCATTTAAGACCTGGAGCGAGGGAATCTCCACTTCAATAGGGAGTACTGCTTCGGTACCATACACTAAGGAGTAGGGTATTGCCCTTGTCGATGTGCGAATGGACGTCCTATAGGCGAAAAGGGCAAATGGTAGCTTTTCATGCCAATCACTGTAGGTATCCGTCGTCTTCGCTATGATCTTCTTTATGTTCTTGTTTGCTGCTTCCACCGCCCCATTCATTTTAGGACGATAGACTATGGAATTATGGTGTGTTATCTTGAATTGGTTGCACACGTCCGTCATCATTTTGTTATTCAGATTGGAAGCGTTGTCGGTGATGACCCTTTCTGGCAATCCGTATCGACAAATGGTCTCATTCTTTAGGAATTTACATACTGTAGTCCTTGTGATGTTGGCGTAAGACGCTGCCTCCAACCATTTAGTGAAATAGTCTATGGCGACCAAAATAAAACGGTGTCCGTTGGAAGCCTTCGGGTGAATATGCTCGATGACGTCTATGCCCCACACTGCAAAAGGCCACGGAGAATTCATGGTGTGTAAAGGTGACGGGGGAGCGTGAATCTTGTTAGCATAAATTTGGCATTTGTGGCATTTCCTAGCGTAATCGATACAATCTCCCTCCATGGTCGACCAGAAATAGCCATACCTCATAATTTTCCGGGCTATAGACAGCTCGTTGGCGTGCGTCCCACATAGACCATCGTGTGCCTCGGCTAAAATCTCCTTCGCCTCCCGGGCATCCACACATCTCAACAATGTCTGATCATGGTCTCTTTTATATAGGATTTCCCCATCCAGGACATATCCTGTTGCCATTTTCTAAGTGTTTTTCTGTCATTGTCATTTACCCCTTCGGGATACTTTTGAAGCTTGACATATTGCAAGATGTCATAGTACCATGGGTTGCCATCAATCTCTTCCTGCACATTACAACAATGAGCAGGATTTTCAAAAGTCTGCATCTTAATGGACTTTATTTCTGCCCCCGTGTTCGTTTTGAACATGGAAGTGAAGGTTGCCAAAGCATCTGCCATCTGATTTTCTTCTCTGGGAAGGTAATTGAAGCTGATCTTTTCGAACTCCTTGGTGAGATCTTGAATTAATTCATAATATTTGACCAACTTCAAGTCCCTAGTTTCCCATTCTCCACGTAGCTGGTAAATCACTAAGGATGAATCTCCGAATACTCGAAGTTCCTTAATCTTTCTTTCAATACCTGAGTTCAGTCCCATGACGCAAGCTTCATATTTAGCTATATTGTTGGTGCAGAAGAATTCTAATCTACTAGTGAAGGGATAATAGACATTCTCGGGGGAAATTAGCACGGCCCCTATCCCGTGTCCGAGGGCGTTAGAGGCTCCATCAAAGTAAAGCTTCCATGAGTTATCATCTAAAACATTTTCCTCGGTTGTAATGCACATCAAGTCTTCATCCAGGAAATTAAAGTTCAACGCCTCATAATCGTCTGAAGCGCGACTAGCTAGGAAATCCGCTACGGCGCTTCCCTTTACGGCTTTCTGGCTTACATACACAAAGTCGAATTCGGATAGGAGCATCTGCCAGCGGGCCATCCTTCCCGTCAGTGTTGGTGCTTCTATTAGGAACTTCAAGGGGTCTAGCTTGGATATCAACCATGTAGTATGGTACAACATGTACTGCCTAAGCCGCTTTTTAGCCCAAACTAAAGCACAACACAACTTCTGAACTGGCGGGTACCGCGCTTCACAATCATTGAACTTTCTACTTAGGTAATAGATGGTGTGCTCCCTTTTCCCTGACTCATCGTGTTGCCCCAATACACACCCCATTGAATTCTCAAAGACTGTCAGGTAGAGGATTAAAGGCTTGTCCGGTACTGGCGCGACTAAAATCGGAGCATTTGTTATGTACCTTTTGATCTTTTCTAGGGCTCCTTGACATTCCTCATCCCACACACCAGGATTATTCTTTCTAAGAAGTCTAAAGATTGGGTCACACCGATCAGTTAATTGGGAAATAAAACGACAGATATAATTTAACCTCCCCAGGAAACCACAAACCTCCTTCTGAGTGTGGGGTGGTGAGAGATCCTGGATGGCTTTCACTTTATCTGGATCAATCTCAATCCCTCTTCTTCTCACCACGAACCCCAAGAGTTTTCCAGAAATAACGGCGAAGGTGCATTTGGCAGGGTTAAGCCTCAGCTGGTATTTTCGTAGTCTTTGGAATAGTTTTCTTAAGTTCTGTAGGTGCTCCCCTTCTGTTCGGGACTTGGCAATCATGTCGTCCATGTATACTTCTATTTCTTTGTGCATCATGTCATGGAAAAGAGTCACCATTGCTCTTTGGTAAGTTACCACTGCGTTCTTGAGCCCAAAAGGCATCACCCGGTAACAAAAAGTGCCCCACATGGTTATGAATGTAGTTTTCTCCATGTCGTTTGAGTCCATCTTTATCTAGTTGTACCCTAAAAAGCCATCCATGAATGAAAACCATGAGTGTCCCACGGTGTTGTCAACCAGCGTGTCAATATGTGGCAGAGAGAAGTTGTCTTTAAGGCTGGCTCGGTTGAGATCCCTATAATCTACACACATACGGACCTTCATGTCCTTCTTCGGTACTGGTACGATGTTTGCAACCCATTCGGGGTATTTGGCCACCTCCAAGAAACCATCATCAAACTGTTTTTTTACCTCTTCTCTGATCTTTAACAACATGTCTGGTCTCATTATCCAGAGTTTTTGTTGTATTGGTTTGCATTCCGGCTTCGTTGGCAGTTTTTGTACCACTATGTCAGTATTCAAACCTAGCATATCTTGATAAGTCCAGGTGAAAACATCCTTGAATTCCTGAAGTAGGGTTATCAGTTCGTGCCTGGTTTTTTAGGAAAATG
Organism: Hibiscus mutabilis; assembly: GCA_019671005.1. Lineage (NCBI taxonomy): Eukaryota > Viridiplantae > Streptophyta > Magnoliopsida > Malvales > Malvaceae > Hibiscus > Hibiscus mutabilis. The sequence goes on from CM033738.1 coordinate 32,308,330, forward strand.
CCGTCCCTATTTTTACTTCTTTTCTCTCTTCTTCAGTTCCTAAGTTTACAACTTTTGTTTCTTCTAGGTGGGGCATGATTTGCCTTTCTTCGTTGGCCACAATTCTCCTCAACTCTACATGGACCTCATATTCTATCTCATAATCTTTTTCCCCAATTCCTTATGATATCTCGGGGCATTCAAAATTCACTCCGGGATTGGGTCCGGCATCATTCATATAGTCAATCATAGAAGACCTGCATTAAATGAGAACAAATGTATTGGGAAGAGAATGGCTTTATATGAAGTGAGTGAACATGAAGAATGAATGAATGAAATAAATGAAATGTTTGCCATTTAAAAAAACGAGGAAGATATTTTCATTTCAACAAAAAGTTAACATAGGTGCCCTATACAAGAGATCCCCATTGTTTATGGGCAAAAACAAAAAGGTTGATTCGGAGCATTATTCTGATCTATTCCTAAAAACCATAGGTAGATCAATGTGGCTCTTGTTATCAAGAGTTTCCCCGGGATGGCAGGGGCGGATGTTGGTCAACATATTGCTGACTTGGCCCTTTCCAGCTATCATGTTGATGGACATCCCCTCAAGTGATTCGTTAAATATTTCCTCCTTGTTGAGTACGTCATTTTCCTTAATTGCCTCTTCAACCTCCTGTCCTGGCTGGCAAAATCCTCCAGAGACAAAAGTAGTTTTCAAACAAGGGAAGGACATTGGTCTCCATGGAATGTTTTCTCCCTTAAATCTAGCTTTTCTATGTTCTTCTTTTCTCTTGTATTCTTCCTTTCTTTGTTGGACACTTGGTTTGTAACCCAATCCAAAACAGTCCTTCTTGGTTATCGTACTTTTGGCTCGCAGGCTCCCTTGCAATCTCTTCCCTAACCTTCTTCCTGCTTTGGCTCCTCGGCCCAATGTTTCAGCAACGGTCATCTTGGTACAATTAGATAACCTGGATAGGGGATCCGACTTCCCTCCGTGACAAATGTGGCATTCACTAGCTCTAATGCTCTAAAAGAGCATTCTGCAGCATCCTCATCATTTTGAATGTAGGGGGCATCTGATGTCACTGAAGCAATAATTTCCTGCTCGGCCTCTACTGTGACCAACTTGCCTTTGATTACGAATTTTAATTTCTGATGTAGTGATAAGGGGACAACTCCTACGGAGTGGATCCATGGCCTTCCCAATAAGCAGTTGTAAGATGGTTTTATGTCCATTACCACAAAATCAATCACGTACTCAGTCGGCCCGATCAATAGAGGCACCTCAATTTTTCCCATTGTTCCTCTTTGTGTGCTGTCAAAGGCTCTCACGGAGTTATGGCAGGGCTTTAGGTGAGAACCATCTATTGGTAGCTTTTGCAAGGTCACCATAGGCAGTCGTTCAGTGCTGACCCGTTGTCAATCAGTACCCCCGGTACCACATACCCTTTGTAGTGGGTTGTGATGTTAAGAGCTTTGGTGGACCCCATTCTGCCCTCGGGGATCTCGTCATCACAGAATGTTATATGGTTATAGGCAGTGATATGCCCCACTATCTTGTCCAATCTTGCCACAGAAATGTCTTGGGGCACAAAAGTCTGGTTTAGTACTTTTAATAGTGCCTCACGGTGTCTTTTTGAACTCAAGAGCAACTCCAGCACTGTGATCCTAGCCGGTTGCTTTCGTACTTGTTCCACCACGCTGTACTCGCTATGTCTCAAGAACTTTAGAAATTCTTTGGCCTGAGCCTCGGTTACTGGCTCATTTATCTTTGGAAGAGGTTCTTCACCGAATATCTGCGCGGGGGTAACCGATGTATCATTTCCTTTATCTTTGGCCGCTTCAGCAGCCCTCAAGGTCTCAGAAGAGTAACATCTGCCGCTCCTCGTGAAATGGCCCACCTCATCGACATTCACATCACTCTTGCCTTGCACGTCTTTTAGTGTAAGCTCTTTTACCTCACCAGATTCTGGCTTTTCTGGCGTGGTCACATTTATAGCATAGTTCCCGGGAGTTTGCCACATATCCTTGAATGGGAATGGGGATGGTGCTGAGATGATGATCTTGGGATTTATCTTAGTGGTTTCTCCTTGGGAGGCACCTGCACTCCCCAGCCTGGAGGAGATGATAAGAGGTCTATCTCTCATGTATTTAACGTTGGGGTTGTCCGTCATATGTACGTCTGACCCCTTATTTCCTGTGGGCTCTTCGAAGAATTCTATTTGCTTTTCATTCATCAATTGTTGTACCAACCTCTTAAACTCGTTGCACTTTTGGATGTCGTGTCCTTCGTCCTAATGGAATTCGCAATACACTTCACATCCCTTATGTATTACTACCATGCCTTTGTCGATCACATGGGCCATGCACAATTGCTGAAATACCCACCGCAAAGGAGATTTGATTTTCGACACATCATCCTTAATCTTCCTGGTAAAGTATTCCCCAATAACATTTACTCCCCTGTTCCCATGATTAGGCAATGGGTTAGTAGCTACACTTGGTTCTTCAAACTTCAATATCCCAGAATCAGTTAAGTTCTGCACAAGTTTTTTGAAAGCAAGGCAGTTCTCGGTGGGATGACTAGGGGCACCACCGTGGTAGTCGCAATGCGCGTTCAGGTTATACCAGGACGGGAACGGCGGTTTGAACGGAGTAACGTAATATGGACGGACCAAGTCTGCTTCATACAACTTAGAGTAAAGCTTCGAGTACTGGATGGGTAGTGGAGTAAAAGTTTGCCTCTCTTTCTCTTTTCTATGGGTTCTCTCCTCTTTTTGATTCGAGTTTTGCATTTTCCCCGCAAGTGCTTGTGGCTGTGAGACTGTAAAATTCTTCGGGGCTGTGTAAGTAGTAGCGGCATTTACTTCATTCTTCTTGCTATATTTTCGAGATCCTTCCCCGCTATCAATTCTACCGCTCTTAATGGCAAATTCAAGGGACTCCCCAGTCCTAATCAAATCAGCAAACTTTGTGTCGTGTTATTAATGAGGCGATTGAGTAGTGTCCCCTTCAAAGTATTAACGAATAATGGCGTAATTTCATGTTCCGGGAGGGGTGGCTGAATTTGGGCGGCCACTTCCTGCCACCTCTGAGCATACTGTCGTAGACTTTTGTTGGACTTCTGTCCCATATTTTCCAACGTAATTCTACTAGGGGTCATATCTGTTACGTGCTTATATTGCTCGATGAATGCTCTTGAAAAATCTTTCCATGTTTTAACATTTACCCTGCTCAACTAGGTGTACCACTGCAACGCCGCCCTAGTTAGGCTGTCTTGGAAACAGTGAATCAATAGTTTTTCATCCTTAAGGTAGGCTGCCATCTTCCGGCAGTACATTGTTACTTACGCGGAAGGACACGTGGTTCCATCGTACCTGTCGAACTCTGGCATTTTAAATTTTGGTGGTAGTACAAGGTCGGATACCAGACTCAAGTCACCGGCATCATTTCCTGATTCTTCCATAGTTTGCAAAGTTTTAAATCTTTCCTCCATGAGGCGAAACCTCTCCTCCCACTTTTTTTCTACCTCTTTCCTGATCCTTTCGACCAAATTTAGGTCTGGCACCTCCTCTTCATAGAGTGCTTCAGTGTCAAGGGGTTGAGTCTTAGATGCCCCTACCTGAAGATTAGCCGACATCCCCGTAGGGTCGATATATACCTTTCTAGTCAGATTTGGCACAACCGGTTGAACCTTATTGTGAACTGTGGTACTTTCTGGTTCTTGGGCGGTTTCTCCTTCAACTTTCTTTCTGAGACTCTTAGCCAACAATGCGGTTATGTCAGATACTATCGATGCTTGTGATTGAGCAATCTGGTCACTAAGGCTTCTTTGGGCCTCGTCAAATCTTGCCTTGAGCTCTCTTTGTCCCTTTTCTAGACTGATTATCCTGTCTTCCATGAGCTTGCTTTGTAATCGGGTAAGATATGGATGATGAATGACTGTGGCTTAACTTTTATTTTCACACTGCCATAATATTTATAACATTAATATGGTTGCAAGGAAAATAAATGCGTGTATAATGATGCGAATGTCATGATGCAATGCAAGAATGTATGAAGATAAAGGTACTGATTCCGCTAGTAATCACCCTTTTGAACTACTTCCACGGTAATTAAAGGGTCTAAATTACAATAGAGTTCATATTACAAAATGAAGGTCCCTAATACAAAAGAGTACTAATTACGATACAGAGCCCTACAGATAAGCCCTAGCTCTATCTCCTAATTTTCCAATAGCCCTGAGCAGCTTGATGAACATGGGAGCTTCTTCCATTTCTAGGACTACGAAAGGTCGGAGTGTTTCAGCCTCAATGGCCAAATCATTCACATGCTTGGCGACTCGCTGTATGTCCACCATCAGGTTTGCATAATATTGGTCCCTACCCTGCACCATCCGGGCAGCGTCACGCAGTCTCCTTTGCCAATAAATGTCCCCTCTAGCTGTAGCCTCTTCGAATACACTGATTCTTTCCTTATAATCCTCAACAATTGCTTCAAGGGACTCAATTCGGGTTCGTAATGTGCCTACTTCGCACTCTCTTTCTTGTAGCTCAGTGAAGCCATTCCTCTAACAGTAAGTCTGAAATGAGTGTTCTACTTCTGCCACCTTTTCTTCTAACTCGACATTCTGACTTCGGCTCTGATCTAGACTTTGGATAGTGTCGTCGTACAAGCTTTGCATCTCTAACAGTCTATTCCGGCTACTCATGGGCCTTCTTTTCCAAGCGGCAACGTTTTCTCTCTCGTAGTTGACTGCTTATTTTCCTTTGCTAATTTCTTGCCTAGTTCTTTCCTTTTCTTGGTCAATGGCCTTCTTGGAGGACTGCTTTTCTTCCTCAATAGCCAACCGACAGCTTTCTATCTCCTTCTCAATTGCTCTCTTGATGATTTCTCGTTCTTCTTCCACCAAACGGATACCATTCATTCTTTCCTTTTCCATGGCTCTGAACTGACTTCGGTCGGCTTTCTGTATTTTTGCTTGGAGTATGAGGGTATCCTTTTGGTAAAGAGCGTTCTTCTCGCTCAAATCTGCATTTAATTTCTTCAATTGCCTAATGATCTCATCCCGTTCGTCGACCTCTAAGCTTACTTTATAGAGCTCACTCGCATGCTGAGTCCGTTGGGTGTCCATTTTCCTCTTAATTTCTTCGAGTTCATTCCTTAAGATATCAGTTTCAGACGGTACCACCCTTGTAAACTCCTCAAGTGACATAACCGGTCCTTGATCGGATTCAGGAATCACATCATTAACCCTTAAACGTCTCCAAAGATCGTAGTCTGGGGTTGTCATGTGCTCGGTGTCTCCTTCCACCTTGATCCGGTAACAATGGTCCCAAGCCCTCATGATAGTCTGGACTTTTTCCTTAAACTCACCTTTGAAAGGAAATTCAGTTCGGCTTAACCCGACGGTATTAGGAATGAACTGTCGTTATCTGAATTGTCGGGACACCAAAAGCGGAGCACAAGCAATCCCTCTATGCAGTCCCAACATCATCAGCCGGTCGAAATCACTGCAACTGTACAAAAAGTAATTAACTCTACCGAGCCACGGGACCCTCCATACTATGTCTTCGTCTTGAATGTTCCTGAAGAAACTAGACCATTTTTTCGTTTTGAAGTTCTCTCGCCACTCTTTTGCTAAGTACTCCCGTAAGGGAGAAAAACCTTGGAAGGATATCCCTAGTAGGACCCTTGTCGGCTTTTTCCACATGTGGCTCTGAACCCATACTTGTAACAGCTGTGCACACCCCCTGAAACGTCCTTCTTCGTGTTTTCGACTGGAATTTAAAGAAATGAAGGTCTCAGCCAAGATTGCTGGTACTGGATTTGCCCGCCGTTTCATACGCTCGAACAGATCTAGAATGGCTACATTAATGTTTTCAAGAGTTCTTGGAAAGATCACCAACCCATATATTCCTAGGCAAACATGTCTATCTTTTTCCCCTCATCTGGATGTGCAGGTAGGATGTCTCGAATATTCTCCCATGAAAAGACTGTATTGTCTCCTCGAAGTCGGATCAAGCCATTAACCCAATCGTCACTTATTCCGATAAAAGTTTTGAGCTTTGAAGTGTAATTCTGATTCCTCGGAGGTTTTGCGTAGATCCAATCATCCTGAACGTTTTTTTGATTAAGTAAGGCGGTGTATTCTTCTACTGTAGGCATCATGTCTTGTCCATTGAAGGTGAAGCAGCAAAAGGCAGGATTCCAGAACTAAAAAATGGCTCGGAGTAGGGGCTGGTTGACCCGAACGTATAACAATTGTGCAATGTCGCCATAACTATCATAGAACCTGTCTTGTAATCTCTGGTCCCATCCTTCCCAGATACTTTGAAGATCCCATAAGTTGTTCTGTTGAAGACTCACGTAGGTGTACCCTGCTATTACGCGCTCGCTCGGTAAACTGTCCCCTTGGGCCTTCTGGTTGACCTCTGACCAATGCCTGACTGACAAGTTAAGCTCTTCTTTCCTAAGACATATTTTTTCCATGGTGAAAGACTTTCTGATCGGGCAAACCACTTGAACCAGTACCTTTATGTAATGCAAATGCAATAATGCATGAAAAAAACAAGAGCAAAAAGAAGACAAGTCAGTACCGGATAGAATTAATAAATACATAAATAAAAAGACGAATTAAATAAGGTAAACAGACAAAACAACCCTATTTATCCTATCTAAAACACCTAAGGTTATCTGCATGGCTCTAAGGGTAGGCTTCTATGTTCTCTATATGCAGTTTTGGTTCTAGGAGGTACCTGAACTGTCTTTACTGTCCTCTACTAAGAGTAGCAAGGCCCCCGATCATCACCCATTATAGGCTCCTTTTAACCGGGTTCAATTCAGGGGGACCCATTCGCTTATGCCTGCACGAAGGAACGATATTCTTACTAAAGCATAAGGTACTCGAGCCCCGAAGGTACTTGCTAGGCCTACACGGGAGAACGATATCTCCACGAAAGCATTAGCGTTTTCCCCCCCACTTAAAAAATGGGTTTATATGTCAAATTTTAAATGCGTTAAAATAAACGCGCACTTATAACCAAATTTTAATTTGATCGTCATTTTAATCATGAACTTCTAATATTAATAAAGCGGTAATTATTTTAAAAAGCTCGACTCTCTTTTTGTTTTTTGTTAAAAAACAACAAAAAATGTCCCCAGCAGAGTCGTCATCTATAGCGATGTTTGATTCGCTAAAAAATAGGGTTTTCGAAGTGTTTGGGTTTTTCGGATAGAAAATGTTTATTCCGTGGGGGTTTTAAAAATACCGTATTTTATTTAAAAATGAGGAGTCGCCACCGGCCATTTAGGTAGGCCGGACACCATAAAAACCAAAGATTTTGAAAACTTTGGGTTCGGGAGTCGGTTACAGATGGGGAAGGATTAGCACCCCCACACCGCCCAAAATTGGTACTTTAATAATTACCGCTTTATTAATATTAAACTTTCCGGATTAAAGTGACGATTAATTTAAAATTTGGTTGTAATTGCGAGTAAATTTTAAAGGCCCCGTTATCCGAGAGCAAACGCCCAACCACTATCACTACGCCTGATATTGGCCCCGTTTGCGCTCGAATAAAAGGGCACCGCATTGACAGTTCATATATCTCGACATGCAATCTTAAAGAATTAATTCAAAAATATACGTTTACATTCATATGGTAAAGGACAAAATAAATAATAAAGACATGGATATCACAAAATTAAACAAGTATGATAAAAATACAAACATGGTAGATCATAATAGTAATAATAATAATGAAGCATGAATAAAACGTGTAATAAATAAAGAACCCATACTTCAAGAATACATACAATGTAACATACGCATGACATGAATGTATTATGATATTAATTTCACAAATCAAGACAACGTACTAACGAAGAAACTAATACCTAGCACATAGCTTGCAACATAATTTGCATACGAAAAATAGAAACACGGTATTATACATGACAAAAGAAAACATACTAACGCATAACCTAAAAGCAAATATAACAAACAATACATGCTAAAATACAAAACATGTCGTGTACGAGCCAACTAAAACATTAATCGAACATGTATGATACGAACGACCGAACAAGCGTATAAAAATACATAATCACCATAAACTAAACATATATATATATATAAACATGAGAGTAAGAAACATATAAAAGAAACACGTGAGAATACAAAAGGGCCACATCAACATATAAGATCATAATAAATAAACATGAATATTTAGATACGGAAAATGACTGAAATGAAGAAAACAAAAACAGAAATTAAAAGGTAATAAAATGCGATTTAGGGACGAAATTACAAATCAAACGGAACCTAAAAGGACTAAATATGTAATTGGACCAAGGGGCAAGCTCGGAGTGAAAATTTCAAAAAAACGGTGGGACTGGTGAGGTAATTTCACCATTTAAAAACTTATTCAGTTTAATCCAGGGGTTGGATTGCAAGATTTTAAAATATAAGGAGGACTAGGGTTGTAAATATCCCCTACGACAAGACAGAAATGAAAATATCGAAAACGTGGGGGGATTTATTACAGAATTTTACCATTTCACAAAAAAAGAATACCTATAACACCCCCTTTTCTGGCCCGAACTCAAACTTTTCCTCATTTTTTCTTCAAAACCAGTTTTTATAATACCCCAGCCCCATTTTCCTCTCAACATAACCACCCCTAAACTTTCGATGAACCCAAAAACCGGCGACCATCCACCGTCCTCTCCGCCGCCGACTGCCGCTAGCCAGCGCCGACGAACCAAAAGAAACACCCAAAACAAACCTCGCTTCAAACCGAACCCAAATCTAAACTTAGATTTACACAAAGACTCCCCCTTTTGCCTAGATTTGAGCAAATACGAAGTAAAAAACTTTTTTGTTTAACCGAAATGAAACCGAAAGGGACCTCCCTCTTCTTTCAGTTCACGATGTTCAGTTTTGGATACTGAGGCGGCTTGTCACTGGTGAGGGGAGACCCGTTGGCGACGAGGGTAACGAATCTATGCACTCCTCTCCTTTTTGTTATTATTTCTTATATTTTATTGTACATGCACGCAAGGAAGAAAGAATAAGAAAGAGAGATTACCACTGAAACTTGGTGCTTCTTTTTTATTTTTGTTACCCAAAAACCTCTCTGATCTTACACTTTTTTTGGTTTACATATATCCTCTCTGCTCTATCCTATTTGGTAAAACTTGTACATAAGATATATTTTTTGGATCTGATCTTATTCTGAATCTTTTCCCTTTTTTGTGTCTTTGGCATGCCCGGCCATGCTTGGTGGTTGGTATGGCCGGCATGGGGAGCGGCATGGTGGAGATGACCGTTTGGCCATGCAGACTGGCGTCTCCGGAGACAGAATGATTATTATTGCCAGAACTGTTCCTATCCATTGGATCAGATCTGATCCAAAGGTTAGGATCACTTAATGATCGGACGGCTGAGATAAGGCCTCGAGGATGGTGTAGCAGCTCGGGATCGCGCCACGTGGCCTGAAGAAGATGGCTAGCTCTGTACGCGTCTCACACGCGCGAGTGGATAATCCAACAGCCCACGCGTGGGCTTCACACGGCAGATGAGGGGTCTTTATGCTTCAATCGTGGTCGTTGGATCTAGATCTGATCCAACGGCCCTCGTGCAGCTGTGCATGATAAAGAGAGCATTAGGGTTCCAATATTTGATATGGGTTAGGGTTTCTTAGGGTGTGGGCTGGCTTGGCCGAATGGGCCATATATAATTAAGCCTGGGTCTTGTAATTAAGGGCTGGATATCTATGTTGGACTTTAATATACCTTTTATCTTATTTTAATTTCAGCCCAATAGTATTAATAATAATAGTGATAATAATAGTAGTAATAATAATACTATACGCATACATACACATATAATACATGCACATACAAATTGATATACACCTGCAAACACCCACACGTATGCACACATACACGCATATTAATTAATATATTCATGCAAACGTTAATATATGTAACACATTAACATAATATACCAACATACATGCATATATACTCATACACATGGTTTACGTACACATTAATCACACGTATAGTAATGAACATATAATATAATACGTGTACATGCAATGATAATATATTAACTAATAAACTAAAGTAGATTAACACAATACTTTATACATCAGATAAAAATGAGTGATTACTTCATCTCATTATCATGCCTTACCAAAACCATGCACTTAACATTCCAAAATAGTATATTAAACCATATGCAACATGTATCATGGATCCCACAGCAAAATCTCATTTGCTACCCTCAATTTAAGCTTTTCCATCTGTACTACCAATGCAAGGCTTAAAGAGTAAAACATGTTTGAATCATATTAAACAACATAAACCATCCAATGATACATAAACAATTATATTGGCTTTCAAGTGATCATTTACCAAGTTCCATTTACCAAAACATAACATCGAATACACGGATTCAACAAGTGTTCCCTCAACACTTAACAAACAATCTACCAGTAACCCAAGGTTCACAAACGGGAGTGTTCGGTACATATAAACCCCTCTACTATTGCGAGACTATAGTAGAGTATTCATTACTCTTAAGCCCCTCAACACCATTTATCGTACGATGTTTAACCTACTAACGGGAGTCTATGGTACTGTACAACCCCTCAACCGTTAGGGTTCTTGGATGGAGTATTCGGTACATCATACAAAACCCCTCAACATCCAAGGCGCCTTTTTCCAGTGCACTATCAATCCTATGGCTGGCCAACTATGTCCGATTTTATTTCCAAACAACTTCATAACATCACTTGCCAATATAATTTATTTAAGCATCCCAAAATCACTGATTTCATATGCATCTACCCAAACCATTAAACCAATGCACCAACCTTTGCATTAAACAATGTTTATGAACATTAACAAACCGTGCATTAATATCAAATGTATTAACATCATTTCGAATCAATTTCTAGCATTAAACCATGCTCAATATATGCATAAACAATGAGTATTCAAAACATGTAAAATAAGTGCATCAAATTATCGTCAAAATTGAGTTCAAGAGAGAATTAATCCTTTACTTACGTCCAAGCTTAGATCAGCATTTCAAGCTTAATCTCAACTCCCAAACACAACTTTCAAACCTTTGCAAATTTGAAAACATGTTTCCACTCACCCACTCGCAACGCCTCGCTTGCCGCTGCGACAAACACCCCTCCAAAGCTTTCAGAACCCACGTTCAAGCTTGAGGTTCAGTCTCCCCTGCTTTTAATCACACAAAAACATAGGTACATTGCATCAAAATGCAATCAACATCGCAGCAACTCAAAACATCAACATCCTTAACCCAAAACAACTCCACAACATCCAAAAATTAACAACAAACCTCTTTCAAACTTAACCCAGCCACAATCAAACGTTTCAACACTTTAATTATCATCGATTAACATCCAAAAACACTTCTTAAATGTCCTTATATCTCTAGCATTCAATTAACCATAACAACTCCCCAAAAACACATAACTAGCAACCTAGAAAATTAAATATTTTTATAGCTTAAGGATTCCAATATTAAAACCAACTTATCAACATTATAAAACATCAAAATTATGATTATAACTCATCAAGAACCCAACAAAATAGATCCAAAACGAAAATCTATTGTTCTCATCAATTAAACCTTGGTTTTTTAAATTTCCACAATTAACTCATCAAAACTCATTAGAAAACATTAAACAAGGATCGCATAATTGGGAATTTCAGTAAAGAACCAATCATTAGAGGAGGAGAACGAAACTTACCGCTAATGGATGAATTTCCTCTCAACTGGATTTTTTACTCTTGAAAACAAAGGAAAATCGATAAGATTTTTGGAAAACAAGATTGAAGAATATGTTAGAAATCAATAGTTAATTAAATCAAGAGCATTACCTTCATTCTCTGATGAAAAAAATGAGTGTTTGGCTGAAAAAGATTTGAGAGAAAGTTGAGAGAAAGAAAGTTACGTCAAAGTGGTTTTAGAAGAATAACCACCTTTTTATTAATTAAATCCCTTTTATCCTTAATTAAAACTCTTTAAAATAAACCAAATTGAGAGAAAATTTTGATAAAAACATTTAGGTCAAATAGCTCCTTAAAGATTCTAAGTTTTGATCCTTTTTCAAAACAGTCACTAAAACAGTTTTCAATCTTTACATTTTTGTCACTAGCCAAAATGTTAAATTTCCAAAATCCATTTTCCAAAATTGACTTTACCAAAAATATCCATATATTAAATAATGTTTTTTAGATATTTTTCTCGTATTTTTCTCACACCAAAATTATTTGTTTCAGTTTTAATCCCGAATCTGACTCGAATCTCTAATCTCAGTCCACTGGACCTTCTAAACCACTAGGAAAACTCCAAGGCCCAAACCTGGGGCGTTACATGGCCTAGCAAAAATCGGATCAAAAGGATCACATTAGGTTTGCCGAAGCAAACCTAAACCGGTCCATTTTTTCACTTTTATCTTGTCTAATTGCGTTTAATTAATCTATACGGTGTACAGGTTCCAGCGGAAACGTTACATTAAACCAGACTACAAAATAGGGTCCGATTGCCCAACAATTCACATTAGCGATCAAAACGTGATTATCACAAATTACATGGCATAAGACACAATTATGATTACAACCTTTGATTATTCCAATTTCATGCTCATATGTTAATTTTCGTTCCAAAACTGTAACACCCCCTTCCCTTATCCGTACATTGAACACGAGTCAGAGATGTCACAGACTTTTAAAATTGTCCTTTTATCTTAAAAATTGGGGTAATTTAAAAATTCTAAAATAACTTCCCAGGTAGTCACCCATCTTAGAATTTCCCTAGTTTAAGCACGCTTAACTTTATCTAATTTATAAATAAAATAATAATTTAATACCCGAGAATAATTTTTTTTACATAAATAAGATAATCATATCAGAGCATATAATAATAAAAATATTTAACGTTCATAAAAAGTTAGTAACACTATTACATGGCCGATTAAAGTACTTTATCAAAAAGACAAGATTAGCCAGTACATGCCACTATTAAACACAAAAGCATGGATGTTATAAGTACTGAAATTAACCTGCCGATTCGATACTCCCAAAAGAGGCAGTGATGCAAAGCTCCACTCCTACTTCTGTTTACCTACGTGTACAATCGAACTACACGCTGAGTATAACTCAGTGAGGCATAAGGTTAGTGACATATATAAACATTCATAAATACATGATACTTTTCAAAATGTGATAATCATTAAAATCACATACTTTGTAATGCAGGAATGTCTATACGAGAAGGCATATTGTATTCATTCTTTAACATAAAATCATATGTTATCTCGTGCAATCATATAGCCCAAGGTAAATATCAAGTGTCTAATATTCGAGTCGCGTACTTGAAAAAGTACTATCCTTGACATACTTGTAAGACACAATCATGTGTCTATAACTTTATAATACACATTCAAGTGTCTGTTACTTTATAATACACTTGAAGTGTCAATAACTTTATAATACTCTTAATGGTATACCACAATATTATCCTACTCGACATTTTATATTACCAAGGGCAAACTTGAAAAACAATTCCTGCAAATAATGGCAAGTAAACCAAATTCCACACATATATACATATATCATGTAAAACATCTTCATACTGGATCAGTTCATATTCCAATATGCTTTATAACATTCATGGTATACTGCCATTTAAAAAATCGTATCAATAACTTGTCCATCATGTGTCATGCTATAAAAACATTTGTGATCATAAAATATACCATAATCTTTAAAACATTAAAATATAGTATCATGCCAAAAAAATATGTATGCTTTGTAAAAAATTTCACCTTTTAGGTCGACTTATCACAAGTCTTCCTATAACTTGTATGTTAACAAACATATATTTAAAAACATATATGCACTCACCTTAGCCTTGCAATGTCTCTGCCCTTACTATTCGATTTTAGTCTCGAACTATTCTTTTTCGGGTCTACTAGTATGACCTCGATTTTTATCGGAATCTACACCAACAATAACATATACCATTTCAAAGTATATGTTAGCACATACTCATTCCATATATAATAATGGAAAGTAAATAATTAACTATCCATCAAACATAAACTTGATCCGATAAAGCTTTCTATATTCGAACCGCAATTTCCCATACTTTTCTTTAAATCTCCAACTTTTCCCAAAAATTCTATTTTAGTCCCTAAGGACTCTTTTAACCTTCAAACCATAAATTCTAGGTCTGATCCTTATATTTCTCATCCTTTATACTTTAGAACCCAAACTTTAAAAATTTACAAATTGATCCCTAAGGTAACTGAATCTTTCAAAATGGTCCCAAAGTTAATATGAATTCCAAAATCAACATTCCAATCGCTTTACTTAATTTTCCCAACATAATATACTTCAAAAACAAGCTCAACATCATATCCCTAAACTTTTCATAAATTCAAGACTAATCCCTAATTTTCTTCAAATTGTCGAATTAGTTCTTGTACTTCCAAAAATTTTCATTTTGATCCTTAAATATCAAGTCATGCTATTTCAACCATAATTCATCAATTCAAAAGCTAAAATAATTTTTTCAATAATTTCCTCTAATTTCTCCAAATTTTTTAAATGGTCCCTATAACTTCGATTGGGGGAAATTATTTAATCTAACATTAAAATTGAACTTTTAACATCATAATTCATTCAATGTCATCCTCAATTTGATTCCCTAACCAAAATCTTCAATTCCTAGGGTTAGGGTTTATAACTTCAAACAAGAAAGTAATCTAAATTCAAGCTTGATTTCATGTCTATATCATCAATTTTACACAACACTACTTCTATTCCATCATATTCTATCAAAATCATAATCATCCTCATCCAATAACATGAACCAACTTGACTTTTATCTTGCAAAAATACTATCAAAATGAAGAGAATCGAGTGTAGCGCAATTTACCTAAAACAAGTTTGCTTGAAACTAGCCTTGATTTCTTCAATTTGGGACTTGAAAATCGAAAACTATATTTTCCCTTCTTTTTTCTGCTATTCGAACAGCCCTTGGTGTGTAGAAGATGATATTTGTTCATCTTTAATATTAATCCACATGTTTAAAATAAAATGAATTTTTAATTCATTTTACATAGTGAAATTACTACTTTACCCTTTTCATCCAATTGCCAAGATTCAATCTTATCAAAAATCAATGGCCAAGATCTCATCCATGTATATTTTGACCTTTCAAGATTGCCCTCAAAGTTTCAAAATATTTCAAAAATGCCATCCATGGAAAATGTCCAATTTCCCTTCCAACTAGTCTTTACTTACAACAGGACTTAAAAATTGTCATTCCATTAAAATTGAACCAAATTGGTTCCAATCTAACCGTCCATGTTCCAAAATATCTTAGATTTTTATCTATGGCAATTATTCGATCCAGTTATTCGGATTTCACTTAATACGATTTCTAATTTTTCTTCCTATGAACTTTATATCTTTATAGCCACTAATACACACTCCGTACGAAAAATCCGAGTAACACGAAAGTGTCACTCTTGGAGGTGAACTATTCATTTATGGGGTTAACCTACGTAACTTTTAGAAATTACAATTTAGTCCCTAAACGTGTCCCAAGTTTATACTTTGACCCCCAAACTTTCAAAATTTTCATTTTGGTCACTGAACTAAAACCACTAATCTTTAACTCTTTACATTTTAGTCACTAAGAAAATATTGGGGCATTACAAAAACAACCACCCAATCTCAAACAATTGCATTCGTAACAAACATGGGTTAATTTGCAAGATTTCCAAACATTAGCAACACCAGATAGCACAAAAACAGCACAACGTACCGATATAGGCAAGCTCGTACTGATACGGAGCAACAAACTTAACTGCTCAGCATACCAATACACTTGTTACGATACCGATACAGTGTGTTGACCATCCCGTATTGGTATGACTTTGACCCATACCGATCTCTTTCTCACATTCTCAAAATCCAGGATTCCAGTAACCAAAATGCGTACTGATACTGTACACCGCGTATCGGTACGGTGCGTTAAAATCAAAGGGGATCCTACTAGTACTCAAACTAGTGCACCAAAACAAGCACACATTTCCTCAAGGCGTATCGGTACGACGGCTTAGCGTACCGGTACTCGTAGCTTTAAATCAACGATTTGAGCCTTATACAGATCCCGCGTACCGATCTTGAGGCTCCCCGTATAGGTACGCAGAGGCCTATGATGACCTCAGGTTCGACATATGACTCTTTAGCTCACTTCAAATTTACTTTAACACTTACTAATCAACATATAACATCATCAACATACAGGAACATCAACATACTGGAACATCAACATTTCAAGCCACCCTATTAAGACTAACATATTCAACCATAACATCTAGAGGCATTCTTCCTACTCAACATCCAAAACATATAACCATCCATATCTCAAGCACATTAAACCTCTTACAATACCAAACCAACATATAAAACTTGTACAAACAAGAAGTCTAGCAAACAACTCTCCTAAATAACAAACGACCTCATTGACTTCATTACTCCAAGTCTATTTTTGTGTTCATACTTTGCAAACTCAAGTCCTTGGATGTCCCTTAGATTGCTCGCAGCCTCCAACTCTATTCTCTGCATTGATGGAAAAAGAGAGCGTAAGCACACTAGGCTTAGTGAGGAGTGCTCTAAAAGAAAACACTATCAATGCATTTAAAACCATTTACAATCTTTTCCACAAACCGCTTTCCAAAACACCTTTAAAACATCATTTTTCACATCATGCCTTAACAAAACCATGCGCTTAACATTTCCAAAACATCCACATTAAATGTATGCAATTCGTCTCATGAATTAACAACAATATTCTAATTGCTAACCTCTATTTATACTTTCCCAAGCATACTACCAATGCTAGGCTTTAAGCGTAAAACATGTTAAACTAATATTAAAACATATCATCCATTTCATGGCACATTATGAATTATATTGGCAACTCCACTTGCAAAAACTTTCCCCACAACTCCACTTTACAAGACATTCCTCCAAAACTCCACTTTACAAAACATTCCTCCACGACTCCACTTTACGAATATATCATAACATCACACAACATCGGATACATGGATTTAGCAAGTGTTCACCCAACAATTAACATACAAACTACTGGTATCTAAACGGCTCACCAATAGGAGTTTTCTGTACACATAAACCCCTCTACTGTTGTGATACCCGTGGTGGAGTTTTTGGTACACCATATAAACCCCTCAACACCACTCATCGGTAGATGTATAGCCCACTAACGGGAGTCTTCGGTACACCGTATAAACCCATCAATCGTTAGGGTACTTGGATGGAGTATTCGGTACACCGTATAAACCCCTCGACATCCAAAGTGCCTTTTTATAGTGTACTATTAAATCCTATGGCCGGACAATTATATCTGATATACTTCCTGATACCTTACCATACTATCACTTGCCAATATAATTCATTTCATTATCATTTACTCATTATTTCCATATGCATCATCAAAATCATTAAACCAATGCAATTAACCTTGCATCTAAACAATGTTCAAAAACATTAACAACACTTACATTACCTCACAATGCATCATCATCCTTCTATAATCAATTTTCAGCATTAAACCATGCTCAAAACATGCATATACAGTGAGCAATTAAAACCTTTTAAAACAAGTGCATAAAAATCAATTTCCAATTCGAGTTCGAGAGAGAATTCTTCCTTTACTTACATCCGAGCTTAGACCAGTGTATCAAGCTTGATATAAACCCCAAACACAATTTCAAACCTTTGAAAATGCTAAAAACACGTTCTCACTCACCGACATGCAAGGCCTCGCTTGCCGAAATGATAAACACGCCTCTAAAGCTTCCAAAACATCCGTTCAAGCTTGAAGACCAACCTCCCCTATTTTCACCATCACAAAATACAGGTTCTAACACATCAAAATGCATTCACAACCCAACAACGTCAAATTGCAATAAACCTCATCAAATCTCAACAATTACCCTTCCAAACTAACCGAAAACATCACAAACAACTCACAAACTTTACCCAGCCACAACCTACGGATCTCAACTATCCATTAACATCAACTACCATCCAAATACACATTAACATCATCATTACACCTCTAGAAACACTAAACACCCATAATTCCTCAAAAACTCAGAACTAACAACCTAGAAAATTAGAGATTCATATAGTTTCGGGATTCCATTGGCAAAACCCAATTTATAACATCATAAAACATCAAAATTGTGTTCCAATTCCATCAAGAACACATCAAAACATATTCAATTTGAAATCTCATCAAATTCCACAATTAAACCAATTAATTCCATTATAAATATAAAATCTCATTAGAAAACACATGTAAAGGACCAACAACTTGGGAATTTCAAAAAAGAACCTTGTATTAGAGGAGAAGGATGAACCACACCTCTAATTGATGGCATTCCCCCTTAATTGGATGAATTTGCATAAGAAAACAATGAGAAAACAATAGGATTTGATATGAAAATCATTGTAAAAACACTTGAAATCAAAGGATCAATTAAAATAAGATTTTACCTGAAGATTTTGAAGAAGAAATAGTGTTGGGCTAGAGAAAATTGGAGAGAAAATCTTTTGGAGAAAATTTAGTTACGTCAAATTTGTTTTAAGCTTTAATGATCCAATTAATTCTCCAAGGCCATTTATTACATTTTAAAATCACTTAAAATAGTCAAATTAAGGGAGAAAGTCTGATATTAGACTTTGGGTAAATAGATCCTTAAATATTCAAAGTTTTGACCCTTTACATTTTAGTCACTAGATAAATAGATTTTACAATCTTTACATTTTGGTCATTGCCACAAAATGTCTTATTTCCAAAACTCATTTTCCAAAATTGATTTCACCATTTATCTTTATGTATTAAATAAAGATTTTAAATCATTTTCCATATTTTTAACTCTATCAAAAATATTTATTGTGAATTAATCCCAAAACTGGCTCGAATCCTCTAATCCGATTCCTCGAACCATCCACTTGACCTAATTAACATCTAGGCCCAAAACTGGGGAGTTACACCATTGAAGGGTTGAATCAACGGATCTCTTTCTTTTCCCATTTCTCTTAGTTTTAATTCTGTTTTAATGATGATATTATTTGAAAACGATGATGGGTTGATGGTTCCCCCATCCATGAACTAATTCTTTTAAGTTGGTCTGGGGATGTTTTTGCGATGAACACTCAACTATTTTTTAGTTTTTAAAAATTGAATACTTTGGTATTTATGTCTATCCTTCTAGTACTTAATTTTCCTAAATCGTTTGCCATACAACAGTTGGCATTGCATGCATATTATCCCTTAATATCTTAACAGACTTAAGAGATAATGATTAATTGCCAGGTAATAAGGTGAGAAACTTCGACAGAAGATCTTCAAGTAGATGAGCTTTCTTCGGAAGTAAATATGCCCCTCAGGAGTAAAGATTAGAACTTTGTCAAGTTAATTATTGAAAAACATTGCTATAGACATATAGGAGTTAATCGTAATTAACTTTAGGTGTTGCTATCGAAAGAGACAATACTAACCTTAAAATTTGCTCGGCAATAAAACCAAAGTTAGAGGTTATTAAATGTTGTCTTTGCTAGTTTGAAATCCATACATCCCTAGCTAACACACACCATCCATTTGAGTACATTTTCCATTCTGCCTAAACTTTTATTTTTCTTTTCCTTGGTTAATTTTCTTAAATCTAAAACCCAATCCAAACTCATTTGTTTCTTTTAACAAGCAATTATCGTGGCAATGAATTCCTGGAAAATCTCTGTGGATAAGATACTCAGCTTACTACTGTATTACTTGCTGACCGTGTATAGTTACAGGCAAAAAGACCTACCCTTAGCATTATTTCTCTTCTTATTTACACTAATTCATCAATTATTTGCCAAGAGCTGGTCAGTCGACACTTGCAAAGGTAATAGCCTCATTACCAAAGCAAACAGAAATAGATCCCCAAAACGGTGAATTGTATTTTGTTGGCTATGTAGATCATTGCAACGCATATTGATTTCTTGTGTATGAATCAAAGAACCTTGATATTCACATGAATACAATAATGGAATCAAAGAATCATTTTTCTTTGAAAATATATTCCCTTGTAAAGCTAGAGAAGTTGATCGAAGTTCAACGAAACGAACTTTAGGAACTATCAAAGAAGATATCTCAAATGATCAACAACGGGTTGAGCTTGAAATTGAACCACAAATAAATAAATGAGCAATGGAATAAAAATCCTTTGGATGGATTATCTAGCCTCTATGCTAAAGGTTGAACCTCAAACGTATAATAATATTATACGTTCATCTGAAGGAACCTTATGGAATGATGTCACTAAGATTAAAATTGATTCAATCACGCAAAACCATACATGATAATTAATGGATTTTCCTCAGAGAATTAAACCATTAAATTCTAAATGGATTTTCAAATGAAAAATGAAAGCAGTTGGAACAACTAATAAGTACAAGGCCAAATTGGTTATAAAAGGTTACCGACAAAAGAAAAGCCTTGACTGTTTTGATACATATTCTCATGTATCAAGAATAACCTCCATAATAATGATACTTGCAATTGCCGTTTTGTGGAATCTAAAAATACATCAAATGAATGTTGAAATAGCTTTCCTAAATGGAAATCTTGATGAAGAAATATACATAGAACAACTTGAGGGTCATGTAATTTCAGGTCAAGAGAGGAAAGTATGTAGATTGGTGAATTCATTGTATAGACTTAAGCAAGAAGCAAATAAATGGAATGAGAAGTTCGATAGTGTCATGATGACAAACGACTTTAAGATTAATTAGTGTGAAAAATGTGTCTGTATGTTGATAACATATTGATTGTTCGAAGCAATAATGAAATTGTGAAACATACCAATGGCATGTTAAAACCAATATTTGACATGAAAGATATGAGACTAGACAATACAATTTTGGGCATCCAAATCAAAACAATCACATGAAGGTCTCATATTGACTTAGTCACACCATCTGGACAAATTCTTGAGAATTTTGGCAAGGATGATTCTGGTATAACCAAAACTCCAATAAACACGAGCCAACATCTGTCCCTAGAATAAAGGTCAAAGTGTTGACCAAGTGGAATATGAAATAGTCATAGGCACTCCAATGTACCTCATGAGCTGTAATAGACTAGATATTGCTTTTACTATGAGCAGCCGAAGTAGATTCACAATCAATCCACGTGGAAATCACTAGAAAGCGATTGTGAGGGTATTGAGATATCTTAGATATACTTGAGATTATGAATTGCATTACTCAAAATGTCCTATTGTCTAGAAAGATACTCCAGTTCTAATTGGATATCTAATATTCAAGATATTAAAGGCACAAGTGGATATTTTTTCACTTTTGGGATGAGGAGTGTGTCATGGAAATCTTCGAGATAAATGATCATAACCAGATCCACAATGAAATCTGAGTTTGTAGCTCTAGACAAGTTTGGAAAAGAAGCTGAATGGCTTCAGAATTTCTAGGAGGATATCTTGAATGGCCAAAGCCAGTGCCCACAATATCCATATATAGTGATAACCAAGAAACAATTGGTAGAGCATAGAGCTTTATGTATAATGGTAAGTAGAGACATATGTGTCGCTGACATAATACCGTTAGACAACTGATCTCAAATGGAGTTATCTCTGCTGATTTTGTAATATCAAAGGATAATGTTGCAGATACACTAACCAAAGGGTTAAATCAAGATTAGTTTGAGAAAACATCGAAATGAATGTGACTAAAGCCCAGGAAAATTTAAGGCATTATGTGAAGGAAAACCTCACCTAGTTGACTGGTGATCCCAGGATTTAGGTTCAAAGAGACAACCTACTTGTATAGACCTTGTGCGGTCACTGTAGGGGTTCTTCTCCCAAGTCTATTCCTATGATGTAAATAGTAATCAAAAGTAGAATACACTAAGCAATGCTTTTAATGACCATTGTGTTTTAGTGAGCCGAACAACATAAGTTGCATATGTGAGAGTGAGGTAGGGTCGCTTCAAGGAGATTGTTGGGGCATAGTTCTTTCAAACTCTTGCAGAACCATGGAGGTTTTTGTGTGAGGTATATCATCGTTTACACAAACACATAATAGTTCAAGGACATCGCGTCTACTAGTCAGCTAGTAAAGTAAATATACTTTCACAAGGGAAGGTTCAAGGGTGGACGCCTACCTATCCTATAAGCTATCGATCGTAGAATCTATAACCACATTGAGTCAAAATGTTTTTGATTAAATCAATTTTATTTATGTGGGAGATTGTTGGAAAAATATGATAAAGTAGAAAATTTAAGGCATATTTTCTATGGGTAAAGGTGAAGATTCAAATAATAAAATTACGGCTTCATATTCTACTCATGAGACCATTACAATGATATTTCATACGCTCAAAACGGGTAAGTGATGAATGAGAAATTGATGCTCAAAGTAGGCTAATTGTGAATTGAGTTAAGGAAAAAGGAAAAGCTTATATCTCATATTGATGGGACACCAAGCGTGAGATATGTTTATACAGAAGACCTTACTTGATGGTTATTGAATAACATAAGCTGATATGATATGGGTGACGTAATGTTTGGACCGACCGGTCCTTCTGTGGGTTTGCAGATATTTTAGCCCACTACGAGATAATTTTTCCTTAAATATAGCATTTTTAATATCTCAAATAAAAGGATAAATGATAAAATATTATCTTTAATTTTGGATATTATTTTTGAATATTTTGGAAATTAAAAGGATAATATATTATCTTTCAATTCAGATATTATTGTGATAATGCTATTTGATTAATGAATTTTATTTCGAATAAAATTCAAATAATTCAAAATTTTTATTTCCAATGAAACTCTTACCCCTATAAATACCATGTAAACCTGCTAGGTTTACAACAAAAAAAAACACAGAGATTTTTCTACTATTTTTACTTTATGATTTTCAAAAGTGCTTTCGGCGATAGAGGACGACGAGGTTACGGTTCACTGATCAGTGTAGACGTGGTACTGTTGTGTTCATTCTATTGTTGTATCCTGAGAGATAGACGTCCAACGTTTCTCAAGCACCATAGGAGCGACAAATTTGTCTTAAGGAAACTGTGTTTTCACAGGCATCAACGAATATGTTCAATCGAATTGTGATCTACTTTCAAATATTTTATTTTATTTGGTTTTTAATCTTTTTTCCATTTTCTTATACTTGGCAGTAAGGAGACTTAAGGAAACATGGGCGACAAGGAAATATTAATAGCAAATTCAAGTTTGGCAGTAGCGAGAGTGATGATTCGAATGTATGGTTTTATTTGTTTTTATTTTATTTGATTTTCTAATGTTAACTTCAGATTTATTGTTTATTTTATTCTGTTCGATTTTATAATATTATCCATATTTATTTGATTTTCTTAGATTATTAACGCTTATTTTCTATTAACCACCGCCAGCATGGTAACTCGACAACAATACTTTAATTGCCTCCCATAACACCCTCTACTCATCCAACACCCATGATGGATACTCATCATTTCGTATCTCGCTGTTTCGGCGCAGCCTCAGTCCATGTATATTGCATGAATGCTGTTGCGTCTCACGTGCTTCTCACAGGATAGCCCGTTTATTGTTCTAAAATTCTGAATCAGAAAGTGAACCATTCGCTACAGCTTATGTTTTAGGCAGATTCTTCCTCGGACGCCCTCTTCCTTTTTTCTGCATTCGTTCTGTTGCTATATACCTCTCCTTTGGAGACATACAACTAAGGACTATATCAGACATACGACATGTTTTCTTTCCATCATACTGGATCACCTCATTCCTAGGGACCCTAGAATCCAATTGTGATCTAACTCCAACCTTCTCGGTCAATACCATTAATTGAGAACCCATCTGATTTTCCTTCTAACACGCAATTAACTATATCAATCTTCATCTGATGTTCAATAGGCGTACATAACACAATTCCCACTTGTTCATCAGTCATTCTATCTGACATACTCTTATCGAAATCTTCCACCCGTAGGTCTATTTGACTTGATTCTTTTCATAGCTGATTTTCCTTCCACACCACTTAACTACCCGCAGATATCGAGTCTGACACTACTGTATCCATGGATTCACCATTATGCTCCTCCCGATGGTCCTTAACATGTTCTGTTCTCTTGCCACTACTCGCCTCCATATGTGGTGTACACATTTCAACCATACATCCCCTATAAGAATTATACTCACCCTTGATTGTGCTAGAGATATCTAATTTGTCATCTTTAGATGAACAATGACATTCCGTCATCATAGGCCTATCTGTCTTTGTTATTCTTAATTGGAACGCACGACCCTCAATTAAGGGTGTGCATAATTAACCGTAACTATGAACTGTAACCGTTAACCGGTATAACCGTTACTTTTTACAAGTTAATTAACCGAACTGTTGAGGCTAAAAGATTTCGGTTAACCGAACCGTTAAAAATAATAGTTAATGGTTACGGTTATGGTTAGGGATTTTGACAAATGGTTAATCTACAGGTTAACCATTATTAAATATATATATATATTTATATTAAAAATAAAATACATTCAACTAAAAGTTCAGCCCACACACCCTATTTTTGAATTTCTAGATCCTATTTTGTAATTTAATTCATAATTATTTTTATCTTGGATTTGCTAGTATTACATTATATTTATTGTACTAATTTGTGTCAGATTTTTAAAAATTGGATTGAAGGATTTAACACTTAATCAACAAACAACTATGATTAATGAGTCATATTTCATTTTAGAGAAAGTCGGCGAAGACCTTGGGTGATTTGGTCAATTGGTCATTGAGTTAACTTTTGTGGCTTGTGATACTAACTCATAAAAGTTTTGTTTATCTTCTGTTTGTTTTATGTTAGTTAAAGATTTTTCTTTACAACTTTGATTGTGTATTGCTATGTGTTTAACACTGTTAAAACCTGGATGTTAAACTAAATATGAAATTTATGTGTTTTGTGTTGTGTTGAAATTTTGTAGTATGTATATACTTGTTTTAATTATAGACTCAGTGTTTAGAATCTCTATTTAAGTATTTTTATGATCATTTTAATATAATATTTATCGAAAATATAGTTTTATTATTCTCAAAAGAAATAGTGAACATGTGCAAAAAAATTATAATAGGTTATTGGTTAACGTGTAACCGAATCGTCAGTTAACCGTATCTTAACGGTTAACCATTAGCGGTTAACCGATTCTTAACGGTTAGGTTACGGTTAGCTAAATTCAATAACTACTATAACAGTTAACTTATCATTTAGAGTAAACGGTACGGTTAACCAACCATGAACATTCCTACCTCAATAATCAAATCCACTATTTCATCAATCTTAGAGTGAGCATTTGACTCCCTTCAAACGAACCTAGTCCTATTGTTTCCTCATCAAAACAGAAAAAATATCCTCATAACCTAGAAATATTTCGAAAAAATCCTTCCGACCATGCCTGAATTAGCATGCCACTCACCGCCACCCAGGCCCTACAATTCTCCACAGGAACTTTTGGTGACCATACATGCACTCAAGAGAACCAACTGCTCAGATCAATATTCCGTAAAGATTTTTTCTCGGGATTCCACACTCCTGAATATTAGCAATACCATTGACCTAGAGAATCGCATAACTTGGACTCTAAACTCATTTAATTCCATTGCTAGGCTTGAAATCTTAACTTGATTGTGACACCAACCCACCGCACAATGTTGTAGGATCTCAATATTGGTTTCATCTATCACCCCATCCACTCTCCTCGGTTTCCCACTCATCACCTTTGTGTTACCTCTATCAAGATCCGGATCATTCTCGATTTTTTACTCCGGTTATACCCCTTTCTTGTACCGCCTGTTGTGTGTGTGGTCATCCCACTGCGCCATATTCACACGCAATTTTACCCTATCTATCCAGCAGCCATGCAATCTTTTAATTGCCCGACTCACATCACTCTCCGATTGCATTCGCACAAAATTAAATTTGGATCCATCTCTCGCCTTTTTCGTAGGAATGAAACCATGGCGATCAAAGACTTGTCAGAGGCCTTTCCAGTGAATCTTCGCCGATATATTCGCCACAAATAACATCCAAACTTGTCGGCTGTCAGCCGACCTCCTCCCCTAAGACCTAAGCATATCTAGTATTTTCTAAGTATTTACTGCTTCTAACATTCACTCAGAAATAAAATCAAACACCTACAGAGTGCTACCAAGCCAGTTCAACATAACTGGTTATGACAAACTAAACATTCAAAGCTCCTACCTCAATCTTGCACAAAAAAATGACCTCAATATAGTTTATTTAGCCAATAAAATAGAGTAATAGAAAAATGATAAAACGATGAAGAATAGTTAATTGAATTCTAAATCTAAAAGATACAATTTTACTACATATAATGTAAAATAATGTATAAATTATTTAAGAACTAAGTTTAATACAAACAAATTCGAGACTAAGACATTTTTATTCGCTCATCGCCATCCCTATTTTTTAGGAGAAACTTGGGGGAGTCTGAAGTTTTATTATTTGGGGATAATGAGAAAATCATGAGATGATCTCAACACTGTCATTAGGAGATTATGGGATGAATCTTAGGTCCGTATGTTTAATTGTAATTGGTTTTCTGGAAATAGATTTATGTAAAATGATTCTTTTTTTTTTTTTGAAAAACAGCTTTCAGAAATCATTTTATGATGTTTGGATTATGCTGTGTAAACCATTTTCCACTTGTTAGTAATTTTTTTGGAAATTATTCATTGTAAATATTAAATATAATAAATAATATTATCCATTTTCCACTAACCTATCTAACTTGTTGGGATCATTTTCTCTCTCGTTGGTTGGCAACTATAATGATTCTAGCATGCAACTTTTGAGGCATACCTGCCTTCAATTTGAGTTGTTCTTATCCTTTTTTTGCGCCTAAAGATGGTGCAGTATCATGTATGTTGTTTAATGTGGTTTATATTTATATGAATTGAAAATGATCTATGCTTACTGCCTTGAAGTTTTATTTGATTATTTACAGGTCTTGTTTAGATGTTGAGGATTTTAACCGAGAGCGAGTAAAGCAGTAAACTGACATTTTTCTGATTCTTTTGAACAACAGATCCACGCTTGACTGATTATGATACGTTGCTCCAGAACCTTCATGTATTAAAAGAGGGGAAAGAAGTTCAGGTTCCCATCTATGATTTCAAGGCTAGTTCCGACTAGGATACCAGTTGAAAACTCCTTTATTTAGTGCATATCAGTACTATCATTTGCTTAAAAAGCTCAAAACGGTTAAGTTTTTGCAGGTATGCTAGAGAAAAAAGTATTGGTTTTAGTAATAACATATGATTGTAAAATTTATTAGTCCTCATCATTGTAGTGTATAGAATGGGATTTACTGCCTTCTTAATCCATGGCATAAAATGGCTACTTAATCATCTATTGCTTTCATTAATCATCTATTGCTTTCATTTTTATGTAGTAGATTTTATATTTTACCCTAGCGTTTTTTTTATGTCATGACCCTTGAAGTTCCAAGCTCACGCATTGTAGTTATTGAAGGCAGTTATGCTTTGAGCGAAAAAATTGCGACCTATGCTGGATCTTCGAGTATCTGTCACGGACCGGGGGGAGGGGGTCACTTTGACCCTTTTAAACGACTCTTACGAGACTTAGAACGTCCTGGCCAAGAACATGAAGAAATAATCCATCAAATATCTGAAATTGTATGTTCTACTCCTTTCTACTAAAGATGGAGAAAAGAAGTTTCTATTGTTGTTTTGTAAAATGGAGAAAAAGATGAAGCGATAAATAGAGAAAAAAATGAAAATGTAAGAGAGATAATGAAAAGATTAAGGGATGAAGTGGGACTAGATTGAATTAATTTGAAATATCAAGGGTTAAATTTTTAGAATTTGGACTAAATTATAATAATATGTAAAAATCGAGAGTTAAATTTATTCAATTTATTTGAATTATGACTAAATTGATTGAATATGCAACTATGAAGGACTAAATGTTCTATAATACAAAATTTAATAGCCAATGTTAATGGCACAGTTACCATTTTGTTACAAAATATTAAGTTTAATTGCCATTCCGTAACTTTTGAACGTATGTATACCATTTTGTTTTTTCGTGGATAGTTCAGTGACTATTTTGGTACTTTACTCCTTTATTTAAGCAACTTTATACACATTAAAATTATCATGTGGCTCGTTAAAAACCTGCTAATCTTATATGAAAGAAAAGAGTACAACAAGACAATATCTACAAAATAATCTCAACAAAAGAACCAATCTCCCCATACAGAGAAACATTAAGCACCCAAAAGAAGCACATACATCCAATAGCACACGAATTTACAAAATATATAAAAATAATACACTCTTAGTATATACCAGCACCCAACATCAAAATTTGTATAAAAAATACCTCCCAAACATGAAGAGGTCAATATACCCTGAAGAAAGGCTCGCAATGCACATGAAGCAATCAATTCCGCTAATCCTCTAATTTAGTCACCCACGTTCCATCCACCATAACAATATTTATGACAATCATACACTCCTAAACAGAATATGTTGCATCCCATAATACATGAACACCATCATACCTTCTACCAAAGAGGAAACTAAAATCCAACAAACAAAACACCAAAACGCGTAGCTATCTTTGTTGTCGAACCCAACCCCCTTAATTTCTACGACATCAATCTCATTCCCCCGTTGCTAATGAAGTCTTTCGCGCGCCTCAATTATTCGTGCTAAATCTTTTTATATAAGACTAGTATAATTTATCAAAAAATGTTATTAATTACATATTAATATAAGAATACTATATTAAATTATTAAAATTATTAAATATATATTGAATAATTTAATCATTAATATTTAAAAAAAATAAAACTATATATTTATTAAATAAAAATATTGCTATTGATTATTAAAAATTCAATAATATGAATTTTGAAACATTATACTAATAATTAGTAAATATTATTTATGTTAATATAATAATTATTAAATTATTATTTTTACAATTTTTTAAATAAAATATTAAAACTAGTATATTTTATTAAAATATTAAATATTTTTAATTATATTAGTTACTTATTAAAATAATATATTATTAAAAACTATTGATAAATTTTTTATATATTTTAATAATTAATATTTTAAAAATAATAATAAGATATTATATTAATATTAAATACATAAGATAATATTATTTATTAATAATAACTCAATAATAATATCTTCATTAATTAGAGTTCAATGCAGTATGTACTTATGCCTATGAATAGATGATTCCATGAAGACATTGTACACAAGTTTATATTAAGAATAAATACAAATCTCTTCATTATCTCATCTCTTTTTTTTTGTTATCGTTCTTCTCTATTTTATTCACAATACATTATTAGCACGATCTCGCTCAACTGATTTGCTTCTTATTCGTTATTCTGAAAAAATATTCGTTTCTTAAAAGTCAAGATAAAGTTGAAGAAAGATTTGAGCAACGAATTTGTTTCCACAAAAAATCTTTGATTAGTTTATTCAATGGTATTATTGAGGTAAATTTTCTTTTAATTTTATTTAAAATAAAAATGAATGAAAATTAAAAGTGATTGTACGCGTTATCCCAAGTTCGTACGTATTTTTTTTTAAAAGAAAATGTGATATACCATGTCGGATTATCTTCAGTTTTAATCCATAAATAAATATCAATATTTATTTTATTTGATAAGAACTGTT
This sequence comes from Hibiscus mutabilis, assembly GCA_019671005.1. Classification (NCBI taxonomy): domain Eukaryota; kingdom Viridiplantae; phylum Streptophyta; class Magnoliopsida; order Malvales; family Malvaceae; genus Hibiscus; species Hibiscus mutabilis. The sequence goes on from CM033738.1 coordinate 32,338,216, forward strand.
TTTTAACCATGTTTTGAGTTTTTATGCGTTTAAATGGCTTGAAAAGAGACATGACATAAAAAGATTATGAGAAGATGTCTTGGTCATTTGCTATGTCTCCATTGTCCTCGAGAGAAAAATCAATATTGGTAAATTCTACTTTTATTTTCATTCTTTAAACTACGATTTTAAAGTGTCATGGTGATTTTGCTCGAAAGCAATAATTCTTATGCGTCAAAAAACTCGACTATAGATTTTTTCCAAGTTCAGGTTACAAAAAAATCATATTGATAAGAATTTTTATGAGAGGTATTCCTTGAAGTTAATGCAAGCATGATATTTATTTCTTGAGATTATTGGATTGGTTTCATTCCCTGAAGTGAATACAAACATGATAAATCACTATTCGGTTAGTGACTTAGATATGATTCAAATTACTTCACAACTGAAGTTATGTGGTTAGAGTATCATTGATGAGGATATGTTAGAAAAACATAATCTACTTTTCACGCAAGTAATATTGTCCTACAAACACAATATCGTGAAAAATGCGTACTAGCTCTACTATATTCTCTGAAGTGAATGTGAAATTATATAATGGAAGAGAAAAGGCCACAATAGTAGCTGTGATCACGGTCGATGTCATGGACATAGACATGAACACGATGATCATTTTAAGAATGCGTATACCTGTCGCAGCCTTTTTTCAAGCTCGACGTTTTAAAAAACAAAAAAAAAACAACGGAGTCGCCACCAATATTTTTTTGGAGGTGTGATTGGATCACCTAAAAATGGGTCATTTTAATAAAAATATTTTTTATTAAAACAAAAATTGTGGTATGCGAAAAACACAAAAACGGGCTCGGGAGTCGGTTACGCGTGGGGAAGGGTTAGAACCCTCACAGCGCCCAAAAATTGGTACCTAGCCGATTACAAAATTTTTTAATGGCTGGGTTTGAAAGTTCGTATAAAATTTAACTTATTGTCCATTTATGAAGATAAATTTATTTTTAAAGGTCCCACCATCCGGAGAGTAAACTCTAATCATCGCCAACATTTTTGGCGCTAACCCGTTACCTCTTTGGTAGGACACCACATTAATTATGTCTCGTTATTAAGCATGGCATCAAAGAAACAAATTATTTAAAATTAAGGGTTAAATTTTTATTATTCTATGTTAATTAATGTTTAACCTAAAAAGAGAGTATAAAATGGATTTTACCTAATAGGGTTCAAATTTGGTTAAGTGCAGATTAAAGAAATTTAATGGTGAAGAAGGCGACTAAACTACTCTAAGAATTTAAACTAAAAGGCATCTAAAATTAAATTGAAACCTAAATTAAAGAATCTACTCCTAAACTTTTACAACTAAACTAAAGGTAACATTTAAAGCTTTTCCAATAAATTAAAATAACGAGATAATACAAAAGCATAAAACAAAATTAAAATTCATAATATCAAAATATGTACAAAGAAGTAAAATAATACTAAACAAAGGGGATAACACTGGCGATTTCTTAAAAAAAAGTGCATCATTCTCTTAATCGAGTCAAAACTTATTATTCGAATCAAAATTAAAAGAAAATCCAAACTTTGAAAAAAAAGACAAAAACGTAAAATAGCGTAATGAATAAAAAGGGTGAGGTATTAGAAAATTAAATTGTAATAAACCCAAAGATTTAGTTTAACTTGTAGCAGTGGCAAGATTAAAAAGATTTGAAGTTATAAGCTGGATTGAATAAAAAACACGGACTAAATTGAAATATTTTATGGTATCCGGCGAAAAAAATAAAAATAGGGCGGAGGGATTTAATGAGTGTAAAAAGCCCGATTTGTTTTAAAACACATGGGTATAAAACCCAACTTTTATAAACACATTCTATTTTCCCTCACTTAAAAATTTGGATCAAACAACTCAACCTTCTTTTCTCTCAATATATTCAAAGTGTTCATCATGGGGTGAAGAACACGATGACTGTCCGTCGCTCCAGCCGCCCTTTGTCGGCGTTGGCCGCGGTCCACCGACAACAAATTTTTTTTTGAATCCTTTCGAGTTCCACAACCCAAATTCGAACACCGGTGGTGTCAGCTCAAAAAAGGCAAAAGCGTATCCCCTTTACTTTTAGATTCGAAACAAAAAATAACAATAGAATACCTAGAAAATCTTGCTTGCTTCCTCTTGTAATTCTTTCAAAATTAGTATACAATTTATAGTTGGTCCCTCAAATACAATGAATTCAACGACATTATATAGCCATTTTACATGCCTAAAATACAAGGAATAAATCCCTTAATTCCCATTGATTTAGCTTCCCCGATTAGCCTGATTTGATTCCTTCCCCCTTTCTGTTTGGTCCGATTTGCTTCAATATTGGATTGATTTCCCTTTCTTTTTAAATATTCGAATCTAATCAAATCTTCATCCTTTTGCTACTGTAGGAGTTCGATCGAAGAGGAGGGTTGCCGGTGGCATGTGCTACAGTGGGGCGAGCAGCCATCGATACCATCCAACAGCCTCAAGACGGTCTGGCGTCGTGGCTGCCATTGCTGGAGTAGCCCTGCATGCTGGTCGGTGGCCATATCCGTGGACTAAGCATCAGCGGGTAGGCTATAAACGCGAGGAAGTAGCGTCGGGTGGACGCTTGGTAGTAGTATGAGTCACACACGATCGTATATGCTGTAACACCCTAAACTCGATGTCACATTGGCCCTCAAGCCCAAACCCATATACAATATTTTTTTCAAATAAGTTTAGCCCATATCCATATGTTTCATAAATCCAACCATCGTTAAAAGGGGTTATACAAAATATTCAAGCGTTGTATATGAGCTCCAAATCAAAATATAGAAATTAAAAACATTCGATATGAATAATAGTTTAAAGGGAGTTACAAATACAAAACATAAGGGTGGTATGAATACATTGCCCCAACAAATCTAAGTATTGTACTCTTCAACATTTCGATGCACTAAAGTCTTACTCCGATGGGCTGTTTATAAAGCACGCAACGGCCTAATAACATGCGTAAAGAAATAACAACTCCAAACATTGAGCTCAAAAGCTTAGTGGATACACCTCGATTCTACCATGCTTCATGCAGATCATAAATATAAGCATGTAGTTAAAGTAATGATCAAGCAAGCATGAATATCATGTAGCGCTACTTTGTTTGCCTAAACACATATAATCAATATAATCAATCATCAAAACAATTAAGGGCTCACAAGGCCCAACATACCATACCATACCATATCATACCATACCATACCATACTATATAGGAGTGATGTAGGGTCACCTAGCATCGGTACATACACTCCGGGTGAGGTCGAGTCACATATTGTCGGAACATACACCCTGGGTAAGGTCGGGTCACATAGCATCAGAACATACACTCCGCTCATAATCATCCCTCGAGCACATACGGCTGAGGCTCAGGTCATATAGCATCGGTAACCTCCATCCCTTCATCTTTCCATGGTGTTGCAACACATTCTTGGGCATCCAAATCCCATCAACCATGTGCTCACAAAGCACGTGACAACATTACAATACCAAGTACGTCTGTGACTTTTACCACTACATGGTTCACCCAAGTTCAATCCCATTTAATTCTCATTTCATTCACATACGGGGTTAGAATTCTAGTTTCTCAGTTTTATAATTTATTTTATACCTTTAAAAGACCCATTAGGTCCTTAACCTCAAATTATAGAACTCCCAAACTCAAAGTCAAATTTCTTGGACAGATTGCTCAGCGAGTATCGATATGCCTACATGGTTATCGATACGCCCGTATAGGTACTAAAATTTCTATTCGAGTATCGATACCCTCCTTAGGTTCGAAAGATTAATTGCAGTCCTATATCGATTCACCCTCCCAGTGTACCAAAACCCATTACCGGTATGCATACCCTGTGTACCGAAACACCCTTTGGCATGCCGATACACAATTTCGCTATTGGAAGTGTACTAACCTTCCTAAAAGTATTAGCAACCTTGCTTCCACAAGCTTCAAGCCTTGGCCTTGCCTTGAGCATTAGAATGTTCCCCCAGCTCCTTGACTACAAACAAGTGTTGCAAGAAGGGTCACCACACTATTGTAAAGCAATAAAGTCAACTAAGAGGATTTATAACACTAAAACGAGATTGAATATCCAAATCTTGTTCAACCATACAAAACCCCTCCAAAACCTCAAGGTTTTCATCCAACTTTAAACTTTGACATTCTTACCTCAAAAGATAGATCTCTTGATGCCGAAACAAGATTCTCACAATAAACTCCAAAGATTCTACCTTTAGTGTGGTGTTTTGGGTGGAAGAATGAGTTTAGAGGATGAAGGGGACAACCAAAACCAAATGATCTCATCAATTCTCTACATATGCAAAAAATTAAAGAGACCATATTTCTCTTTGTTATCCAAAAGTTTACTTTCCAAAATGCCCCATCCTCACTTCCAAGCCCAACCCACAACAATCAATTGAGCCCAACAACAAGGATACACCCCAAAAAGGTTTACAGGGCCCAACATCACAATCCAAATACAAGGCCCAAACTTCGGGTTAACCCAACCCTCAGTTTCTGAAATCTAGGTCGCTACAACTCCCTCATCCTTTAAGAAAATTTTGTCCTCAAATTTTACCTTTGGGATATAGATGCAGATAAAACATCTCCATGTCCTTCTCAACTTCTCATGTAGCTTTCTCAACAACATCTTTACCAAGGGTATACATGTGTTGAAACTCTCCTTGACTCCTCTGTCAAGCACTCTTATTGGTTCTTCTTCATAAGCTAGATTGGGATTAATCTCAATTTCTTCAAGAATAATCATATAAGTAGGATCCGAACAATAACATCTCAACAAGATCCGAACAATAACATCTCAATAACATCTCAAATGGAGCCATCTTGATGGTTGATTGGAAACTATTGTTGTAGGAAATTCAACCAGCGGTAACTGCTCCTCCCAACTCTTGTCGAAATCTATAACACAATACTGAGCACATCTTCTAAGATCTGGATGAGTCGCTCAAAATGACCACCAGTTTGAAGATGAAAAGATGTTCTAAAATGCAACTTGGTATCCAAAGCCTCATGAATCTTTTTCTAAAGCCTTGCCGTGAAGCGAGGGTCTCTATCGGATATGATCGATGATGACACTCCATGCAATCTCACAATCTCTTTGATGTACAATCTGGCTAACTACTCAAGAGTGAAATCCATGCGCACATGTAGGAAGTGTATAGACTTAGCCAAACGATCCACAATCACCCAAATAACGTCATGCTTTTTCATGTCAACAGTAAACCCATAACAAAATCCATGGTCACTCTATCCCACTTCCACTGGGGAATTTAAATGGGCTAAAGCAATCCCGAAGGAACCTGGTGTTTTGCCTTTACCTGCTAACAAGCAAGACACTTGGTCACAAATTCTGACACATCTCTTTCCATACTAGGCCACCAATAGAAGGGACAAAGGTCCTGGTACATCTTGTTACTCCCTAAATGCAAGGTATATGGGCTACGATATACCTCTCTAAGAATACGATCTCGAAGATCCTCTAAAGCTGGAACACACAGTTGAACCTTAAAATACAAGAATCCACCATCTCGTACTTCAAAGTCAGATACCTCACCTTTCTAAAATTATTCAATATTTGCCACAAGGTCCTCATCCAACACTTGCGCTCTCTTGATCTCTTGTATCAATGTGGGTTTCACATGAAATTTGTCTAGAAACCCTCTATCCTCGATCATCTTTAATCGAGAAGACATTGCTCTCATATCCGATATGGACATTCGGCTTAAAGCATCAGCCATCACATTAGCTTTACCGAGATGATACTCTATAATGCAGTCATAATATTTCAACAACTCAATCTATCTCTTTTGCCTCAGATTCAACTCTTTTTGAGTGAAGAGGTACTTCAAACTTTTATGATCCGTGCAGACATAAAACCTCCCCTCGTAGAGTAGTTTCTCTAAATCTTCAAGGTAAAGATAACTACTGCTAATTCCAAATCATGCGTGGGGTAATTCTTTTCTTGGGGCTTAAGTTGTCTTAAAGCGTAAGCTACAACCTTACCCTCTTGTTTGAGAACACATCACTGAAAACTACATAATCTTTTCCCAGCTCAGGTTGCGTTAATACTGAGGCCTTTGTAAGATACGCCTTCAACTCTTCAAAACTTTATTGTATCTCTTCGTTCCACTCAAAAAGAACTCCTTTTTGTAAGAGCTTGATCATAGGCACCGCTATGATTGAGAAGCCCTTAACTAACCGTCTATAATACCCGACAAGTCCAAAAATACCACCTCAGCAAGCCAAATTTCACACTTACTGAACTTGGTATAGAGCTTCCTCTCTCTCAAGGTCTGAAGGACAACTCATAGATAGTAGTCGCGCTCTTCCTCCGAGCACGAGTACACCAAGATGTTGTATATGAAAACCACCACAAACCAGTCTAGATAAGGCTGGAAGATCCAGTTCATCAAGTCCATAAAAGCTGCGGGCGTGTTGGTAAGCCTAAATGGCATTACCAAGAACTCATAATGTCCATACCGCATTCTAAAAGCGGTATTCTAGACATCCTCTTCTACTACCTTCAACTGGTAGTAGCCCGATCTCAAATCAATCTTTGAGAATACACAAGCATCTCTTAACTAGTCAAACAAATCATCAATTCTGGGAAGGGGGTAAGTTCTTTACTATTACCTTATTAAGTTGCCGATAGTCCATGCACATCTTCGTTAACCCATCATTTTTCGTAACAAACAAGGCCGGTGCACCCCCAGGTGAGATATTCGGTTGGATAAAACCTCTCTCTAGCAATTCTTAGATCTAGTTCTTTAATTGTCTCAATTCGGTGGGTGACATACGATACAGTGCTATGGATACAAGTGTCGTGCCGGGCATCACCTCAATCCTGAACTCTAACTCTCGATCAAGAGGTAATATGGGTAACTCCTCTGGAAACACATCAACAAACTCTCTCACAGTCTGAAGGTTATCTAGCATCGGGCTTTTAACTCTAGTATCTACTACATGGGCTACGAAAGCTTCACAACATTGTTGAATCAGCTTTTGAGTTGTTAAAGCTGACACCACATTCAAAAGGTAAGGGTTTCTCTCTCCTCTAACCAAAAGTCGAGACTCATCTAAAACATGGAGTTTCAAACTCTTGGTTCTATAACCCATACTTGCATCATGTTCAAACAACCAATCATCCCTAAAATGGCATCAAACACTTGAAACAGTAGCACCATCAAATCTGCAAGGAACACTACACCTTGAACCTCTATAGGACACCTCCTATAAACTTTATCAACTAACACATCATACCCTAACGAGCTAGTTACATGGACCCCTACCTCAAGATCCTTGATAGGTACACCCCACTAATCCGTTATCCCACTACGGATGTAGAAATAGGTAGACCCCAAATCTACAAGAGCAACAATAGGAACAGAAAACAAATTAAACATACCTGAAATAACATCAGTAGCCTCGCATTCCTCCTATGCCTTGACCTCATACTGTCTCGCGGAGTCCCTTGCTGTCGACTAAAAATTTCCACCACTCTGATGCCCCGTTACATGACTTACCCATCCTTTAGCGAATCCTCGACCCCTCTGAGCCTCGAAAGAGTTCCTTTGATTCTAAACTGGGGCAACATTCATGGCCTAATGGCAGCCTCTCAAAAAGTGGTCCGATGATCCATAATCATAGCATACTTTGGCATTGCTGTAATACTCCCCATGGTGCTTACGCCCACACTGGGCACATACTGGCACATAAAATCATCTAGATGAGCCTCTCGAACTCATAGCTGAAGAGGAATTTGGCCTCCTATACCCAATAGAGGTAGACCTACGATCAGACCTCTCCGAATAGTTCGATGATCCACCTCTTTGGTTCTAATTTCCTTTATTTATCATATAGAATGTCTGAGAATGATTAGAGTGGGAATAGCTTTCTCCACTTGCATTAACATGGCCTATAGATTGACCATATGTCAACCCTTGTACTTGCTCAAAGGACTTGGCACTAGTGGCCCAATCGAAGAACACATTTGGTGGATCCACTATCAAGGACGTCTATATTTCCTTCTTCAAACCTTTTTGAACCACTTACATTTCATCTTCTGGGTGGCATCAAGTTCTGGAGCATACCTACTCAATTGTAATAACTCTTGCTCGTACTCAAAAATTGGTCGATTTCCTTGTACTAGATGTGTATACCGATCTCGTAAACTGTCTATGTGAGCTTTTTCAACATACTACTTCTCAAAATCATCAAGAAAATTATCTCAAGTAAGTCGGTTAGGGTACGAACCTAACTCTACGGTCTCCCACCATTCGTGAGCTTTCTCATTTAGAAGTGAAAGGATACACTTCAACTTGCCTCTTGGCTATAATCCCATTTGACGCAGAATCCAACACATATCCCTCAACCATTGATCTACTTTGATTGGGTTATCTTGTCCCGACCCAAAGAATTCAGTTGCACCATATCTATAAAGCCTCTCGATCGGGGCCTTACGAAGGGTGGCGGGAGTTCTTGGGATATCCCCCAAAATACGATCTTTCATCTTCCGACCTTTCATCCATCTCTAGGATAAAATCCTCATCATAACTCTCCTCTCAGAAGCCCTAACTCTCCTCCGTATCATGCACTCCTCTAGGCATACTCAAACTGCACAGATAAACGACAAGGTTACTTATTAGATGATCAACCTTAACACGAGTACAACTTCGATATGTGGGCACGTATTCATTAGACACCCTTTTTACGACTCTCTATTACCCTAGCGATTCCTAAAACTGGCTAAACCTAGGCTCTAATACCACTAAATGTAACACCCTAAACCCGGTGTCATATTAGGCCTCAAAACTAAACCCATATATGATTTTTTTCAAATAAGTTTAGCCAAAAAAAATAAGTTTCGTAAATCCAACCATCATCAAAAGGGGTTATACAAAATATTCAAGCGTTGTATATGATCTCCCAATCAAAACATACCAATTAAAAACATTCGATATGAATAATAGTTTAAAAGGAGTTACAGATGCAAAACATAAGGGTGCTATGAATACATTATCACAACAAATCTAAGTATTGTACTCTTCAACATTTCGATGCACTAAAGTCTTACTCCGATGGGCTCTTTATAAAGCACGCAAAGACTTAATAACATGCGTAAAGAAATAACAACTCCAAACGTTGAGCTCGAAAGCTTAGTGGATACACCTCGATTCTACCATGCTTCATGTAGATCATAAATATAAGCATGTAGTTAAAGTAATGATCAAGCAAGCATTAATATCATGTGGTGCTACTCTGTTTGCCTAAACACCTGTAATCAATATAATCAATCATCCAAACATTTAAGGTCTCACAAGGCCCAACATACCATGCCATACCATACAATACCATACAGAAGTGAGTCCGAGTCGCCTAGCATCGGTACATACACTCCGAGTGTGGCCGAGTCACATAGCATCGAAATATACACCTTGGGTGAGGCTGGGTCACATAGCATCAGAACATACACCCCGCTCGAAAGCATTCTTCGAGCATATATAGATGATGCCTGGGTCACATAACATCAGTAACCTTCATCCCCTCATCTTACAATGGTGTTGCAACAAATACTTCTCTGGATGCCATCAACCACGTGCTCACAAAGCACGTGACAACATTACAAGACCAAATACGTCTGTGACTTTTACCACTACATGGTTCACCCAAGTTCAATTCCATTTAATTCTCATTTCATTCACAAACGAGGTTAGAATTCTAGTTTCTCAATTTTATAATTTATTTTATACCTTTAGAGGACACATTAGGCCCTTTACCTCGAATTATAGAACCCCCCAAACTTAAAGTCAAATTTCTTAAGCAGATTGCCCAGCGAGCATCGATACGCCTACATGGGTATCGATATGCCCCTCTAGGTATTGATACTTCTATTCGAGTATCGATACCCGCCTTAGATTTGAAAGATTGATCGCAGCACTGTATCGATACGCCCTCATCATGTACTAAAACCCAGTACCGATACACATACCCTGCATACTGAAACCACACTCGTACCAAAATGCTATTTTGCTACTGGAATTTGAAATAGAACATGGGTACCGATACGCGGGTACACGTACAAATATGCCCCTTATATTTCATCTAAAAAAACCCTTTTTTACAAGGGGTACCGATACATGTTCATCCCGTATCAGTAAGTGAACCCAAAACTTACATCCTGGAGTTCGAAAAGTGATTCCCACTCACCCAAATCATCAAGTGTGACCTCGAAATCAAGCCTACAAGTTATTAGGAGTATTTTGGGTTAGTTTCTACCAATTTTACAAGTTTTTATCCCCAAAACAAACTTTCACCATTAACACACTGCCATGAATGTACAAGCATACTTAGCCATCAGATTAACATACAAAGCAATCACACTCATGATATGCAAGAAACACAGGAATTGGAAGTGTACTAACCTTCACAAAATCACCAGCAACCTTGCTTCCACAAGCTTCAAACCTTGGCCTTGCTTTGAGCATTAAAATGCTCCCCCACCTCCTTGACTACAAACAAGTGTTGTAAGAAGGGTCACCACACTATCGTAAAGCAATAAAGGCAACTAAAGAGGATTTATAACGCTAAAATGAGATTGAATCTCCAAATCCCGTTCAACCTTACAAAACCCCTCCAAAACCTCAAGGTTTGCATCTAACTCCAAACATTGACATTCTTACCTTAAAAGATAGATCTCTTAATGCTGAAACTTCTTCCCTCAATAGGCAAAATGGGATTCTCACAACAAATTAGTGTGGTGTTTAGGTGGAATAATGTGTTTAGAGGATGAATGAGACAACCAAAACCAAATGATCTCATCAATTCTCTACATATGCAAAAAATTAAAGAGACCACGTCTCTCTTTGTCATCCAAAATTTCACTTACCAAAATGCCCCTATCCTCACTTCAAGGCCAACCCACAACAATCAATTGATCCCAACAACAAGGATACGCCCAAAAAGGTTTACAAGGCCCAACATCATAATCCAAACACAAGGCCTAAACATTGGGTTAACCCAACCTTCGAATTTCAAAATCTGAGTTGTTACATGTGCGCTGACCGGTTCATCTCCAGGCTGTAAACGAGCTTCACAAAGGGATAAAATACGTCAGCTAAGGTTTTTGTTTCTCCTTTTTGGGCTAAAATGGGCTAGTAATGTAACATGGACCCTTATTTAATATTAATGGACTAGTTTTTAATTAAATGAACTCTTTTTTGTTTCTTTTGGGTTTTATATAATAACAAATAAATAAATAAAATAGCAACAATAAGAATAAAATAAAGAAAAATCAAGTGACAACAACTACCCCTTCTTTGCTTATTTTGATGAAACAAAGATAAAGCAAAGAACAAAAAAGCACTGGTTTTATAGTCCGATGCACAAACTGAAAGTTGTAGCTTTGTCTAGTAGTATATCGTGACAGAAAAGCCAGGCAGCATGGGGACGTTACTAACTAATGCCATCTCCAGAAGATAGTGACAGGAATGGAGTCAACTAATCACAGTAAAAAAATGGGGTATGGGGACTGTAATACCCTAAAATTTACAGTACTATTTAAGGGTCATTTAGTGCTAAGATAATTGCTTAAAAGCTAACTTAGTGACTAAAATGACAAAAATGCAAAAGATAGGATTTTCATAATTATGGGTTTTAGAAAGTAGATTTTTTAGGTTTAAAAGCATCATATGATAAAGAGTGAGCTAAATAGGGTACTTGCAAAGTTTGGTGAAAATCTAAGGAAAATTGGAATGGGAACTCAGGGTTAAAGTTTAGTGACCAAAATGACAAGTTTTCAAAACTTGGGTGGTACAAGAAGAAATATGAAAAGTTGAAAGACCAAAATTGTAATTTCTCAAAATTGAGGGGTTTTATTTCATAACTAGATAGAGCACCTTAGGGTGTGTATGGAATGTGGAATATCTGGTTTGATTTGATATTTTTATTATTGGGAAATCGCAGTCAAAGTTTAAGTGGAATTCGGATATCCAGATCGAACTGGAAAATTATGAAATTTTACTATATGATAGAAGAAGGATATAGAAATCATTCCCAAGTTTTGGGAATATTTTTAGTTCGATTCAGGATGGATCCTATGATTTATTGTGATTAAGGAATTTGTTTAGTAATGATAAAATTATCAATGATTATCGGTAAATCGGATCGAGCTAAAATTTCAGAGATGATTCCATAGACCTTGGAAGAGTTAAAACATATTATTTTATGGATATTTGGAGAGTTAAATAGCCGGGTTAAATTTATTTGACTGAAATGGCTTAGAATGGTAATTTTGTGGAAAAAGTTGATTAGTAAAGGGTATTTTGGTCTTTTCACCCAAAAGGGACATGGAAGGAATTTTGAGATCTCTTTAGTGGATGAATAGTGACTGGTTGGAATCAAACTAAGTCCAGTTAGAATGTTACAATATGGAAAACTAGTAAATATGAATTCAGTTGGGGGGCATTTTGGTAAATTAGAATAAAATGAATTTTAAAATTTATTTTTAATTATACAAGTGGCTTATATATATGAAATATGAAGGTTTATCAATAAAATTTCATCTCCAAAACCGTGGAGAAAGAGGAGAAAGAAGGGGGAAGTTTTCTAAGATCGATTTAAGCCCCTAATCTCAGTTTTAAGCTTCCAATACGAATCGAGATCGAACAAGCAAAAAGGGCAAGAAAAAGGTTGGAGTAGAGATAAAGTAATCGAATTGAGTAAAGCAAGGCAAAGGAGAGTGCATACATTTTTATAGGGAGACTTGTAATAAGTAAACTAAAGAGGTAAATATTTTTTTATATAATATAACATGTTTTTGCATGATAAATTATTTTATTGATTTAAAGACTATGGCATATTTTTTATGCTCATAAATGGATTATAGCCTGATACAAATGACAAGTTCTTTTATACAGTTTTTAAATGGCACACATAATGTGAATTGTATAGAACATATTGGAGTATGAACAGCTCTATTATGAACATGTTCTACATGATATAAACTGATATTGGGATTTCTTGCCATTTTGCAGGAATTGTTTTAAATGTTTGCCCTTGGTAGTATAATATTAAGTATGACAGTATTGTGGTATATAATAATAGTCTATCTGGCACTTAATTGTGTCCACAGTTTATCTGGCACTTAATTGTGTCCATAGTTATCTGGCACTTAATTGTGTCCATTGTTATTTGGAACTTAATTGTGTCCACCGTTTGCACCTAAGGGAATTAGCTAGTACTCTGGGAGTACACTTCTCGTTTACTCTTCTCTTGATATTTACCTTGGGCCATAAGATTTTACAGTACAGTTACTTGACTTTACAGTATGAAATTATTATAGTACAAATTTCTTACATGATTATTACTGCATTACAGACTATATGATTTATAGAGCAACCTTGCTATATGATTTTTCAGTAAAGATTTAGTACAACACAGATTTATTACAGTACAAGTTTATTACATGAGTATTATATTATATATATAGAATATCATGCTTTACCAAATATCATGCATAATATAGTTATTTCATACTACAAAGGATTCTTATACTGTATTTTTCATGTTACGTATTTTTATGCCTCACTAAGATATATCCAGCATGTATTTATGTTATACACGTAGGTGATCGGGATTAGTAGATGACAACTTTTGCATCATCATCATCATCATTCTATATAGAAGATAGTCGTCAGGTATTTCAGTAATCATGACATATGTTTTTGTATGTTTGATAGTGGCATGTATTTAATAAATCTGTCTATTTTATTAAAGTAATTACTGGGGTCTATAATAGTGACGTGGACTATTTTAAATTGATTACTATATTTTTACAGTTTGATGGTAAATGGTCTGATTTAGTATATTTTATACAAATTAGATATCGAATAATTTTATTAGAAACATTTTTTTTAAATAATTTATTTTAGTATGCCTATATACGTTATGTAAATAGTTTTATGATTGGAACTCGAATAAATAATTTATGTCAGTTTTAAATAAAGTTAAGCGTGCTGGGGCTAGAGCAATTTTAGGATGGGTGACCATTGAGAAGTTTTTCTAAAAATTTTAAATTACCTCAATTTTTTTATTGAAGAATAGTTTTTTTCTTAAAAAAGTCGTAACATTTTTTACTCGTACCCGGTGTACGGATACATGAAAGGGGTGTTGAAGGGACGTAACAAACTAAAGTTACCTTCGAAAGGTAGCGATAGGAATAGAGTCAACTAATCGCTTTAAATAGCAGGGCATGGGGGTATAACCATCTACTGCCTTCTGCATGATGTGGCATGGGGACGTAACCAACTAATGCCTCCATAAAAAATAGTGACAGGAACGGAGTCAACTAATCACTTTGAAAGCGGGCATGAGGACGTTACCAACTAATGCTTCTAGCTTGAAAAAAAAAGTGACATGGGGACGTAACCAACTAATGTCATCTCTGTTAAGTAGCGATAGGAGTGGAGTTAACTGATCGCTTTAAGAGCAGGGCATAGGGACGTATCCAACTAATGCCTTATGCTTGATGTGGCAGGGGGTGTAACCAACTAATGCCATCATTTGAAGATAGTGACAGGAACGAAGTCAACTTATCACTTTAAAAAGTGGGGCATGGGGACGTAACCAACTAATACCTTCTGCTCGTTGTGGCATGGAGGCGTAACCAACTAATGCCTTTTGCTTGATGTGCCATGGGGGCGTAACGAACTAATGCCTCCAGCTTGAAAATGAAGCAGCCTAGGGACGTAACCAGCTAATGCCATGTAACACCCTAAACCCAGTGTCACATTAGGCCTCAAGCCCAAACCCATTTATAAAAATTTCGAGCGAGTTTAGCCCAAATTCATAGTTCATAAACCATATTAAATAAAAAAGAGTTATACAAATATTCAAGCATTACTTTGTAGCTCCAGTTTAAAATGTAATAATTTAAAACATTCGATATGGAAATAAATCAATACGAGTTACAGATTACAAAACATAAGGGTCCTATGAATACAGTGCCCCTATAAATCTAAGTATTGTACTCTTTGCATATCGATGAACTAAAGTCCTACTCCGATGGCTCATTGCAAGAACGCAAAAACCTAAAGACCTACGTAAGGAAATAACAATTCCAAACGTTGAGCTCGAAAGCTCAGTGGATACACCTCTATTCTACTATGCTTCATGTAGATCATAAAACATAAGCATCTAGTCAACAATGACTATGCAAGCATGAATATCAAGTGGCACAACTCTGATCGCCTAAACACATGGGATCAACATGATCAATCATAAATCAAATATCAATCAATTTAAGGGCTCACAAGGCCTACATTCCATACCATGCCATACCACATAGAAGTGAGGCCAGGTCACATAGCATCGGTACATACACTCCAGGCGAGGTTACGTCACGCAACATCAAAACATAAACCCTGAAGGATTTCCTACATGTATTTCTCTTGTTTCGAATTTTCTTTTCTTTCTTTTTCTTTCTTTTTTCTCTCTTTTTGTGTCCATTTTCCTTGTCCTTTTTATTTTAAATTTAGGACATTCAACTTGATATTTTCTTTCTCACTTGCAAATAATTTTTCATCCTTTTTGCCCCCCAGTGTGGGGAGCGATCCTTGGTTAGGGTTCAAACATAAGAATAACATTAGGCTCAAAGGGGAAAACAACGAATATTTTTTCATTTTCTTATTCATGAAGGGAAATGAAGGAATGCCAAATGTCATTTCACACACAGATGTCATTGAAGAGAAGCTGTCTTTAGTTGGTAGATGTTTTAGAGTTATCACTTTATTCAAGGACCTTAACAACAATTTCTAAGAGGAAAATTCACTCAAAATCTGTTTATGGGATTTCCCATTAATCCTGAACACTTTATTTCCCTTCTATCTAGGGATTAGATCCAAGAATCATTCATACAATCAATAATAGAGATTCTGCAAAGAAGATGTATTTTGGAAGGGAAATAGATGAAGATGAAATGCATAGAAAATGTTTGCCACTTGAGAAAATTAAAGGGAATGCATCTTTTACACAAGTAGAATAACATAGAGGCCCTTACAAAAGATCCCTAATGCTCGCGGGCAAAAGCAAAGGGTTGGTTCTAGGTATGACTCCACCATTTTCTAGTAAAGACATTGATCATTATTCCGAGAAAGCATGGGTGAATTCCAGCAAAGCTCGACTAGCCTACTTTTCGACAAGATTCTACTTCTAGTTGTTTAGGCTACAAGGTACTCTTCATATTTCTTTCCTTGATTCCCAAAGTGAGCGTATGCAATTCCTGACAGGGCTTCGATGCCATCAGTTGTTTTCTCTTTATATGGGTCACAAAACCCTAACATAGCTACTATCTGGGTAACAACATCCCAACAAGCTCGCGTATTCAATGACCATTGCTTGGGTATCGTGTTTATGCGAAACTTTTTCTCTTTTTTAGTTTTTTTTCAAATTTTACCATAATTAATTCTTTTATTATGTATGAATGTATGTAGTAATGTAAAAAAATAAACCAATGCAAATAAACAACAAACAAACAAACAAAATGAAAATGCATGCGAAAGGCCATCAATTCCATTAAGATAATTGCTCTAGAAGTAGTTCTTATTGTATGCCAAAAGTCTTTATTACAAAAGATTTTGACTTTTCTATGAGTACATCTCAGCTCGAGTGCCCAACTCCTTGATTTCTTCAATCAACCATAGAAGTCTTGCTCCCATTTCTCCCACTGGCCTAATGTACTGGCGAAGAGCCGTAGCTTCTATAGCTAACATCATCACATGCTTAGCTACATCTTGTATCTGGGGTCATGACACTCTTGTTAAATTCATCTCGTTTTTAGAACCTTCTAGCATTGTCCCTAAGCCGAGTAAACCAATAGTCATTGCCCCATTTGTTGATATCTTCTAGAACCAAAATTTTCATTATGTACTCTTGAATGATGCTTTCCATAGCTTCCACTTGCTTTTTCAATGTATCATTCTCGCTCAGGCTAGCATGTAGTTTAATATAAGTATGATGATTCTGGAACCTGTGCAGTGAATGATTCAAGTCTATTATCTTGGCTTGTAACTCGGCAACGAAGGCCTGACTTTGTTTCAGCTTCTTACTGGTTTCATCACACACTGTCTGTAACTTAAACGAACGAATCTTGTTGTCATGGGCCTTCCTCTTCCATGCAGCCACATTTTTTCTTTCTTTTTTGAGGAGCCGCTTATTATTTTCATTATCGATCACTTGTTTTCCCTTCTTTTTCTCATCTATAAGCATCCGCTTGTATTTTTAAACTTCTCTCTTGCCGCGCTCTCTTTCTTTTCCCACAGATTGCTCAATTTCTTGCCTCCACTACTCTAGAGTCTTTCTCAAATCAGCATTTTGGACTATAACCTAAAATTTGAGAAAATCCACCCTCTGAATCTCAAATTTTGCTTCTAGGTCCTTATACATCTTTCTACCCGATCTGTCTCTCCCTTAGACTTGTCCACATCTAGACTTGCCTCAAATAAGCCCTTTGTGTGCTGGCTTTTCAAGTTTTCAATCTTAGCCTTGGCCCTCTTTAATTAAGCTTTTAGAATATCAGCCTTAAACGTGACCACCTTCAGATGTTCCTCCAAGGATTTAGCCTGCCGTGGAGTAGGTGGTAAAATTTTATCATTCACCCTAACATGCCTCCATAAATCGTAATCGTGGGTGAACATACACTTACTGTCGTAGTGTACCTCCATAAAGAAACAATTCTTCCACGCGTCATTAATAGCCTGGATCTTCTCTTTGAATTCCCCTTCGAACATAAACTCGGACAAGACAAGACTGGAAGTGAAAAGAAAGAACTGTCGAGAGCCATATTGCCGTGACACCAATAAAGGATCACAACCAATTCCACCCCATAGGCCCAGTAGCATTAGATGATCATAATCCCCACACTTGTACAAAACCTTGGTGCGCCCCATCCACAGAACTCTCCATACGATGTCCTAATCCCGCTGGTCTGAAAAGGTCAACCCATTTGCCCTTCTTGGTTATCGACCATTCTTTTGCCAGAAACTCTCTAAGCGGAGAGAAGTTCGAGGAAAACACATTGGACAGAGTCAAAGTCGGACACTTCCAGAAATGACTAAGGGCTCAAACCTGAAGCAAAGGGGCACAACCTCTGAAACGCACACCTTCTATCTTTCGGCATGCATTTAAAGAGATAAAGGTTTCTGCTATTACTGCTGGCACCGGATTAACTTCCCTCTTCAACTGTTCAAAGAAATATAATAAAGCCAAATCAATATTACCCAAGACCCTTGGGAAGATAACTATGTCGTAGATCGCTATGGATAAGAGATCCACTCTCTTTCTTTGATCTAGATGAGTATGGATTATGTTTCGAATGCTCGACCAAGGGAAGGAAAAGCTACCCCCTCTTATATATCAGGCCTTTAACCCATCCATCGCTCATACCGGCGAAAGACTTGAGCCTCAAGTGTGCATTTTTGTTCTTAGGGGGTTTAGCATAAACCCAATTCTTCTTCAGCTTGCGCAGCTTAAATAATGCAAAGTATTCTTCGAACATGGGCATCAGGTCCTATCTGTTGAAGGTAAAACAATAATATCCCGGATTCCAGAACTGCACTAGGGCCCTAAAGAATGGTTCATCAACCTTCACATACAGCAGGTAGGCTATATTGCCATAGGTTTCATAGAACAACTACTTAGTTGCATAGTCAAAACACTCTCAGGCTTCCTGTAGCTCACGCATATTATTCTGTTTCACACTGATTTGGGCGTACTCCGATGTCTCTATCTCATGATCAACCGTCAAACTATCCCCAGTCACTCGCTGGTTGACCTCAGACCAATGAAGTACATCCGCATTGTCTTCTTCTTTCTTTTGGTACCTTCCATCCATGGTCAAGAACTATTTTCTAACGGAGCAAGTGTCTTGAGAATCATTCCCTTCTAAATATGAAATAATGTAGCATGAAACAAATATGCAAAACAAGAAACAAGACAAAAAGAAAGGATTAGTAAACAGAATTAAAACATAAAAGGTCCAAAATAATTTCATTGTATGAATAATAACTGGGCAGCGCATTCCAACATTTTTGGACTTGTCTCCGCAGACTATTCTTACGAAATAATTTTGACCAAAATCTACTTCTATGGTTCCTCAAAAGGCTCTATTGGGGTGGCTTCTAGATTCACACATGGTTTGGTTCTATTAAGGTCCCCGAGCTGTCCTCGCTGTCCCCTACTAAGGGTAGCAAGGTCCTTGATTCTCACCCATTATAAGCGTCAAACGAACCAAGTTCATCTCAGGAGGACTCATTTCTCGTGTCTTCATGAAGGATCAGTATCCTTACGAAGACAATGGGCATATGAGCCCCGAAAGTACTTGCTAGGCTCATACGAATAATCAATATTCTTACATGAGCAAAGAGTTTTCCCCTCACTTAAGCGATTGGGACAACACTCGGGTATAGAGCTTATAATCAGGCTTAAAATGCGTAAAATGAGATCATATTCATAAATGGACAGTTAAATTAAATTTTACATGATCTTAGCAAATTTCGACATTAAAACAAAATTTAATCTGCTTGTGGCTTGACTCTCTTTTTTGTTTTTAAAAAACAAAATGTCCCCAGCGGAGTCGCCAAGCTGTTGCAACCTTTTTAAGGGGGTCCCGACGATTTTTTTAAAATAAAAACAACAGAGTCGCCACCAATCTTTTTAAAGGTGTGATTGGATCACCTAAAATGGGTCATTTTAAAAAAATCATTTTTTATTTTATTAAAATTATGATTTTGGTCTGCAAAAACTCAAAAATGGGTTCAGGAGTCTGTTACGCGTGGGGAAGGGTTAGCATCCCGACAACGCCCAAAAATTAGTACCTAGCTGATTACAAAAAGTTTTAATGTCCAAATTTGCAAGTTCCTATAAAATTTATATTATTTTCCATTTATGAATATGATTCCATTTTAACGGCCCGACCATCCAGAAAGTAAACTCTAATCACCGCCAACACTTCTGGCGCTAACCCGTTACCTCCTTTTGGTAGGACACCGCATTAATTATGTTTCACTTTTTAATCAAACAATCAAAGACAATTAGTGTGTTGAAACTTTTATTATTCTAAAATGGTTGTTAACCCTAAGAATTGTCTAAGTATTTTTTACCTGTTAGGGTTAAAATATAATTAAGTGTATTTTATGATTTTTGGGTGATGAGAATTTTATCAAACTTTAAGGCTCTAAATTAAACTAAGGCTGTAACACTAGAGAACCTAAACCTAGGAGCTTTACCTAAACTAATACTTTAATTAAAAGACAAACAATTAAAGATTTTACCAGAGAAATAAATTAAATTAATAAGATAAATATAAAAAGGTAACATTAATCCAATTTACAAATTAAATAAAATAACAAAAATTGAAGAGAATTTAATAAAATTTTAAAATGTGTATCCTTCTCGAAGTTGAGTCAACACACGATATTCAGAAAAACCACTTAAAACTTTAATTTAAAGGAATGTGATAAAAATGAGTTTAACAATTAAAAATTGAAATTAATGACAAATAAAATTATATGCCAAGTTTGAAACGGGTACAAACCCAAAAACATCATTTATTAACTTTCATTAATGAAAGTGGATCAAAACACCTCTTTTTTACAAGTTCATATGTGTTCATAAAAAAAGAAACAAAAGTAGAGAACCACCTTCTTAATCGATTGAAAACTCCCAAAATTAAAGAAAGATAAAAAATGTATTCGAAATAAATAAAATGAATAAGAATAAATTACCCAAATGAAGAACTTTTGCTTCTTGTATTTGCACCAAAACTTCAATACAAATTTTCTAAGAATTCTTGAATACAATGAAGAAATTGTATGAATTGTGTTGTGAGCGTGTTGCGGTGGTGGTGAGTGAATGAGTGAGTTACAGGTGAAGGGGAAAAGGGGGTTTATATAGCATTTTTCTACCATAATTAAAAGGTAAAATTAGCTCAAAATCCCCAAAATTCGGGTAAATATTGCCCCAAAATTTTGATTTGATTCCAATAGATATTTCTTCAATCTGACCGAGATTTGCCCCCAAAAATGACGATACTTTCCTTTTGAATAGAATATGATAAATCAAGGTTGCTCTTTCCTTCCTTTCTTATTTGAAACTTGATTTCCTTCATTTTCTTATATTTTTGCTTTGAAAAATCAGTGACAACACATACTTGGTCAAACGATCCACAATCACCCAAATAGCATCAAGCTTTCTCTGGGTCAACAGCAAACCCGTAACAAAATCCATTGTCACTCTATCCCACTTCCATTGAGGAATCTGGATGGGCTGAAGTAAGCCCGAAGGAACCTGATGCTTCGCCTTTACATGCTGACACGTAAGACACTTGATCACAAATTCAGATATATCTCTTTTCACGAGATGCACGGTACATTTTGTTACTCCCGAGATGCACAGTATACGGACTACGGTGCGCCTCTCTAAGAATACGATCCTAAAGATCCTCTAATGCTGAGACACATAATCGGCCCTTAAAATACAAGAATCCACCATCTCATATCTCGAAGTTAGATTCTTAACCTTTTTGAACTATTTCGATCTTGGCTACAAGGTCCTCGTCCATAAACTTGCAAACTTTTTATATCTTGCATCAAGGTATGTTCCACCCAAAGTTCGGTTAACAACCCTCTTTCTTCGGTTAGCAACCCTCTTTCCTCGGTCATCCTTAACTGAGCAAACATTGCTCTCAAATCTGACATAGATTTTTTTGCTCAACGCATCAGCCACCACATTGGCCTTACCGGGATGATACTCTATGATGCAGTCATAGTCCTTCAGCAACTCAATCCATCTCCTTTGCCTCAGATTCAACTCTTTTTGAGTGAGGAGGTACTTCAAACTCTTATGATCCGTTTAGACATAACATTTCTCCCTATACAGGTAGTGCCTCCAATTCCAAATCATGTGTGGGGTAATTCTTCTCATGGGGTTGAAGCTGCCTCGAGGCGTAAGCCACAACCTTACCTTCTTGCATCAAAACACAACCTAACCCACACAACGAGGAATCACTGAATATTACATAATCTTTCCCCAGCTCGGGTTACGTCAACACCTGGGCATCTGTAAGGTACGCCTTCAACTGTTTGAAACTTCATTGTCTCATCTCATTCCACTCGAAAGGGACTCCCTTTTGCAAGAGCTTGGTCATAGGCACTGCTATGATCGAGAAGCCTTTGACAAACCACTTATAATACTCAGCAAGCCCAAGGAAACTACGGACCTCTGAGATTTTCTAAGAGGGTTTCCACTCAACCACCGCTTGTATTTTTTGAGGGTTAACACGGATCCCATCTGCAGAGACAATGTGACCTAAAAATGCCACTTTAGAAAGCCAAAACTCAAACTTACTAAACTTGGCATACAACTTCCTCTCTATCAAGGTGTGAAGGACAACTTGTAGATGGTAATCGTGCTCTTCATCCGAGCGCGAGTACACCAAGATGTCGTATATGAAAACCACCACAAACTAGTCTAAATAAGGTTGGAAAATCGAGTTCATTAGGTCCATGATGGCTGTGGGTGCGTTGGTAAGCCCAAATGGCATTGCCAAGAACTTATAATGTCCATACCGTGTCCTAAAATTGGTTTTTTGGACATCCCCTTCCACCACCTTCAACTGGTAGTAGCCCGATCTCAAATCAATCTTTTAGAACACACAAGCACCTCTCAACTGGTCAAACAGATCGTCAATCATCGGGAGGGATAACGGTTCTTCACCATTACCTTATTAAGTTGTCGATAGTCAATGCACATCCTCATTGACCCATCTTTTTTCTTAATAAACAAGACCGGTGCACCCCAATGTGAGATGCTCGGTCGGATGAAACCCCTTTCTAACAACTCTTGGATCTGACTCTTTAACTCCCTCAACTCGGTGGGTGCCATACAATATGATGCTATCAATACTGGTGCTATCCCAAGCATCACCTCAATTATAAATTCTAACTCTCGGTCTGGAGATAGTCTGTAAAGCTCCTCCGGAAACACGTCAATAAACTCCCTAACCGTCTACAGATTCTCTAACATTGGGATCTCAACTCTGGTATCCACCACGTGAGATAGGAAGACTTCACAATCATGTTGAATCAATTTATGAGCCGTCAAAGCTGACACCATATTTGGAAGACAAGGATTTATTTCACTTCTAACCACCAGCCGAGACCCATCTGAAACACAGAGTTTCAAACTCATAGTCCTACAACCCAAACTTGCATTATGCTAAAAAATCCAATCCATCCTCAAGATAACATCAAACTCCTGAAATGGCAGCACCACCAAATCCGCAAGAATCACTGAACCTTGAACCTCTATTGGACATCTTCTATAGACCTTATCAACTAGCACGTCATACCCCAACTGGCTAGTCATCCAAACTCCCACCTCAAGATCTTCGGTAGGTATGCCCCACTACTCTAATATCCCACTACGAATATAGGAATGGGTAGACCCTGAATCCATAAGAGCAATAATAGAAACAAAAAACAAGGTGAACATACATGAGATAACATCCGTAGCTTCGCAATCCTCATGTGCCTTGAGCGCATATTATCTCACAAGAGCCTTTGCTGTCGACTAGAAGGTACCACCACTCTGAAGTCCCGTCACATGACTCGCCCCTCCTCTAGCAAAACCACGACCTCTCTGTGTCACGAAAGCGTTCCTCTGATTTTGAACTAGGGCAACATCCAAAGCCTTAGGACAATCTCTCACAAAGTTGTCTGGTGATCCACACCCATAACATACCTTGGCATTGCTATAACACTCTCTATGGTGCTTTCGCCCACACTGGGCACATACTAGTGCATAAAATCCTCTAGACGAGCATTCAGAACTCAAGCAGAAAAGGAGTTAGTCCTCTTACGACCCGCAGAGCCAGACCTGTGATCGGACCTTCCCGACTGGTTGGATGCTCTACCTCTTTGATTCTAATTTTCTTGATTCCTCCTTGAAGAGAGCTGAGAATGATTAAAGTAGGAATAACTCTCTCCACTCGGATTGACATTGCCCTCAGCTCGACTATACCTCAACCGCTTGCATTTTATCTTTTTTGTGGCAACAAGTTCTGGAGCATACCTAATCAACTGTAGGAACTCTTGTTCATACTCATAAACTGGTCGATTTCTTTGCACAAGATGGGTAAATTGGTCTCACAGACTATCCATGTAAGCTTCTCTAACATATTACTTCTCAAACTCGTCAAGGAAATTATCCCAAGTGGGTCGGTTAGGATACCAGCCCAACTCTACCGTCTCCCACCACTCACGAGCATTCTCTTCCAGAAGAGAAAAAACACAGTTCAACTTGTCTCGTGGCTCTAGACCCCTTTGACGCAAGATCCAACGCGTATCCCTCAACCATTGATCTGCTTTGATTAGGTTATCTTGTCCCGACCCCAAGAAATCCGTTGCACCATATCTACGAAAACTCTCAATTGGGGCTTTTTGAGGGGTAACAGAAGCTCTTGGGATAACACTAACCATCCGATCAAGCGCCCTATACAGATGGGAGAAGTAATTGGCTCCTTGGCGTCCCTCACTCTCTGACCTTTCATCAATCTTTGGGATAAAATCCTCATCGAAGCTCTCCTCTCTAGAGCCCCAACTCTCCTCGGGATTATGAGCTCTTCTAGGCATGTTCAAGCTGTAAAGAAAACAAGCAAGGTTACTCCATCAGATATCCAGCCTTAATATGAGTACGACTTTGATTTGCGGGCATGTATTCACTAGACACCCCTATTTATGGCACTCTACTACCCCAGGGTTCCTAGAACCACCTAAATCTAAGCTCTAATACCACTAAATATAACACCCTAAACCCGGTGTCACATTGGGCCTCAAGCCCAAACCCATTTATAAAAATTTAGAGCAAGTTTAGCACAAATTCATAGTTCATAAACCATATTAAATTAAAAATAGTTATAAAAATATTCAAGCGTTACTTTGGAGCTCCAGTTTAAAACGTAATAATTTAAAACATTCGATATGGAAATAAATCAATACGAGTTACAGATTACAAAACATAAGTCTTATGAATACATTGGCCCTAAAAATCTAAGTACTGTACTCTTCGTATATCGATGAATTGAAGTCCTACTCCGATGGCTCCTTACAAGAACGCAACAACCTAAAGACCTGCGTAAGGAAATAACAATTCCAAATGTTGAGCTCGAAACCGGTCGATTTCCTTGCACTAGATTGGTAAACTGGTCTCATAGACTATCCATGTGAGCTTCTCCGACATATTGCAACTCAAACTCGTTAAGGAAATCATCCCAAGTGGGTCGGTTAGGATACCAACCCAACTCTACCATCTCCCACCACTCACGAACATTATCTTTCAGAAGAGAAAGAACACACTTCAACTTGTCTCTTGGCTCTAGACCCATTTGACGCAAGATCCAACGCGTATCCCTCAACCACTGATTTGCTTTGATTGGGTTATCTTGTCCCGACCCCAAGAAATTCGTTGCACCATATCTATGAAGACTCTCAATTGGGGCCTTTTGAGGGGTAGCAGAAGCTCTTGGGATAACACTCACTATTCGATCAAGCGCCCTATGCAGATGAGAGAAGTAATAGGGTACTTGGCGGCCCTCACTCTCTGACCTTTCATCGGTCTCTGGGATAAAATCCTCATCGAAGCTCTCCTCTCTGGAGCCTCAACTCTCTTCAGGATTATTAGCTCTTCTAGGCATGTTCAAGCGGCACAGATAACAAACAAGGTTACTCCATCGGATATTCAGCCTTAATATGAGTATGGCTTTAATTTGCGGGCATGTATTCGCTAGATACCCCTATTTATGACTCTCTACTACCCTGGGGTTCCTAGAACTGCTAAACCTAAGCTATGATACCATTAAATGTAACACCCTAAACCCGGTGTCACATTGGGCCTCAAGCCCAAACCCATTTATAAAATTTTTGAGTGAGTTTAGCCCAAATTCATAGTTCATAAACCATATTAAATTAAAAAGAGTTATAAAAATATTCAAGCGTTACTTTGGAGCTCCAGTTTAAAACGTAATAATTTAAAACATTCGATATAGAAATAAATCAATACGAGTTACAAATTACAAAACATAAGCGTCTTGTGAATACATTGCCCATACAAATCTAAGTATTGTACTCTTTGCATATCGATGAACTGAAGTCCTACTCCGATGGCTCCTTACAAGAATGCAACAACCTAAAGACCTGCGTAAGGAAATAACAATTCCAAATATTGAGCTCGAAAGCTCAATGGATACACCTCTATTCTACTATGCTTCATACAGATCATAAACATAAGCATGTAGTCAACAATGATTAAGCAATAATGTATATCAATTGGCGCTACTCTGATCGCCTAAACACATGGGATCAACATGATCAATCATAAATCAAATATCAATCAATTTATAGGCTCACAAGGCCCACATACCATACCACATAAGAGTGAGGCCGGGTTACATAGCATAGGTACATATACTATGGGTGAGGCCAGGTCATGCAGCATCGGAACATACACCCTGGGTGAGGTCGGGTCACGCAACACCGAATCATACACCTCCTCAAAATAATCCCTCGAGCACATACGGATGAGGCTCAGGTCATATAGCATCGGTAACCTCCATCCCCTCAACTTACCATTGTGTTGCAACACATTTTTTAGGTATCTAGATCCCATCAATTAAAATGCAAACACGGCACGACTCAACATTTCCATAATAATACATCAACAACTTTAACCATTATGAGGTTTACTCACATTAAGACTTCTTTTATTCTTATTTATTAACATATGGGGTTGAACATCTGTTTTCTCAGTTTTGCAACTCATTTCATACCTCTAGAGTCTCATTGGGACCTTTACCTCAAATTATGGAACCCCGAATGAAACCTCAAATTTCTTGTGCAGATTGCCCAGTGAGTACCGGTAATCCTATATGGGTATCGGTACTCCCTTCTAGGTACCGCTACTCCTTCACGGGTACCGGTACACATATTAGGTTCAAAAGAATTGAATCCCCAAGTTGTACTGATACACCTATCTTCGTATCAGTACTGTATATCGGTACGTAAATTGCCCCATACCGATTCTTACACATACCATACCCTCACTTACCCGTACCGGTACGCGAAAGCTTCCCTCAGGCAATGTAACAGTGGTTACCGATTTGCCCCAAGCGTACGGTACACAAAAGCGCTACTGGAATTCCTAACAAGCATGGGGTACCGATACTCATTAACCCATACCGGTACGCCCTTCATAGATTGACTCCTTCTTTAGAGAGTGGTATCGATACGAAACACTAGTACTGGTACGCAAACCTATATTTCCAGGTCTAGCATTTGAAATTCTCACCTTAAACCCCTAAATCAACCTTAAAACTTAAACTACAACTTATGGAAGGTGTTTAGGGTCAGTTTCTATCAATTTTATGAATTATTAACATAAATTGTAGGTATTGCCATTAACACCCAACAAGGCTATTGTTGCGTGTAATAAGTGCTACGTAAATGGGCAGCAACTTCAAGGTTCGGCGGAGCGTTCTTCAATGGTTTCTTCTTATCCCTAAGTCGAAACTCTAGCTACTTGTGCATGCCTTGATAATATATCCCTGCGCGAATCAAGGGTGAACAACAACCAATCTTGCGCTCCTCTTAGCCATTGAAATCCTTAACTTATTCCTAAGTCAGATTAATCTTCACCATCAATCGATTGAATAAAGACCATACTCATTCGTTTCTTGAATCTAATTCTCCCGATATTAGATAAATAGATGAAGTTACGAGATCCTCTCCCAATTCACTCGCAAACAAGAATAAAAGCCAAGAATGAGTAAACCTTGAATAGAAAAGTGCAAACTCTTATTACCTAAACAAAATCCAATTGTTTCTCACAACAACAAAACACAATAACCCCAACCAATCAAGTTAGTTCATGGTTGGGTTCAAAAGATATACAAAGAATAATCCCCAAACCATGAATCTAATGGAAGCAAAGAAGAAAAAGAAGAAATCAAACTCTCTCGCCCTTGCTCTCTTGTCGAAATTTCTCTCTTCTTGCCCTATGGGGTTGTCGAAATTTTCCCTCCTCTTGCTCTCTTGGAGTTGACGGCTTGGTGATCTATTTATAGGGCTAGGTCAAAGTCCTTCTTTGAGGAGGAAGTTAAGTTGGAATTAAATTATCTTTAAAGAATATAATTCTTTATTATAATTATATTCCTTCTAGAACTTCTCCTATCTTCTTGGAATTAAATTCTTCTTTAACCTCTTCATGGAAATCAAACTCCTTTGGGATTTAGCTTTGCTCCACGTCATCCTAGGCTTGTCTAGTCATCAATTTTGACTATCATATCACCTTATTCTTTGTCGACAATTGCCCTGGCAACTGGCTCGGCGTCTCCTTCATGTATTGCCCTGGCAACTAGCTCGGCATCTCCTTCATGCACTGCCCTGGCAACTGGTTCTAGCCTTGTTTAGGCAAGTGATTCTGCACACACACAAAAACACACCAAAGCAGCATCTTTTTCCACAAAAATCACCAAGTTATGTAATCAAGCTCAACGGTGGAAAGAAACATGATTTACTGCATGAATGATTAATTATGCAACTAATATGAGCTTAAGTCTAACAATAATATGAGTAAAAAGGGTAATAAAAATAGTACTTCTGAACACTCATAAGCTATTCAAGCACACTCAATCATCAAAATGACATACAAAGCAATCATCTTTATGATATGCATGAAACAAGGAATTGGAAGTGTACTAACCTTTTTCAAAACACCAACAAACCTTGATTTCTACCAACTTCAAGCCTTCCTTTTTCCTTGAGCTTTAGAGTGCTCACCAAGCTCCGTAACTACACCCAAATGTTGTAAAATGAATTACAACATTTCCAAGAGGTGAAAGAGAACTAAAGAAGGTTTAACATAACAAGAAAATGAGGTTAAACCCCTTAATCCCGTTCTTCTTCACCAAACCCCTTCAAAACCCCAAGGTTTTCATCCAACTCCAAACTTTGACATTCTTACCTCAAAAGATAGTTCCTCTGATGCTGAAACCTCTTCCCTTAAGTCCTAATCCAAGATTCATACTTTAAACTACAAAGATCACTCTTTTAAGTTGATACTCACACCACAACAATGGGGGTAGGAAGATAGAAAAGGTGGAGACAAGGTGATTTCACTTTCTTACACCCTCTACAGAAATTAATTCCTTTCCCCCTATTTTCATATGTTTGGGGAGAAATTACTCTATTACCCCTCTAGCAAAACCCAACAACAAACCCAACACCAAATTGGGCTCGAAAATGCACTCAAGGCCCAAAATCTCGGCCCAACATAAGGTCTTACTCTCGAATTAGTTTGACCCTCAAATTCTAAAATTTGGGTATAGGGACGTAACCAACTAATGCTTTCTGCTTGACTTGTCATAGGGACGTAACCAACTAATGCCATCTTCGCAGGATAATCTAAAATCTTGTAGAAATGATAATGTTTATGATGATTATGCTTATAGAAATGCCTAGTTTGTGAATACATGTCTTTTTCCTTTTTCGTTTTTAAAATTTTCTCTTTTATTATTCCTTTTTTTCTTTCTCCTTTGGGGTTTT
The DNA here is from genome assembly GCA_019671005.1 of Hibiscus mutabilis. NCBI lineage: Eukaryota > Viridiplantae > Streptophyta > Magnoliopsida > Malvales > Malvaceae > Hibiscus > Hibiscus mutabilis. Next base: position 32,367,928 of record CM033738.1, read on the forward strand.
TCTTCTTTGCTTCTTTTCACATTTGCTCGTTCAAATCAAATAGAATGCCTTGCTCTGTCGTTTTATTCTTTGTATCTCTTTGCTTCATAGAAAGCATCTAATATTTGTACATTTGATCCAGACGTTTATCAAAATAATCTTCTTTGCCATTTATGCATTTCTTAACATAATATCAAGCACCTTCAGCGCTTCTTGCGAGTTCTCAAATTCTTGCCACTATAGGGCACCTTGAAGTGCTTGCATGTAAATTCTTGCAGCAATGCTTATTTCTACCTTGAATGTCTTCGAATGATAATGACGTCTTCTTTTCTTCCTTTTGTGCCTATTAATGTTGAGGGCCTTAAATCCTTGGCCAACGCAAACTGCCCCAATTCGATGGCATGGTTTATTTATAATGTGATATTTCAATGAAATATGCCTTTAAGACCAAGGGAATCATTTTTTAAAGAAAATGGAATAGGATGCCCCAGATATCAAGTGCACGAGTGTCTCTGACTCAACCTTCCAGCGATCACTTTAAGCATAGCTTAAGTTTTTTAAGACTTTGAATGTTGCGGCAATATTTTGAAATTGTGAAATTTCTCTTAGACCGCCCAGTTTATCCTTATGATTATCGCATTACATGATCCAGTTGAAAATAACTCATTTTCAGTTCTCATCATTCCTCTCTATTCAAAAATGTGTTCAAGATTCTTAGACTTACTTAACTAAGGGAGTGCAAAAGTATCTTTGTAAAAATAGAATTCTACGAGTGCATGTGTACAATTTTTATTGAACTAGCCACTCTTTTATTAGCTTTTTCCTTTTTTGACCTCATCGAGATTTCATTTCATTAATTTGTTTGACTTTGTCATGATTTGAAAATCACTCATAAAGCCAAGGCATTGAGCAGATAGAGCATTGCTGTCTTATTAGATACTCGACCTCACAGCTACAACTAGGGGTGTTCATTGTCGAATATCGGATGGATTCGATCTATTTTTTTCGAATATTCGATTTTTCGGATCGGCGATATAGTTATCCGTATCCGATCTGGAAAAAATCAGATATCCAGATATTTAGATATCGGATAATCAGATTAGATATTCGGATATCAGTTGGATATTCAGATATCCGAAATATATTTTTGATTTAATTATTTTTTCAAATTTGAAATTTGTATTTATGAAAATTTCAGAATTCCGAATATAACAAACAACAAATTGCTAAATATAACAAGATTCGCTTCTATAAACATTTCATTTTTTTTAATTTTTGGATATAACAAGCACCAAATTGTTAAAAATAATAAAATTAATATTCATAAAAATTTGAATTTTCAGATCGGATCAATGAATAATCAGATCGGATCGAATATTTTTGAACACCCTTAGCTACAGTAGAGTGCCCTTGAGGTTTTTTATACTGTTCATTTTTACTTATCTCGGGATTTCATCTTATTAAATATTTGACTTTGTCCTGATTTAAAAACCACTCATGAAGCCAATAGATAGAGGGAGCATTGCTTTCTCATTAGATGTTCAACATTATAGCTTCAACGGAGTGCCCCCGAGACATTTTGAGCTACTAGCTACAATCTATGTGTCTTTGTTGGGGTATAGAAGACTATTATTAGAATTTCAATTTCAAGCAACCCCTCCCGATTAAACTTTCCTAGTTCACGATTCCACATTCATGAATTTCAAAGATTTTCTCATCATTGAGCATCATCAAAGGCGTGGCAGTCTTCTTTTCTTGTTTTGCCGACCTGAGTAGTCTGAGAGGCAAGTCACGCTTCATCGTTTTCACAACAATAATTGATCTCTATATCAGAATCAACGTCACAACATGCAATTGGTATCCAAGGATCCACAAGGATAAGATAAGATATACATATACATTCATGGTTTCAAGGTCAAAGATGCATCTTCCATTGAAATAAAAATTATGCAGACTTAACATGTGCCCTTATAAAAAGACCTTTTCTACTTTCAGGTGAAAACATAACATTCACATAGCCGATATCTGGCTGATAGTGTCTCACTAAGCTCACGCGATTCTATTGAGCCTATCTTGAGTGTTCTAAAGCTGGCAACCTATCTTAAATGGCCATTGCTTGAGGTTTTGCTACTTAAATTTTTTATGGAATTTATCATGATTAACCCTTTTATTAAGTGTGTATGTATACAATGGTGTAAACTACTAATGCAAACAAACAACAAATAAACAAAAATGCAAACGCATGAATGCAAACGCATGAATGCAAGCGAAGGGCTATCAATTCCATTAAGGTATTGCTCTAGAAGTAGTTTTCATTGGATGTCAAAGTTCCTTATTACAAAAGATTCTAAATTATATCACGAGTACATCTCAGCTCGAGCACCCAACTCTTTTATCTCTTTGATCAGCCACATGAGTCTTAGCCCTACTTCCCCAATTAGCCTAACATACTGGCGCAGAGCTACAACTTCTTTGGCCAACATCATCACATGCCTGGCTATATCCTGGACTTGGGTCATGACTCTCTTGTCGAACTCATCACGCTCCTGGAACCTTCTAGCATTGTCCTTAAGATGAGTAAACCAATAGTCATTGCCCCCTTCATTGATATCTTAGAGGACCAAGATCTTTGTCTTGTATTCATGAATGATGTTCTCTATGGCCTCCACTTGGTTTTTTAGTGCTTCATTTTCATTTCGACTGGCCTAAAGCTCAACATATGTACGATGGTTTTGGTACGAGTGCAGCGAGTGATCAGGTCTGCCATCTTGGTCTGTAACTCAAATACGAAAGCCTGGCTATGTCTCAACTTTTCGTTGGTGGAGTCACATATACACTACAATTTGCATAAATGGACCTTGTTGTTATGGGCCTTCCTTTTCCATGCACCTACATTCTCTTTCTCTTTTTCGACAGCTCGTTTATTCTTTTCATTCTCAATCGTTTGCTTGTTATTCTTTCTCTCTTCAGTGAGTGCCCATTTTCACTTCTCAATCGCTTTCTTGGCTCACTCTCTTTCTCTTTTGATGGCCTACTCTAACTTCCACTGCTCGAGAGTCTTTCTCAGGTCTAAATTTTGGACTATGGTTTAAAACTTGAGAAAATCAACCCTTTCGATCTCAAACTTCTCCTCCAGGTCCTTGTACAGCTTCATTATCCGGTCAGTCTCTCCCTTGTACCTGTCCAAATCTAAACTTGCCTCGAATAATTCCTCCATGTTGGGTCTGTACAGTCTTCTATCCATTATAAAAAACTATTTTCTACTTGAGCAACGTGCTTGAGACTCAACCCTTCTATATATGAAGTGTACGCAAAAAAAGATAAAAAAATATTAGATTACCCAAAAAGGTCAAAATAATTTCATTGTAGGAATAATAACTGGGAAGCACATTCCAACATTTCTGGACACGCTCTTCCTCGGACTATTCTTACAATAAAATCTTGACCAAATTCTACTTCTATAGTTTTCCACATGGCTCTAATGGGGCGGTCTCCAAGATTCACAAACAAAGGTCTGGCTCTAAAGCGGTTCATGAGCTGTCCTCTACTAATGGTAGCAAGGCCCTTGATTTTCACCCATTATAGGCTTCAAACGAATCAAGTTCAACTCAAGGGGTCTCATTTTCCTATGTCCATACGAAGGATCAATATCCTCAAGAAGACATAGGGCATATGAGCCTCGAAGGTACTTGCTAGGACCATATAGAGAATCAATATTCCCATGAGAGCAGTAGCGTTTTCCCCTCACTTAAATGAACAGGACGAAGCTCGGGTATAGAGCTTATTATGCCAAATTTTAAATGCGTAAAATGAAATCACATTCATAAATGGATAATTAAATTAAATTTTACACGAACTTAGAAAATTCTGACATTAAGAAAAAAGTATAATCAGCTGTCATAACCCGTTTTTATCTAGGTAACCCAAACCTGGATCCAACATCCATTACAATATTGACCTAATATTCATACCCAAACCACCCAACCCGTAACCCAAAAAATTAATTTAGCCTAATATCAAAAAAACCGTAACTCTAAATCTATGAACCCTTCATCCCCCACCGACGACCACTTTTGATGAACCCGTCGCCGTCACCCATCACTACCGGCCATCAATTTGAAAAAAACCTTAAATTAATCTGTCAATTTTCAAAAACCCTAAAATATAAAAAAAAACCAAAATCAAACTACCATTCTGCCACGACCCATACCCTAATCAACCACCCCATACCCCTACCTTCAACCATACCCCGAAAATCTGCAGCAATGGTGATTTATTTTTTTATTTCATCAAATCGGCTATAAAAATTGAAAACCATGTAATGAAAGGGGTTTTTTCTCGAAAAGAATCTGTAAAAAATGGGCTTTGGAATAAAAAGGTAGTTTTTAGTTCTTTTCATGGCAAAATTTTTAAAAATTAGAGATCTATTCGAATTTCATTTTCAGTTTGAAATCAATTTTTTTCGTTTTCAATCCAAAATGGTTCAAAAAAAGAAGGAAAGAAAGGTTTTGAAACTTACCATCTGTCAGGAGTCTGTCACCTTCGCCGCAAGGCTTGAACGCCGGTGAACGGTGCAAAAGGGGTGAGCGGCCGCCGTCGACTTTAGGGCAGAGAATAAGATGAAATTATATCTAGGTTTTTTTTATTTATTTAACTTGTTTTGAACCAAAAAAAATTACTCTTTATTATTTGAAATCGGCTAATGAAACGATGTCGTTTTGGCGTACCTGGCCTGTGCGGTGACCCGAATCCAAGGAGGATCCACGCATTTTGGATAATGGGTAAATTACCTCCTAAGCCCCTCTACTTTTATTCCGCCTCAATTTTCATCCAGGGGTCAATTGCACTTTTGGTCCTATAGTTTAATTTCGTTTTATTTCCGCATTTTTTTTTACTTTTTGCCCTTTGTTTTCTATTTTTTCAATCTGGTCCTCTTCTAGATTTTAATTATTTTCTAATTATTTTAATTTATGCCCTTTAAAGTTTCGGTTACTCATTTTCAGCACTTTCATTTCATTTTTTTGTCCATGTTATATATATATATATAATATATGTATAGTTATTTCATATTTATTATGTAGTACGTTACATATTTATACTCTAAAGTTTTAGATTATTATGTTATATTAAACCTCTTTATATATGTATATATAGTATAACTATATATATTATGTATATATATTTATATTTTATATTTATTTTTTGTATATTATTGTTTATTTATATTTATTTATTTGTTTAATTTCGATCCGGTCCTTCTTCGGATAATTTAATTTTCGCATTATCTTTCTTGCATTTTAAATTTGTGCTTTATTTATATTGTGCAATTTAACTTATGCAATTTATATTTTCATATTTATTTAATTATTAGACTTTAATTTTATCATGTTATTTGTTCATGCATCATTAATTGCCATGTTTATTTATTTCATTGATTTAGTTTAGTACTTGAGGCCCTAATATCCTAGTGGGAGTGTCGTCCGGATTCTTCGGGCATCATTTCCTTTGGTTATTGTGGGTTGCGAGTTAGGTTCAAATCACATACTCATGCATTTATACATTTTTGGGATTAAATTTTAAATTAAATTCAAATTTTATTTTCTTGCAAATGACAACATAAAATTTACGCGGTACCAATTTTGGGCGCTGTGGGGGTGCTAATCTTTCCCTACGTGTAAACGACTCCAAGACCCAAATATTTTAAAATCTCTGGTTATTTTTTGTGTGGTGTCCGGCTTACTAAAGTGGCCGGTGGCGACTCCATCTTTTTATTTAAAAAAATTTCGGTATTTTATTAGGAGTGTCATCCCAGTCTCCGGGAGTCATCTCTTTTCATGCCATTTCCAAATATTTCATTTCCAAATATTTCCAAATATTTTTATTTCAATATATTAAATTTTACAAATTAAGAAAAAACCTGTATTACAGCTTGACGACTCCGCTGGGGACTTTTAAGAGAATTGGGCCAATGTTGATTTGTGTTATCTTGCAAAAAAATTAAAATTTGATTTAATTTAATCTTTAATCTTCGGCGTTCATACATACCATATACAAAGCCAACCTAGGCCTCTTTATTCTGTAATGGATCTTACCCTAAACCAGATCCAACAACCCAAGATATCGGATCTGGTTTCCTTGACACATTCTAGGATTTAAAATTGTCTGCAATTTTTTAGAGAGAACAACTTAATTAAAGATCCTACTAGTTGGGAAAACATTTCTGTAGTAGGTTGCCAAATTTCCTTTTAAGTTGATTAATTATGGAGCAAAACTTTCGAATTTATGTTATCTGGACATTTCATTTTCCTTAAAGAATACGCGTCCAACACATATTCAGACATGGGGTATGATCTCAAATATATGATATTGAGCAATATTTTTCCTACTCTGAACTATGAAAAATCAAAACACATTTTGCTTTGGAAGTAGAAAAAATAATTTGGAGATGGTTGCATTTTATGATCAAATTATCAAATGATTCATGTAGGGACTGGATCCTATGGCAATATTAGCTGTATTTTTCTCAGCTCAATACATGGGAAAGAAACGAATCTCCGGCACCGATTGCTTTGTGTTAAAACTATCTGCTGATCAAGTGGACTTGGCTGATCGGAGCGATAACACTGCGGAGATGATCAAACATGTCATATTCGGCTATTTCAGCCAAAGAAGTGGGCTGCGGGTGTTTCAAGAAGACTATTACTTGACCAGGATTCAATCACCTGGAACACACCCTACATATTGGGAAACAACAATGGCTACCAAAATTGAAGACTATAGGTTAGTGGAAGGTGTCATGCTTGCGCATTCCAGTCAATCTAATGTTATTATCACGAGATTTGGCGACAATTTAAAGGCAGGCCTCTCAGTCACAAGCATGGAGGAGATATGGACCATCGAGGATGTTGCATTCAACGTGCCTGGACTCTCGCTTGATTGCTTCATCCCTCCCAAAGAAGTTCGGAGAGATTTCCCCGACGAGAACTTGGATTGGCGGTCGCCTTTGCATTGATGAGAACGGCTAAATTACTCGGTTCCTAATAGCTTTGATTAAAAAGACATGATTTCGAGGCCATTTTAACTTTTGACTGGAGTAAGCATTCAGCTATAAGAATGTGTATATAAAATTACATTATATATAATTTTGGGTCCCTGTGTTTAGAACCATAGAAGGCTTTCACAAGGATTTAACTAATTGTGGAATCATTTTGTAACCTGAAAGTCTGTCGAGGACTGTGTGTGTGTGGTGTATACTTGTTACCGACAGTTTCACTGTTCTCATTTTCTCCTTTATAATTAAATTTTTGGGTTAAATTCTAGCTCTTGTAATTTTGTATTGGGAGATAGAAAACATGGCAGATCGCATAAAACAATCGAATTGAGATCCGATACTGTCTTCTGATATATTACTTAAAAGAGTAGGTACTAATACTAAGGCTTAACCATAAAATATGTACCAAAATTATACTTTTTTTAATGGTGCTTAAATTATTTTCCGAACGAAGTAGGTGTCTAACGTTTTATTCTGTTACTCAGATAAGGTTTTCTTGTCAACATTCTTAAAATACATGTCTTATAAATCTTAGTGAACTGCTTTTCCATCGTCCAAGATTCTGTTGTCTCAAGGCTCTGTTGTCATTGAAGAGGGTGTTTATACGTGGCTTCACAGACCTGATTTGTTTTGCAAATCATTGCTTTAATTTTTATAACACCAAAATCTTTGCTATCATCTCCTATCCTTATCATCTTCTTCCTTCATGCAAGCACCTCCCTACCTTTAAGCTAACACCTCCATTGTTGAACTTTTGAAGGTTCAAGGTTGCTTCGATCCATTGATTCCATCGTGTAGCCATCGATTTGGTAAGCTAAACCCCCAAAAAGATTTATCGATTCCATGGATCATTGAGGTTTAATTTTGAGTTAAACCCATGTTTTTCAAGACTTTAATCCATGGATATCTAATGGCTAGTAGCTTCTTCAAGCTTGGCTATCAATTTCGACATGCTTGTATCGATTTTAACACTTCCTATTGTTTTACCTAGCTCAAGAGTTGTAGAAAGAAGTTCCATCATCTCCATCAAAAGCTAGGAACAAGGGAGTGGTCATCCGATAGCCTTAGGATCTTCGAAAAACAAGGTGAATGTAGTCAGAGTGTCGAGAATAGGCTAGGTGCCTTTTCCAATTTCATTGGTATTGATTTTAGCATTGCTAATATTGTTTCAAGGTATTATTGCATTGAAACCTCTTTAGAGGCAATATTGGCAAGCATGGGTAAGTTTATTGCATTGAGTATTGTCCATTAGGCCATTGTCATTACCTTTGATGTCATCAGGATATTGATGCATGGATATGTTGTTCATTGGACATTGATATTGAATTATCAACATTGATCTTGTTATTGCCATAGTCATTGAGCACTGGTATTGCCATTGTTATAGTTATTGACATTGTCATTAAAACTTTGATTATTGAATCATAGTATTAATATTGTCACCATTGAAATACATATTGATCATTGATATCGACCATTGCATTGGCAAGATCATTGTATTGATAAAATTGTTGTATTGACGATGACAATTGGAGCTAAGGCTCAACTCTATACAAGAACACTTACTATTGCTAAAGCATGAAATGCTTCAAGTTTCCTAAACAATGGAAGCCCTTGGACACTTTGGCATGGCACATGGTATATTGGGATTACGGTCCATGAGCTAAGGCTCAAGGGTGACGACCCTAGGCGCAGAGGCTGGTTTGGTTGGAGGGTACGTGGAAGAAGGAAGCATTGAATCATTGTTATTGTATCGACACAAGCCATTGCTTTGTTGTAACCCCTTAGCCCGGCCTAGCCGAAACTGGACTAAAAGAGTCACATTAGGTTTGCCGAAGCAAACCTGAGCTAAAACACTAAACCGAGCCCTATTTTTTCCTTTTTATCTTGTCTAGTTGCGAATCATTATGGTCCTATATGAACATGCTTCAGCAATAGCGTTACAATTAGATTAGAATAAAAAAATAGGGTCCAATTTATCAACGATTCACGCAAGGGATCAAAATGTAAATATCGCAAATTACAGGGCATTTGTTGTAATTATGATTACCAACCTTTGATTATTCCAGTTTCATGCTTATAGGTTAATTTCTATTCTAAAATAGTCATCCAAACACAAATAATTGCACTCATGTAAATCAGGGACCAAACTGCAAGATTTCTAAACTTCAGCAACAAAACAACATTGATTCAACAGGGCGTACTGATACAGGCAGGCCCCGTACCGATATAGACCAACTAATAAAATGGCTTCCCGTACCGATACACGTATATCCGTATCGATATGGTTTGTTGACCAACCCGTACTGATATGGCCTTGACCTCGTACCAATCCCCTCTTTACAATTTCAAAACTCAGAATTCCAGTAGCTAGAGACCGTACCGATACAATACCCCACGTATCGATACGACAAGATTAAACTCGAGGGTTCGGTTCGATACGCTATCACGTATACCGAAACCAGGACTATTTTCTCTCAAGGTGTACTGATATGATGGCTAAGCGTACTGGTACCCTAAGCTTAATTTTGACAATTTGAGCCTTATACAGACCATGTGTACTGATCCTGAGGTACCCGTACCAGTATGCTGAGGCTGTAATGACCTTTAGGTCCAACATATGACACATTGGCTCATTTCAATCAACATTATCACTTAACTAATCAACATATAACATCATCAACATGCTTGAACATCACATAACAACATTGAAAGCCAACCTAGCATATCTAGAATACTCAAACACCAAATCTAGAGGCATGATTCATAGTCCACATCCCAATCATTAAACCAATTACAACTCAACCAATTAAAACTTATTACAAGTCCAAAACAACAATTAAAACTTGCATCAACAGTTAGTTCATCAAAAACCCTCCTAAAACCTCAATCGACACATTGCCATTATTACTACTTTTCAATGGTCGAAAACGTACTTTGAAAAAAAGTCTTTGGGATTCCTTTCCTTCCTTCCTTGCTGCCTCAATCTTAATTCTCTGCATTGATGGAAAAGAGAGCGTAAGCACACTAGTCTTAGTGAAGAATGCTCAAACAACAATCATCATCAATGCATTTTAAACCATTTCTCATTTCTTTTGAAAAACACTTTTCAAAACTCTCTAAATCAACATAACAACATCATGCCTTATCAAAACTATGCACTTAACATTTCCAAAATAGCATATTAAACCATATGCAACATATATCATGGATTCTACAGCAAAGTCCCATTTGCTACCCTCAATTTAAGCTTTCCCATACATACTACCAATGCAATGCTTAAAGAGTAAAACATGTTTAAATCACACTAAACAACATAATCTATCTTATAATACATTATCAATTATATTGGCTTCCAAGTAATCAATTACCAGGTTTCCTTTTTCCAAAAACACAACATTGGATACCCGGATTCAACAAGTGTTCCCTCAACACTTAACAAACAATCTACCAGCAACACAAGGTTCACACACGAGAGTATTCGGTACACATAAACCCTTCCACCATTGTGACATCTGTAGGGGAGTCTTCGGTACACATAAACCCCTTAACACCACTCATCGATACAATGTTTAAGCTACTAACGGGAGTGTTCGGTACACATAAACCCCTTGACCGTTAGGGTACTTGGCTGGAGTATTCGTACACCGTATAAACCCCTCGATATCCAAGGTGCCTTTTTATAGTGCACTATCAATCCTATGGCTAGCCAACTATATCCGATTTCATTTTCAAACCTTTTCATTCCATCACTTGCCAATATAATTCATTTTAACATCAACAACTCACTATTTTCATATGCATCATCAAAATCGTTTAACCAATGTTCATAAACATTAACAAAATGTGCATTACTTCCAAATGCATCAACATCATTTTGTAACCAATTTTCAGCATTAAACCATGCTCAAAACATGCATATACAGTGAGTAATTAAACCATGTAAAACAAGTGCATCAAACTATTAGTCAACCGAGTTCGAGAGAGAATTCATCATTTACTTACTTTTGAGCTTAGACCAGCGTTTCAAGCTCGATCTAAACTCCCAACACAACCTTCAAACCTTTGCAAAGCTATAAAACACGTTTCCACTCACTGACTCGCAAAGCCTCTGAAACCAATGTTCAAGCTTGAGGACAGACTTCTCCTTCTTTTATCCATACAAAAATAGAGGTACATTGCATCAAAATGCAATCAACATCACAACAACACAAATCCTCAACATTCTTTATCCAATCCACTCCTTAACACCCCAAAATTAACAACTAACCTATTCCAAACTTAGCCCAACCACAATCTACCGTTTCAACAAACCAATTAACATTTAAAAACACATCACTAACATCCTTATATCTCAAACATTCAATTAACCACCACAACTCCTCAAAAACACATAACTAGCAACCTAGAAAATTAGAGATTCACATAGTTTTCGGGATTCCAATTTTAAAACCCACTTATTAACATTATTCAACATCAAAATTATAATTAAAATCAATCAAGAACCCAACAAAACAGAACCTATACAAAAATCCTTCAATTAAACCAATTAAACCTCAATTTAATCAATTTCCACAATTAAATCATCAAATCAAGTTAGAAAACATGTAGAAAGGATCAATAACTTGGGAATTTCAATAAAGAACCTTGTATTAGAGGAGAAGAATGAACCTCACCTCTAATGGTTGTTTTCCCCCTTAATTAGATGGTTTCCAAAGCCAAAACAATGAGAAATCAAGTTTATTTTGTTAGAAAACCATTATAATCTCAATTGAAATCAAAATATTGATCAAAAGAAGATTTTACCTAGAGATTTTGAAGAAAGAAAAGGTGTTTGGCTGGAGAGAATTGGAGAGAAAACCTTTTTGTAAAAAGTTAGTTACGTCATATTTGTTTTAAAGATCTTAATTGCCAATTAATTCTCCAAGCCTTTTTAAATTATTTTAAAACAATTAAAAATAGCTAATTAAGGGGAAAAGTGTGCTATTAGACTTTAGGGTAAATAGCTCCTTAAAGATTCAAAGTTTTGACACCCTTTTACAAAACGGTCACTAAAAACAGTTTTGAAACTTTGCATTTTTGGCCTCTACCCAAAATGTCCACTTTCAAGACCCCTTTTTGTAAAATTGATTCCACCAAAATCATTTCCATAATAAATAATGATTTTCGATAATTTTTCCATATTTGTAATCCTTCCAAAAAAATTTAATCCAATTTAAATCCCAAAACTGACTCGAATCCTCTAATTCGATCCAATGTACCATTTAAACCAATTGAGAAACTCCTAGGCCCAAAATCAGGGCGTTACATTTGTGCTTTGAGCTTGTTTAAAAAGGATCAAAGCTACCTATATCCAAACATGATCGAAGGCGAAAAATGTTAAAAGACAAGTAAAATCATTGGCAAGACTATTGCAGAACAAGACATGGAAATTGACTCATGATATTAAGCATTGTTCACGTATTGACATGCATACATTGAGTCCACTATGACCATTGATTGTGTGGTTCTCAGAAAATGTATTACTATTGCCATCATGTTATTATTGAGTCACTACCTCACTAGGAAAAATATGGCTAATGCATTTCATCTCATGCATTTTAGGTTAAGGAAGATTTGTTGCAAGAGATCAGGAAGTTGAAGGTTTTGGCAAGTAACAATGGTATCTAGAGTAATGTTTACCGTCCCTACAAACTCCTAGTATGGTGGCATGATAGTTTGTTAAGTCACTTTTCGTCATTTTGTTGTATATATATGTTGTGTGTGGTTGGGTAAGCTTAAGGGCCTAAGATGACACTTTTGAGATTGGCTAACAGTTGTAAAATTGCATATTTAGCCTAATAAGGTAAAAATCCTAGTAAATGGGTTCACATAGCTATAAAATTTTGTGTGATCATAGATTATGGCTTTATAAACTTGTCTGTAAAATTCATAGAATTTGGACTTTGTATGATAGGTCAAAATGGATAAAGACCATACCAAATATGTTATTACAGACCTTGTCGTACCGATACGGATGATGTTGTATCGGTACGAGTATTTTTTTTGGACTAGGTCACCGCAGGTCAACAAGGCGTACCGATACTAGTTTTCGACACTAGAAAATTACTGTAGTAGGATGTCGATACGGCCATGTAGGTATTGATACCCTACTTAATTTAATTTGAAAATTAGGGCATGTTTATCGGTATGACTCACCTTTTACTAATACCAATATTGAGTTTAAAAGAAACAATATTCATAATAATTAAGGCGTATCGATACTGGTCCAAGTGTATCGATACGTATATTGGTCATTGGAATTGATAATGTTCGAATCATGCATGGCGTACTGGTACGGCCTCTCGAGTACCGATACAGATAGTTCTGTTAAGAACTATTGGAGTAATTCTAAGAAATTATGGAATGGTCACTGGATATTATATGGATTAATTGAAGGGGTAAATGACCTCTGATTGGCTTGAAAATTTATATGTACACTGTTTATAGATTAAATTTCATATTGGTAAGTTTAATTTTAGAAAAGGACCTCTAAGTTACTAAAATTATAGATTAGTCCCTAAAACTTGTAAAGTTTAAAATTGGTCCTAAATTGATAATTATAGTATTGTACTGAACTCTAGCGTTATTGCATTGCTATCGTACCGCATTGTATCATCGAAATAATTATCGTAATACTCTTAGACACTAAATCATTGAATATTGATTAGAAATCTTATACCAAACACCGTATCGAACACCAGTAGCATACTCTGATCTGGTTTCCTACTGGTCCGAGAAGAGAGTGTTATATTTATGGTATCAGAGCTAGAGTTTAGTCGATTCTAGGACTAAATCGAAGTCTATTGTACTGTATTGCATTGCATATGGCACCTAGGAGTTATTTATATTGTGTATATTGTGACTTGCCGACTAACCTAATCTCTTTTCTTTTTATAGTATAGTAGTATGTAGTCAAACAAAGCTCACATAAGTATTGTGTTTCTACCGGCTCCTTGATTTATTATGAGCAATCAAGAGGGAGACCCTCTAAGTCTATAAGACTTTTGATAAGAATCATTAAGCCTTGAATTATCCAGGTAGATTGTCGAGCTTAAAGAATTATTGAAGATACAACTAAAATAGTCAAACAATCCTTGAACTCGTTGAAGTCTGAGTAGGTTGTACAACCCTTTGTGGTTATATTTTCATCATCTTAAACCCTTATTTCCTAGTCTGCCCAATGATGGACTTACACATTCATCGACAAGGTAAATGATAACCCTAAACTTATTAAGTATCGATTATTAAATCATTGTATTGATATTGCTACCATCGAATCATCGCAAGGCTATACTGAGCATCTATATTGGATAATCGAGTCATTGTATTAGACCATGCCACAAAAGTTACATAGAGGAGTTCTAAGGGTTAAAGGACCCTCACAACTTGATAAATGCCCGATATAATTCTTGCCTTCCACTATTTATCGAAAATAGAGCAATATAGTCCTAAACAAAAGGTGTATTGTTACCTCTCCAAAAGTACTATTTTTAATGCCAGACTTACAATGCTTTTGCATGTTTTTAGGTACATTTAGTTGCATTAGGATGTTAAAATCATGAATTTACATAAGGAGTTTAGAGTTCTATCTATGCCAATGTGAAGGGTTATTTTGTTGGTAATTTTGCAGGTTTGGCATAGTATTTGGCATAGAAAAGTAGTGCAGTAAGGAATGCCAGAGAGAATGTCGAGTGTTGTTGGCATAGATGGACCAGACAATGCCAAGCACTGGTTGGCAGAGAAGTAAACTTGATGCCATGCCCAGAAGTTGTTTAACTCTGAAAAAAATAGGACAAGACCAGGCTCCGAAAAGATAGCAATTGGATTAATCTCTGAGAAAATAGAGAAAAAGATGGTGCAAAGATTGGTTGGCAGATTCATGCAAAGCTTGGATGCCTAGGCAACGTCTGCAGTATGATGTCAACCCTAGCCTGATCAGCTCTCATTCAAACTTGGATAAGATGATTATCCCTTATCCTTTGAGCATCTGAAATTCAAAAATTGAAGAGCTTATCTTATCCCTTCCTTGTATGCCTATTTAAACACCAACCAAGCAAGCATTCAGAGAAGCTTTTTGGAGGAGAGTTCTTTTGGGTGGTCGAGTGAGAAGTTGGAGTGCAAGATGATTGACAGCCGGATGCACCTAGGAAGGGTGGTTCGACCAGCTTGGCCTAGAGCCTGGATCTTGAAGGGCTGCATCGATAGACCCCTTCTCGCCCATTCTCTCTTTTGAGTTGTTTTACCTTGTTTTTAATGATGATGTACTTTGAAAACGTTTATGTTTTTTTGGTTAAATCCCTCACCATGAACTAATCTAATAGTTGGTGGGGGATGTTTGCGTTGAACGCTGTTTTATGTTTTAGTTTTTGATAATAAATCTGCCTTGGCAATGTTTTATCTATTCAGCATACTTTAATGTTTTCTAAATACTATTCAACCGAGAGCTGGCATTGTTGGCCAATTTCTCCTCAATATCTTAACAGACTTGGGGTGGCAATGATTAAGTTATTGAATACTAAAGAGAGAAGCTTATAGAGAAGTTGTTCAAGTAGATGAACTTACTTCGAGAGTGAAATCTACCCCTTAGGAGTATAGATTGGATTTTAATCAAATTGGTTTATTTAAAAGCATGCACTATAGAGATATTGTGTTTTTTACATGATCAATTTAGGGCAATGAGCATCGAGAGAGGCTTTGCTAATTTTGAATCTGCTCGGTAAACAATGCCAAGACAGGTTGTTATTAAAGGCTGACATGGCATGAATAGCGTGAAAACCAGGCATTCTTGCCAACGCTCATCATTCATTAAAGCACCTTCCTTGCCAACGTCTTTGCTTTACTTTTATTTCTTTTCTATTTAGTAATTTCCAAAACCAACTTCAAAACAAAACAACTTTTTCTCAAGGCAAGTAAAAGTCAAAGACAATTGAATTCCAAGTCAATCTCTGTGGGATTGATACTCAGCTTAACTGACGTATTACTTGCAGACTGTGTATACTTGCACCCAAAAGACACATCTTGGCACTATTTTATGCTTTTCCAATACATAACTTCTGCCCCTTTTGACAGCACTTCACCTAGAGAGTCTACAAGTTTTTGGCGCCGTTGCCGGGGATTGCGATGGAATTTATTGCTTTAATTTTTACTTGTTTTTTGTTTTCATTTTACTTACTTTGTTTTTTTGTTTTGATCATTAATTTTTTTCTTTTTTAGGAAAGCTACAAGGAATAGTATGGGCAGCCACATATGGTATGATGATGACTACATTTTTCCCACTTATGACTACCAATTTCCAACTCCAAGAGCTGTCCATGAGCAAAGACGATATGAAAAGCATGAAGAGGATGGTTGTAACATCCTCAACCCGACTTAGAAGAAAACCGGAGTTAAGAACATTACTACAAAGAAAATTGAAATCGAGATCCCAAAAATTTCATAATTTATTAAACACTTAACTATATCAAACCGAGTGTTTTCTTATCTCTTATAAACTTTACAACCATAAACCGAATACATTCACCTAATTCGAATTCATCCTATTATGACATAAAAGCCAAGACTACAATTGAACTTAATAATCCTTAAATCTATCAGTATTTGAGTTTTTATAACATTATCATTCTGCCCAAGCTACTTGTATAATCATATTGATGGTTAAATGAACCTGGATATTTACACATTATTGATCATTCCCACTAGAATTTCACTTAGACAATTATATATGCACATATGGTTACCTAGATATTTAATAGAGACTAGTATACCAAAATCGAAATGACCATGATACATGAATGTTCATTTAAATTCCCTTGGTTATCACACACATTGATTAGTTTTTGCTTAATAGATTTACATCAATCTTTAACTACTTCATAACACATCAAATATCCTTCGATCCTAAAAATGGAACAAGGCTTTCGATCTATAAGTCATAAATAGAACAAAATGCCAATAGCTTGAACCACAATCAATAGCTTAACAAATATGTTAACATTTTTAATTACAATTAACATATACATTCATGGGATTTACATATTAAAAGTTACACTACATACATCGACTCAAACACTGTGCCACCATTCTATGAGTATTGCAACTAGGAGAGATCCAACTCTATTTGAATCTTGAATGATGATTCGTAACCCTTGACAAATTGAATTATTGAGCTCTATTCAACCTGCAATGCATGGTAATTAATGCATTAGGCTTATATAGCCTAAGTGAGGTAGTAACTATGAAATGATAAAGCGTATTATACATGAATTTCAAATAATCACACATCCAGATTCACAATCATATATTAACATATGTTATCTTTATCTTAATTTAACTCATAGATTTTATGAAATTCAATAGCTTATCCAAGCTTCATTATTCAATAGGTTGATATTTTCAAAGGTCAACTTGGCACATTGAAGTATCCATGAGACTTGACTATTATCAAGTATTTTTCGATTCTTTATTAGCATTCATCGAAACTTTAAGAGTTTACCGAACTTATCAGGGATTTTAGAGTTTAAAGAGCTTATCAGAGCTTTCAGTGTTGACAGAGCTTATCAGAGCTTTCAGTGTTGACAGAGCTTTTAGTGTTAACAGAGCTTTCAGTGTTGACAGAGCTTATTAGAACTTTTAGAGTTAACAGAGTTTATCCGAGCTTTCATCTTTAACAGGGATTAATAGGGCTTTCGGCCCATTTCAGAATTTACATAGCTTAGTAATGCCTTCAGGGCTTTTCAGAATACTATTCAATGTCTTTTCTAAATTGTTATTTGATTTCTCATTAGGTTCACATCTTTTACTTGTTTGCCTTGGATCACATATTTAATCATAAATAATGTTGGTCTGAGTTTGACCATATAGGTCCAAACGATAATTAGTCCAAAGCACCTAGGAATGGCTAATATCGGAAACAGAACATATACATATATATGTGAATGGGGCGTCCCCCGAGTCATCACTTATGGACCGTAGTCCAGATAGACTAACTATTATATCAGAGTGCCCAAGGACTTCCATTGACCAAACAACTTAGATATCTTATTTTATAATAGGAAGTTGGAGTGTATCTTATCAGACAAGTAATCTTACTTGTTGCATTCTTTCAATAGCTTATTGTATAAGTTAAGCTTTCTTGCTCCTCAATCTTTTAAGATTCAAGGTACTTAACATTAGCTTTCAATCTTTTACAAAGGATCTTATTATTGTTTTATTAGTCAGTATGCAATCTCAAGCTTATTAACAATTACTTGTTCATCTCAATCTCAAAGTCATTCCATAATCAGTCATCCAAGCATAGCAAGGCGTTTAACATAAGAATTGCAGCATCATTCAAATCTAAACATGAATGTCATGCTATGAATGTATGCTCGTTTTTCAGTTAGTGCAATTTGAGCCATTTTTCACAATGTACATGTATAATGCAATTCATCCACAAACATTTAATACTTAACAGTAACCAATTAAACATCGGGATAACTCCGTGTTACCCGAGACTCTTGTGACTATACTCACCTCTTGTCCCAACATTACGGATACTTGAATCCACTATCGAGTTATACTTTCTCATTCGAATCCTAGCCATCCTTATTCAATGTATGTACCTCACAAGCAATTAGCAATCAACACTAGTCAAGTCTATTCATTTGTATTTAAACATATATATATATATATAACAAAACAATCTCCTATGTGATTTCACATACACAAAACAATCAAACTCTCATATGTCCATGTATACACATTCGAACAATTCACCATATACTTGTAATTACACAAAACAGTCTATTTTAGGGGTGGTTTCGAAACCTTTCTCGTAGATTTTACAGTTTTACATTTTGGACAAATGGTTTCAAAACCACTTGTCATGGTTTCGAAACCTCTGCCCTGTTTTGCCAAACTAGGACACATTAGGTCTTAATTAACCCTTAATAGATCACCATCAACATAAAGCAACTTCAATTCAATTACTCAACAAAGCAATGGCATAATCAAGCATGGAATCCATTTTAATACATTATTTTCATACTCAAGAATGACATACAGCCATGAACCACAATTATACACATGTAAATCTGTCCAATTTTATTCATGTATACAGTTAACAGGATGACATTCATATTCATATATTTAAATACATAAAGCTGTCCATTTTATTCTCATAACAGCCCCTAACCACTTACAAAACAGTCCACTAATGCTTTCAATTATATCAAAACAATTTATTAACAATCTCTACACCTCAATGCATCCCTTAATATCATTCCAATTCTCAAGGGCATCATATCAAACATTAAAACATTCAGTGTCCAAAAGCAGCCTTTTAAAAGACATGTATACATGCTCATTTACTTATAATTCTTTTTATAAGCTGCTCGATCATGGTGCCTAGATTCAACGGACTAACCAATAAAAGGGTAATTACAATTTTAAATGATTCCACAACAGAACAATTTGCTTTATAACTAGATATTCAACAGTTTTAGACCACTAAAACTATTCTAGGCTGCCCGGTGCTCAATTTATACATTAGTGCAATATAAAACAATGTATGTGCGTAGTTCTCATCTATAAACAATCTTCCAATAACCTCCTACTTTTGCATATCTATTCCCAATTCTTCCACTGCTTTAAAAGCATTAAAACTGTCCCTTTTTAGAAATTATCTACCACCAAACAGATTTTTATTAAACAAGTTTACTAGGATGTTAAAAACAGCCCCAATTACTCTCTCTAAAGTCACAATTATGCCCTGTTTTTATCTAAATTGAGGATCAAACTAAATCTGTCTAGGTTTTTGGTTTAACAATTCAATAGAGCAGTTCATTACACAATCGCATTTATCCCAAAATAAATTCAATTTCAAGCATTCTCACAACCACATTCAATTCAACATCCTTATACTATTAATTCACCCAAAGAACTTAGCTTACTAGGATCATTCAATTCATCAATTCATCCTTCTAATTCGATAATTTCCCCGAACCAAAAATGTGGTTAATCAATTGAAGCATTCGGCTATCAAACATAAATGCTTTCATGGAATTGTGCTTACAAGTATATTCATACATTCAAACTCACAATCCAAATTTCTCTATCTAATATCAATATTGAATTCACAATTTCATTACATGGATTCCAAACAAAACAAATTTAGGAAGAGTGATTAGATTACGTACACAACTCTTACAATGCACCAACAAACAAGAATGACCAAACTATCAAGCTCTTTAAGCATTAAGATCACCGAAAGCTTTCTCACTACACTCTTTATCTCTCAAAGTTCGATCAATTAGAAGAAAAAGATGACTCAAGCTAAGGAATTTCCACACTTAATTGTCTATGGTGATCTTTACGTGACATGTGTAATATCCATTCTTCTTTTTCTTATTGCTTTCGGGTTTTCCCATCTAAGAAGATGGAAGAAGATGATCAACAATTAATTATTTCTCTTCCTTTACAGCCGGTTCTTACATGCCCTTCCACATGTCATTTATTTCTAATGACATCTATTTAAGTCCTTAATTATCATGAACTTTACATGCAAAGCTTTAATAAATAAAGCTTTCCAAAATGGTCATTTCGAATGAGCTCACAATATTTCTTTAAATTTCATAATAGGTCCTCAATTTATTTAAATTTCTCTAATCAATTTAAAGCATACTCGAATTAGCATCATACTCCTAGACCATATTTTGGGGTATTACAATGCCTATACAACACTATCGACACAGATTTCTGAACTGAAAAACATGATTACATCAATGCAAGTGCCTAACAAGTTCAGCAAAAGGCAAGCAACACCTGTTGTTTGTGCATTTTGTAGAGGATGCCATTCGTTTGACAATTACCCCTTCAACCCTAATTCCTATTGTTACACGGGGCACTGTAATGTGAACAACCCTTTCTCCTACAACTTCAACCAAGGATGGAACCAGCAACAAAATATTTTATGGAATGATCAAGATGACGATTGTTTTTATGCACCTAACAACTTTGCTGGACCACCAGACTTAAAAAAATGCCATCCCAAGGTAGCATTTTTCATGAGAAATTAGCGACATATCTTTATGGATCCAGCGGATCATTTGCCATGGTAGAATTGCCTCTAGAAATGCCGATGCACAACAATAACAATCTACCTCATGAGGAAACAAATTACATTGGAGACTCACTTGAAGAAGCCATGGATGCTATGAGAGGCTTGAATGAATAAGTTAGGAGGCTTGCAAATGCCTTGAATGACATGCCACAAGAGAACGGGATAGAGCTTCCATCAAGGCAGCAGGAGGTGGCAAACGCTTCGGTTAGTGGTAACAATCAAAATTTTATGGCAACCCTACATCAACAAGTTGGCAATTTTCTTTCTCCATATGCTCCTCAAGGAATTCATAATCAACATTACGAGTATCAGTTTTTTCCTAACACACTTGAATCAATATATTATACTGATGAAGAGTACTCAACAATAGGTACATTGGACTCATTAGTGGTAATAGAGTGTGACGGCAAGGATCTTGAACACAACAACATCGAGGCAAAGCTAGATAATGTTGCCAAGTTTGATGCCAGGACAAAAGGGGATTCTGAAGTTCCAAACCAAGAAGAGGAAGACAAACAAGTGATTATTTGCCAGGATGAGAAATCAATGCCATCAGGTGAACCCAATGAAGTAGAGAAAGAAGAGGCAGAGGCTGATGATGCCATACCAATATCTGATGCCAGACCACTATCCGATGCCAGGAAGTAGTTGGATGCCAACGCCACCTCGACAAAACTAGTGGAGCCATCATTTGCCAACCCTAACTTGGTAAAACAAGCAGATATTATTGTTGAAATTTTTAAAGCTCTTAACATGCAGACAAAATTGAAGAATGTCATGCAGTTGAGCCAATGGAATTCGTTTTGGATGAGAACTTGGCATTGAATTGCCAAGGAATGAAAGTTGATTCCATAAAACAAAAGTGCGATGGCAGAACAATTGAGCCACAAAGAAGATTGATTCTGGTCAGGACTGATGTCATAAAGCAAGGTGTGCTCAAATGGCTTGCTGCTGGAAGGAAAAGTGGATGCCAAATGACTGAAAATAAAGAGATGATGCATGAAAAATTTGTCGTAACAAAAATGCCAGAGATGTTGCAGCTCAAAACTGAAGATTTCATAAAGATTTTGGAACAAAATGAGGATGACTATGCCTCGACAACACAGAGATTTTTCAGTTTTCTAAGGTGGTTGTTCAAAGCCACCATGGTAAAATATTCTCTTTCATTGAGTAATCGAGAATTTGGCATGATCAAAGGAAAGCAATTCTTTGGCTTTTTATGTTGGTTATTTAAACCAAATATTACCCTAGCCTACCATCCACCAACCAAGGGACAAAGACTAAAGCACTATTTGGAAGGTGATCAGAACAATACCAAGGAGGTTATCCTCCTGGCAGAGGTAACGTAACATCATCATCAGGTTTGAATTTTTGTAAATATTAGGTTAGTTGTTTTTTTAGGTTTCATGATTTTTAGCAGTTTTTCTTTCTTTCTTTTAATTTTCTTTTTTATTCCTTTACTGTGTTGAAAGGTTTTCTTTGAGTTTATGCAGATTCAGTATGCCAGGAACAATGCCAAGGAGAGACTTGGCATGAGCCAATGCAACAATAGGAGAATTTTGTGTGTCAAGCATAGTGCCAAAGCAGCTTGGCATGCGGCCAATTGAAAGACGAGAGAAACCCTAGCTTGATCAGATCATTAAATGAGAGAGAATATTTTCTTTAACCTTAAACCTTAGCCGCCCAAAATTAAGTTAAAATTTAAATTTAACCTAATCACCTTATCATTCCAAATTCTTACCCCTTCTCAAATCAAATCCTTCTATTTTACATCATTATCACCATTTATTCGGCTACCATTATTAAACCTCATTAAACACTCAACCTTTTCACTTTCTTACTGTAGCCAATTTTAAAGAATCAAATCTCTCTAACTTTTCTTTTTCTCGAGCAAGAACTAAGCACCTATTCGTCTATTCTTCTTCATCCCTTGTTCAAAACTGTTCCAAATTCTTAAGCGTTTCCTATGGTTTCGTCATCTACTCCCTTCAAATGATATTTCAACGAGGAGATCCGGAAAAAGTTTGAAGCAAGCATTGCTTCAAGATCTTTTTGTTATGAGAAACGCTTTGATTTCAAGACCAACACAACCATTGTATTCCCTCCTAAATTCATGGCAATAGTCGACATGCACAACTGGAATCTATTTTGCCAACAAAAAGGGGAGATTTATGCCACCATTGTTCAAGAATTCTATGCCCATCTTGTGACCAAAGATTTGCCCTTCTTGATGATTAAAGGTACGTGTGTGCGTTTTGATGAAGTGTATATTAACACTATGTTTGAATTGGATGGTGCAGGGGATGGATATTTTGAGTATGCCGATTCGATGAATGCTGCCAAGAGAAAGAAGTTATTGGTAGATTTGTGTGAGCCTGGCACATCATGGATAGTGTCATCGAAGGGCCATCGAACGATGAAACAATTGGCATTGAAACATCATCTGAGAGGATGTAATCACTTTTTAAAGGTCAATCTGATGCCTACAACCCACAATGAGACCATATCAGAAAAAAAGGCTAATTTTATTGCACTCCATCATGATGGGGCGCAAGATTAACGTTGGCAGGCTCATCATCGATGAAACTTATAAATGTGCAGCAAGAGGTAATGGCAGTTTGTTATTTCCTTTGTTAATTTCTAACATTTGCATGCTCCATGGTGTGCCAAAGCTTGATACAGATAAAGGTCAAAGGATCAAGGGAACAACAATCACAGCTGCTATTTAGAGAAACCTCACCACTGCCGAGCCAAAAGACAACGGTAAGGGGAAGGCAAAAGTGCCCACGCCAAAGCCAAAGGTGTCAAAGCCAGTGCCAGACACCATGCCAGCCAGTTCACTGGCAGTGCCATCTCAAATTTACATCGCCAGGAGATCATTCTCTAAAAGTTAGAGACAGCTGAGGAACTCAATGATAAGATGAGGCACTACACAAAGGAGAGGGATGATATCATCAGGGAGGTTCTTGAAAAAATGTCCCCGGATTTTGTGCCGGCATTTCCAGATTTCCCTACCAAGCCCTCTGCCAGCGATGATGCCATGCCAGCCAGTCCAGTTCATACCTCATCCGATGCCATAGTGCCATTGTCTCCAGTTCAAGTCAATTCTGCCAGTTTTGATTCATCATCTAAATCAAAAGAAACAAAAGCCAAGTCTACTAAAGCCAAGTCACCAGTGACACCTGCTATGTAACCCCCTTGACCCAGCCCAGACGGCCAACCAAACCAAGAAGGCTACATTAGGTTTGCCATAGCAAACTTAAGAGATTCAACAAAACCCGATCCTTTTTTTTCCTTTTTATCTTATCTAGATGCCAATTATTAACCCTACATGTTCATTCAAACATTAGGTGTAACCCCAACTCAACCGGGCATCAATTAGACATCCAATTGATCATACTTGTAATTTAAGGACCAATATGCAAATATAAATAATTTTAGGGTTAAAGCTCACTTTTAGGTTGTCAACCTTTAATTAGTCAGGTTCCAATCTTCCATCTCAAAATTCAGCTCAATCCGATCATTCTATCACATACAATTCCATTGGCAAGATCTATGGTCTAAAATACAAAGAAAACAAAACTGCCCAAAAGTGGCATTAACAGAATAAACGGTCATCCGTACCGATACCGGTAAGCCCGTATAGATACGGTTTGAAACACCCTGTTTTGATACACCACCAAGTCGTATCGATACGCCTAACTGAAATACCGAACTTTTGAAATATTTTAAACCGTACCGATACGGTTTCTCAGGTGTTTCGATACACAGGTTCAAGTTGCAAAAGTGAATTCTAGAGGCTAAAACTCGTATCGAAACGCGCATCCCCGTATCGGTATGCCAGGCCAAATTTTCTTAGGCGTATCAAAACGCACAAGACCTATACCGATCCCACAAGCCTAAAATTGCCTAGCAGTACTGATACGGTCCCCCGCGTATCGGTACGCCTGGGCCTATAATGTCATATTTGGCTGATTTTTCATCCCAAAAGCATACTCAAACCACTCCAACATGCTTTAAACACAATACTAACATGTCAAACATATCTCATGCCAACTAGCACCACAATTCTAACAACACAACAAGGATTCATGCATCAAAGAGGAAATCTATAGGCATGCTTCCTAATATGCATCCAACCAACATATCAAAAGGTAAACCAGCACCAAAAACAAGCCTTAAAGGCCATTATAACCCAATAACAACTAAAGAAATATGCTCAAACGGGGAGTTCCACAAAACATCTCCAAAAGAACAACAAGTACCCCATTGCCCTTATTCATTATAGTCTAAACCAAACATACTTTGGAAACAAGTCCTGCCAAGATCCCCTTCCTTCTTGCTGGCTTCCAATACCTTAATTATCTGCAATGATGGACAACGAAAGCGTAAGCACATAAGGCTTAGTGAGGAGTGCTAAAAAACAAACACCATCAACGCATTTAAAACCATTTACTTAACATCATCCTTTAAAACATCATGTCCTTTTAAAAATATGCAGTTTACATCATTAAAACTAGCATACTAAACCATATGCTACATGTATCATTAACCAACAGCAAGTCACATTGCTAACCCTCCACTTAAGCCTTCTCATGCATTACTACCAAATGCAAAGCTTAAGAAGAAACATGTACAAACCACATATACAACAAAAACATTTCAATGATACATTAACAATTATATTGGCTTTCAAGTGATCATTAACAAGTCCATTAACAAAAGAGTTCATCGGATACACGTAATCAACGAGTGTTAACCCAACACTTCAAGCCATCTCAACCGGAATAGTGATTCAATAACAATCGCGGTATATTAAAAACCGGGTACCATAACAACCCACGGGGACACCCACCCTAATCATTGGTTAGACGCTTAATCCACTAACGGGAGTATTTGGTACTATTTAACCCCTCTACCGTTAGGGTACTGGATGGAGTATTCGGTACGCCGTATAAACCCCTCAACATCCAAGGTGACTTATTTATAGTGCACTCAATCTTATGGCCGACCAACTATATCCGATAACAATTTTAAAACCACATCACTTGCCAATATAATTAACCAAATAACATTTTACCTCACTGCTTTTAACAAGCATTAAACCATGCCATTTATCCAAAGCAACAACCATGCTTTAAAACGCAAGTATAAACCATACTTACAAGGATCACTTACCATGTTCATCCTTCAGCAAAACATTCTTAAAAACAGTATATCGGATACTTTAAAACATGCTTAACAGTAGGTAACATGTAATTAAAACAAGTGCATCAACCGTTTCGTAAAAGCACGACCGAGAGAGTAAAACCACTTTATACTTAGTTCCGAGTCTAGGTAAGCGTTTCAAGCTCTACCTTAACTCCCAAAACTCTATTCCAAAACATTAAACGCTCTAAACCACGTTTTCACTCACCGATACGCGAAACCTCGATTCGCCGATGTAAAATCAAGTATCCAAAATCTCAAACACTTCTCCAATCACTTTCGGATCAACCTCCCCAGTTTTTACCTCAAAACAACATAGGATTAATGCATCATAATGAATTCTAAACATAGCAACTACAATCCTTCTCGGATTTGCACAACACATTCACAAATAACCCTCCCAACGACCGAAAACATAACCAACACACTTCGATTCGCAACCCAGTCAATATCTACCAATCTAACATCACTTTCAACATCAAAACACATCTAAAAACATATCTAAAACAACCTACCACCTCCAGTAACCTTACAACCAAAGAAACACCTCTAAACTACAAAACTATCAACTTAAACAATTAGAGATTCTTAAGTTTCAGGATTCCATTGATAAAAATCACTTATCAAAATTATTAAACATCCAAAATATAAATCAAAGCATCCTTAATTACTGGAAATTAGATCCAGTCCGTGAATTAACTCATTTTCCCCAAATAACTCAATTAAACATTGGAAAATAATCAAAATTAGATTAGAAACACAAAAACAAGGATCAAATGCTTGGGAATTTCAGTAAAGAACCATACAATAGAAGAGATCTCGGACTTTACCCTATTGTGAAGTTTCTCCCCCAATTGATTTGTGAAAAGCTAAGAAAACACAAGATTATTGTAAGATTTTTTATAAACAATCTTTATAAAATAATTTGAAACAATAAAATCAACTTAGAAACCACCTCACCTCTGGAAATTTGATGAAAAACTAAGTGTTTGGATGAGGAGAGAATGGAGAGAAAATGACCAGCTCGACCTCAACCCCGCGATGCTTCCACAACACCTTAACTTGCTCGACTATTTTGCCACAGAGCACCTTACTGCTGGTATCAAGAATCTCTATGGGTTCTTCATCATAAGATAGATCCGGTCTCAACTCAATCTCTTCCACCGGCATAACATGCGATGGATCCGACCTATACCTCCGCAACACCAAAACATGGAACACATCATGAATCTTTCCCAACTCCGAATGCAACCTCAAATGGCACGCAACATGACCCACACGCTCCACCACCTCGTATTATCCAATGAACCTCAGGCTAAGCTTCCCTTTCTGCCCAAACCGCATCACCTTCTTCCAAGGCGACACTTTCAAAAACACCTTCTTTCTGGCGATCTGCAGCTGCTTTTAAGTGCTCACATATCAACTTTACCTTTTTGGTTGTGCCTTTCAAAACATTGGGCATCGATAAAAACTTTTCCCCCGCTTCTGCCCAACACATGGGCGTACGACACTTCCTACCGTACAACGCCTTATAAGGTGCCATATGTATGGTAGCATGATAACTGTTATTGTAAGCAAAATCCACCAACGAAAATTGTTTCTCCCATATTCCCTGATACTCAATAACACAACACCTTAGCATGCCCTCGAGAACCTGAATCACTCGTTCCATCAGGCCATCTGTCTGAGGATGGTACGAGGTACTGAAACTCAACCGAGTTCCCAAAGAACGATGCAAACTCACCCAAAACCTTGCGGTGAACCGCGGATCCCTATCCGAAACTATAGATTTGGGTCCCCCGTGCAAACGCACTATTTTAGAGATGTACAACTCAGCCAACCTGTCCATGGTATACGTAGTATGCACAGGCACAAAATACGCTCGCTTCGTAAACTGATCCACAATCACCCAAATGGAATTCTTTTTGGTCAGCGTCAAAGGAAGCCCAGACACAAAATCTATGGTGATTCTTCCCCACTTCCATTTCGGTATTCTCAACGGTTGCAACAACCTGAAAGGGAACTGATGCTCAGCTTTCACCCGCTGACAAACCATACACCGAGCAAAAAAATCAGCTATATCCCCTTTTAGTCCAACCCAATAGTACTCCTCCTTCAACCCTCGATACATTTTAGTACTACCGGGATGCATAGCAAAAGGACTAGCGTGTACCCCAGTCAAAATAGTACGCCTCAACTCTTCTTCCTCAAGCACCACTATTTGACCTTTGAAACACAATACCCCATCATCGTTGAAATGAAATTCCATAGGATTTCCATCCCTGATATCTTCCATATGAGGTACCAAACTCCCATCACCCGTCACACTAAACCGAGCAAACATGGCTCTCAGCTCCATAGCTGCTTTCCTGCTCAAAGCATCCGCCATAACATTGGCTTTCCACGGATGATATTCAATGGTCATATCATAATCCTTAAGCAACTCCAACCATCTACGTTGCCTAAGATTCAGCTCTTTCTGTGACATCAGATATTTCAAACTCTTATGATTCGTATAAACCACACATTTCTCACCATAAAGATAATGCCTCCAGATCTTCAAGGCAAACACAACCGCTGCAAGCTCAAGATCATGATTAGAGTAGTTAATTTAATGCACCTTCAACTGCCAAGATGCATATGCCACTACCTTACCCTCTTGCATCAACATAAAACCAAGCCCAACATACGAAGCATCACTATAAACAACGAACTCCTTTCTCGACTCTGGTTGAACCAAGACTAGAGCTCGCGTCAAGGCTTCCTTTAACCTTTCAAAAGCTCGTTGTCTATCCTCCATCCACTCAAACCGAACATTCTTTGTAACAACTTTGTTAATAGAGCTGCCAAACTGGAGAACCCTTCCACAAACCTCTGGTAGTAACCCGCTAAACAGAGTAAACTCCTAACCTCTATCACGGACTTGGGCTCCTTCTAACTCATTAAGCCTCAACCTTATGCAGATCAACACGAATTCCTTCGGCTGACACAACATGCCCGAGAAACACAACTTCCTTGAGCCATAACTCACATTCGCTTAACTTAGCATAAAGCTGATTAGCAAACAGCGTCTGAAGCACAATTCTTAAATGTCTATCATGATCCTCCTCGGTACGAGAGTACACAAGGATATCATCAATAAACACAACTAAAAACTGATCCAAAAACTCATGGAACACTCGGTTCATCATGTCCATAAAAGCAGTTGGAGCATTGGTCAAACCAAACGGCATAACAAGAAACTCGTAATGTCTGTACCTCGTATGAAAGGTTGTTTTGAGCACATCCACCTCTTTCATCTTTAAATGATAGTACCCTGACCTCAAATCTATCTTGGAAAACACTGAAGCTCCCTTGAACTGATCAAACTGATCATCTATCTGCGGTAAGGGATACTTGTTCTTTATTTTCAACTTATTTAGCTGCCGATAATCTATACACATCTGCAACGTACCATATTTCTTCTTAACAAATAGCACCAGCGCTCCCCACGGTGAAATACTGGGTCTAATGAACCCATGGTCAAGCAACTCCTGCAACTGCATTTTTAACTCCTTCAATTCATTCGGAGCCATGCGGTATAGAACAATGGATACCGGTACAGTACCCGCAAAGACCTCGATGCCAAAGTCTACCTCACGGTCAGGTGGCAACCCTGGTAATTCCTCTGAAAAACACCTGAAACCTCACATACGATGCGAACATCCTGCACCCTCAAGTCCTTTTATCTACGATTCAAAACATAGGACAAATAAGCCTGACATCTTGAAACCAACATTCGATTTGCTTCCAAAGTCGAAACAACACTAGAAAAAAACTTGGCATTCTCGCCGACAACCACCACCTCATAATCATATGACAACCTCAAGGATATTTGTTTGTCTCAAAATCCACCACAGCCCGATGTTCGGTTAACCAATCAATACCAAAAATAACATCAAAACCATGGAATGGTAACTCTATCAAGTCCACGGCAAACACGTCCCTGGACCATCAGCGGACACCTACAATACAACCTCTTAACCACAACTGTCTCCCCAAGATAACTTGTCACTCTAACACTCACATTAAGAATTTTAATAGATATATCAAGCAGCTCAGCATGCTCACTCAAAATGTATGAATGAGTAGAACCGGAATCAACCAACGAATACAACGACAAAGACTATAGGGTAAATGTACCTGCAATCATATCGGTGTCATTACGACCCTCACGGTGCGTATACCACCATCTTGATGCTGAAACAGTCTACGACCAAAACCACGACCCCACTACAGAGCAACAATAGGTACAGCACCCTTCCCACCTCGAGCCAACAATGGAAATTAACGCATGTGATGGTCGCCTAATCCACAACTCCAACAAGCATTAGCCACCACAAGCGCAGGTGCCTGATCCTCCCTGTCCACAAATGATCTCACCTCAAATGATCTCGGGATCCACAAAACCTACAAGTGATAAATGAAGCTCTAACCTGGGCACCTTGCCCCTGGACTCCACATCCCACAACACCTCCGCCGCGCCTAGGCTCCGGGCAAAACCTCCTGTCATGATGTCTCTTGGCCTGACCATCGCTATAACCCAAATCAACAGCTCTCTTACCTGAGCTAGAACCTCACAATCTAGATGTCAAGCCCAAATTCTGCTCCACATTCTTGGCTTACAAAACTAACACATCAAAGTCGGTGTAATCAGCATCAAGCATATATGTCTTAACATCCTAGACAAGCACATAACGAAACGATCACATCGAGTACGCTTATCAGGAACCAACTCAGGTGCATACTGATTCAACCTCATGAACTGCACCTCATACTCCACAACAGACATACTGCCCTGCACCAAAGCCATAAACTCATGCTTCTTCTCGTCCTGATATCAAACTCCCAAAAACTTCTTTTGGAATGCTTCACAGAAGAACTCCCAGGTCACATCATCCGTCGCCATACCGTATATCGTGGTAGTCCACCATGCATAAGCATCACCCTATAGCAGGGAAATAACACATCCCAGCTTACGAGCATCGGTGTACCCCATCTGGCCCAGTATCATCTCAGTACTAGCCAACCAACCCTCAAAAGCCTTAGGTGATAACCCTCGAAACTCAACTCCACCCAAACTACGAAGACGCTCAAGCGGTAAATCTTACCCCTCAACCAGTGATGCTGGCACACAAACACCTACAATTGCTGCCTGAAACGCACCGGTCATGGCCTGTATCAGCGGTGCCATATCCCTACCCCTGGCCTGGCTGGCGTAGGTGGTACTTGCTCCACTCTCTCTGGTGGATTAGGTGGGGGTAGTGGCAACCCTCTAGGAGGTGCAACTTCTTTTTCATCATCCTGCCCAGCAGAAGTAGCAATCGCACTAGATCGTAACTCTCTCATCGGTCTCATCGTGCTAAAATATATCTAAGGCATGATAAGCATTTCTAAACAAAAACAGTCAGGCCAGCCTCAAGCAAGGATCCAAGATTTCATTTCAAAAATCAAAACTTTCCATACTATAATAATAAGACAATGGGTACCCAAAACATCCCCAACATAGCATACAATAGCCAACATTCATATATCAATCAACGTGCATATCAATCAGCGTACATACAACAATCACCGTGCAAATCAAACATGGCAACAACACAACAACCTCTCAAATGAACCAAACCTGGCTCTAATACCACCAAATGTAACCCCATTGACCCAGCCCAGACGCCCAACAGAACCAAGAAGGCTACATTAGGTTTGTCGTAGCAAACCGAAGAGATTCAACAAAACCCAGTCATTTTTTCCTTTTCATCTTATCTAGATTTCAATTATTAACCCTACATGTTCATTCAGACAGTAGGTGTAACCCTAACTCAATCGGGCATCAATTAGACATCCAATTAATCATACTTGTAATTTAGGGACCAAAATGAAAATACAAATAATTTTTGGGTTAAATCTCACTTTTAACCTTTAATTAGTCAGGTTCCAATCTTCCATCTCAAAATTCAGCTCAATCCGATCATTCTATCACAAACAATTCCATTGGCAAGGTTTAGGGACTAAAATGCAAAGAAAACAAAACTTCCCAAAAGTGGCATTAACAGAATAAACGGTCATCCATACCAATACCGGTAAGCCTATATCGATACGGTTTGAAACACCCCATTTCGATACACCACTCCTAACTAAAATGTCAAACTTTTGAAATATTTTAAATCGTACCGATACGGTTTCTCAAGTGTTTTGATACACGGGTTCAAGTTGCAAAAGTTAATTCCAGAGGCTAAAACTCATATTGAAACACCCATCCCCATATCGTTACGCCAGGCCAAATTTGCCTAGGAGCATCGAAATGCACAAGACTTGTACCGATCCTACAAGCCTAAAATTACCTAGCCGTACCGATACGGTCCCCCGCGTATTAGTACGCTTGGGGCTGTAATGTCACATTTGGCTGATTTTTCATCCCAAAAGCTCAAACCACTCCAACATGCTTTAAACATAATACTAACATGCCAAACATATATCATGCCAACTAGCATCACAATTCTAACAACACAACAAGGATTCATGCATCAAAGAGGAAATCTATAGGCATGCTTCCTAATATGCATCCAACCAACATATCAAAAGGTAAACCAGCACCAAAAACAAGCCTTAAAGGCCATTTACAACCAAAGAGCAACTAAAGAAACTTGCTCAAATGGGGAGTTCCACAAAACATCTCCCAAAGCACAACAAGTACCCCATTGCCCTTATTCATTATAGTCTAAACCAAACATACTTTGGAAACAAGTCTTGCCAAGATCCCCTTGCTTCTTGCTGACTTCTAATACCTCAATTATCTGCATTGATGGATACGAGAGCATAAGCACACAAGGCTTAGTGAGGAGTGCTCAAAAACAAACACCATCAACGCATTTAAAACCATTTACTTAACATCATCCTTTAAAACATCATACCCTTTTAAAAATATGCACTTTATGTCATTAAAACCAACATATTAAACCTATGCTACATGTATCATTAACCAACAGCAAGTCTCATTGCTAACCTTCAACTTAAGCCTTCCCATGCATTACTACCAAATGCAAAGCTTAAGAAGAAACATGTATAAACCACATTATACAACAAAAAACATTTCAATAATACATTAACAATTATATTGGCTTTCAAGTGATCATTAACAACTCCATTAACAAAAGAGTTCATCAGATACACGGATTCAACAAGTGTTAACCCAACACTTCAAGCCATCTCAACCGGAATAGCGATACAATCACAATTGTGGTACATTAACAACCGCGTACAATAACAACCGGGTACCATAACAATCCATGGGGACACCCACCCCAATCATCAATTAGACACTTAATCCACTAACGGGAGTATTCAGTACTATTTAACCCCTCTACCGTTAGGGTACTTGGATAGAGTATTCGGTACGCCATATAAACCCCTCAACATCCAAGACGACTTTTTTACAGTGCACTCAATCCTATGGCAGGCCAACTATCTCCGGTAACAATTTTAAAACCACATCACTTGCTAATATAATTAACCAAATAACATTTTTCCTCAATGTTTTTAACAAGCATTAAACCATGCCATTTATCCAAAGCAACAACCATGTTTTAAAACACAAGTATAAACCATACTTACAAGGATCACTTACCATGTGCATCCTTCAGCAAAACATGCTTAAAAATAGTATATCGGATACTTTAAAACATGCTTAATAGTAGGTAACATGTAATTAAAACAAGTGCTTCAACCGTTTCGTAAAAGCACGATCGAGAGAGTAAAACCACTTTATACTTACTTTTGAGTCTAGGTAAGCATTTCAAGCTCTACCTTAACTCCCAAAACTCTGATCCAAAACATCAAATGCTTTAAACCACGATTTCACTCACGATACGCGAAACCTCGACTCACCGACGCGAAATCAAGTATTTGAAACCTCTAACGCTTCTCCAATCACTTCCATATCAACCTTTCCTGTTTTTACCACAAAACAACAGAGGATTATTGCATCATAATGCATTCTAAACACAACAACTACAATCCTTCTCGGATTTCCAGAACACCTTCACAAATAACCATCTACAAGAACCGAAAACATAACCAAAACACTTCGATTCGCAACCTAGCCAATATCTACCAATCTAACATCACTTTCAACGTTAAAACACATCTAAAAACAGATCCAAAACAACGTACCACCTCCAACAACCTTACAACCAAAGAAACACCACAAAACCACAAAACTAACAACCTAAGAAAATAGAGATTCTTAAGTTTCGGGATTCCATTGATAAAAATAACTTATTAACAAGATTATTATAAGATTTTCTATAAACAATCTTTATAAAACAAATTGAAACAATAAAATCAAGTTAGAAACCACCTCACCTCTAGAAATTTGATGAAAAACTGAGTGTTTGGCTAAGGAGAGAACGAAGAGAAAAAGTTGAGAAAAAATGACGTGATTTTTGTTTTAGAAAAGATAACTAACTTTTTAACAAAATCTTCTTTAATTACAAATTAAACCACATGTTAAAATCAGTTAAATCAAGGGAGAAATCATCAAAAACCAATTGGTAAAATAGCTCCTTAAAGATTCTAAGTATTTGACCCTTTTCATTTTAGTCACTAGAAAATCACAGTTTTCAAAACGTTCATTTTGGTCAGTAACCAAAATGTCCATCTTCCAAAACTCATTTTTCAAAATTGATTCCACCATTATTAAATACATAATTAATAATGATTTTTCCAACACCAAAAATATTCGATCTCGAAACTGACTCGAATCTTACTCCAGTCCACCGGACCGTCTAATAAACCACCAAACCGCTAAGCCCTAAAACCGGGGAATTACATGCTATACATACGCCATCTGATACCTCCGATGCACCTACCGCTTCGAAACTTGCCAAGAAAATAGAGGATTGTGTCACCATAAGTCTTGTATGTAAGAATTACATGTTATACATACGATCACATCAAAAGCTCGTTGTCTATCCTCTATCCATTAGCTGTTTGTGTCACCATAAGTCTTGTATGTAAGAATTGTCCCTTACTGATTCAAGGGATTCCATTTTTGGCCAACCTATTTGTACTTCCGATTTACGTGTTTGATGTTATACTGAGATTGGATTGGCTTAGTAAACATCAAACTAGGGTGGACTATTGTAAGAAAAGCTGTATCTCTAAGGTCTTGGCAAGGAGAGCATCACCCTTATAAATTCGAGGAATCCTTCATTGTATGCTTTGGCGCTAGAAGCCAAGAATGAGCCTCAACTTCTGGGCTTACCTCCAACCAGCGAAGTAGAATTTGGCATCAAAGTGAAACTTGGAACAACCCTAGTTTCTATTGCAGCTTACCGAATGGCAGCAATTGAGCTTAAGGAATTGAAAGTTCAGATTCAAGAGTTGCTTAATAAGGATTTCATTCGACTGAGTTATTCGCTTTGGGGAGCTTTAGTCCTTTTCGTAAAGAAGAATGATGGTTCCATCAGGCTGTGCATCGATTACCGGCAGTTGAACAAAGTGACCATTAAGAACAAGTATCCATTGCCAAGAATTGACAACCTATTCGATAAGCTTAAGGATGTCTATGTGTTTTCCAAGATCGTTTAAGGTCCAGATGTTATCAAATTAGATTCAAAGAATGTGATGTGCCCAAAACTTCTTTCCGTACAAGATACAAACAGTATGAATTCTTAGTGATGCCCTTTGGGCTAACTAATGCACCGGTGGCCTTTATGGTTCTGATGAATCAAGTTTATAGACCCTATTTAGACAAGTTCATGGTAGTATTCATTGATCGCATCCTGATCTATTTTAAGAATACTGTCAAACACTGAGAACACCTCTACATTATGCTTCAGACTCTTCGAGAAAAGCAACCATTTACTAAATTCTCTAAATGTGACTTTTGGCTCACCAAAGTTGCCTTCCTTGGGCACATTGTATCGGCTTTGGGCATCCAAGCAGACACAAAAAAATTCAAGCCATCCTTGATTGGCACTCACCGAGCATCTAGATTGGCTAAAAGTCGTATAATTGCATATTTGGCCTAAAAAGGTAAAAATCCTAGTAAATAGATTCACATAGCTATGAAATTGGCATGATATTAGATTATGGCTTGATAAACTTGCCTGTAAAATTTCATAGGATTTGGACTTTGTATGATAGGTCAAAATGCATAAAGACACACCAAATATGTTATTACAGACCCTATCGTATAGATACGGGTGATGTTGTATCGGTACTAGTATGTATTTTTAGACTAGGTCAACAAGACGTATCGATATTGCCTTGGGCATATCAGTACTGATTTTTGACACTGGAAAATTTCTATAGTAGGGTATCGATACGGTCATGTAGGTACCAATACCCTATTTAATCCAATTTGAAAATTAGGGCACCCGTATCGGTATGGCTCATCCTTTACTGATACCAATATTGAATTCGAATGAAATAATATTCATAAAAATAAAGGCGTATCGATACTGGTCCAAGTGCACCGGTATGCAGATTGGTCACTGGAAATAATAATGTTTGAATCATGCATGGTTTACCGATACAACCTCTCGAGTACCGGTACTGATACAGGTAATTCTGTTAAAAACCATTAGAGTAATTCTGAGAAATTATGGAATGGTCACTGAATATTATATGGATTGATTGAAGGGGTCAATGACCTCTGATTGGCTTGAAATTTTCTATGTACACTGCTTATAGATTAAATTTCATATTGGTAAGCTTAATTTTAGAAAAGGACCTCTAAGTTACTAAAATTATAGATTAGTCCCTAAAACTCGTAAAAGTTTAAAATTGGTCCTAAATTGATAATTATAGTCATGAATTGAACTCTAGGTTATTACATTGCTATCGTATCGTATTGTATCATCGAAATAATTATTGTAATACTCTTAGACACTAAATCATTGAATATTGATTAGAAATCTTATACCAAACACCGTATCGAACATCAGAAGCATACTCTGAACCATTTCTCTAACGGGCCAGGAAAGAGGCTTTGCACTCGTACTTCTTTATTCTGGAATCATCGGCTTCATACTTCTACTCCAACGTGTCCCATATAGTCTTTGCAATTCTCTCTTTATGAAACATGTCAAACAATTTGTTCAACATGTGACTTAAGAGAAAGCTGCAAACAGTTTTGTTGTCATTCTCATACTTGTCGATGGATGCCTGAGCAGGAGCAGGAACATCTGCCGGCTAAAGGACTGCACTTGCAGGAGTAGAAGTGGCATCACCACCAACATCGTTGAAAGCAACATCTAAGGATGATGGATTCATCGATGACTAAGGCGACGACTTGAGCAACACATAGTCAAGATCATGTTGCTCAAAGAATATGATTATCCGTTGGGACCACCTTTGATAATTGCTCTCGTTGAGTGCATCGAGCTTTGATAGATCAGGAACAAACTTTGGCACTGAGTTTGACATTTTGTATTAGATAGAAATCGTTTCTAAATTGTTGGTAAGATAACTACAAGATCAAACCGTTAGCACTGACTGTATAATAATAAAAAATAAAAACATATAAAAAATCATGCCATGGTATAAACCACTGCCTTAAAAACGATTATGCCTTGATGTGCGTAATCGTTGTTGTAGGCGATCGTCCCTCGAGGTTAACATGGTAGCTCTGAATAATCATACACCTGAAGATCCAGGTGGACAATGGTGGAATTGCTCTTCTTATAGAAAGAATAAAAAAAGAATTTTGAAAAACAAAAAACCTCAGATCCATTGGAATTCTAAAATCCCTCTTCTATTTATAGGCTTTTGACAAGGGTTAAAATGACAAATTGAATCAGTCTTAAAAACTAATTTTTGATTTTAGGAGCTAGTCAAACTGTTGAAATTTAGCCACTCGTTAATTAGGTGATAAGAATCAAAAATTAATCAGTAGATTAATTTCGATCTTATTCTAATTATAAACTAATTTATAGCTGATTAAAACGTTCCAGTTTTAATAATTCATCTATAAATTTGGCTTAAGAATTCTCATTTCAAATTTTTAAAAAACCAATTCTAAAAAGATTATTTTGATATTCCCCCAAAAATATAAAAGGTGTGCGAACATGTCAAAGACACGTATTTCCACGTCCATGACCATGACCATGCCCACGACCACGACTCGAACCGAGTCGAGCCGATTGGACGGCGGTGCGCGGCTGCGAGAGAGTTGTTTAACAATATTCTATAAGGGGTGGTAGGGAAGACTCTTTAAATAACCTTCCCAATGTATATACCCACCCAATGTGGGATATAACCGACACCCCTTATCCAAGGTCTTATCTCGATAGTGTCATCTCATGATCGTTCACACAACACTCACCTTAATTATCGTATCCCGCAGGGCCTAGTGAATGCTAGAGTCTAACCCTTGACTTTAGCGACAACGTGATATGGGGCCCTTTAGCCCTAAACTATTCCCAAGAGGTCCTCATAGAGAGACATTTTGCCATCCTCTTGGCCCCAATTCCCGTACACCTAGGCCCCACATGATCCTAGAAGAAGGTCACTTACACCAAGGTAGTTCGGCTACTAGCCTATGGCGAGGAGGATGGTCAAGACCAACACCAGACCACTTCCCCCTAAAGAGCTTAATAAACTTACCATGTATGACGCAATTAGACATTGGAATGTCCCAAAGGAGGACTATAACACCCTGGTTTTGGGCTTGGATGCTTTGAGGATTGGTTCGAAGGTCCGGTGGACCGGTATTAGAGGTTTGAGTTAGTTTCGGATTATATCGGATCTAATGGTTTTGAAGGTGATAAAATTATGGGAAAATATGCTAAAATCACTATTTAGTATAATGATGATTGTGGAAATATCAATTTTGGAAAATGGGATCTGGAAATTAGACATTTTGGAGTAGTGACCAAAATGCAAACTTTGAAAACTATTTTTACTGACTGTGTTGAAAAGGATCAAAACTTTGAATCTTTAAGGAGCTAAATATCCTAGATATTTTTAACATATTTCTCCCTTTAATTAATTGATTTTAAATGAGTTTTAAAATGCTTTAAAAGTGGAGAAAATTAATAAATCATATTTTAGACTTTTAACAAAATTCACGTAACAACTTTGCAACTTCTTTCTCAATTTCTCTCCAGCCAAACATCTTTCCAATCTCAATTTCTTCAGGTAAAAATCAAAGGTTTTGATTTCCATTTGATTTCCTAATGCTTTTTCATAAAATACTTATTGTTATTCTCTTGATTTTCATGTTTTATTAAGCAATTAAGGGTAGAAATCAGCATTGGAGGTAAGGATTCGTTCTTCTCCTCTAATGAAAGGTTCTTTATTGAAATTCCCAAGTTCTTGATCCTTTACAATTGTTTTCTAATGTGTTTTGATAGTTTAATCGAAGAAAATTTGTTTAATTGTGTTTTGATTGATGAGATTTATGGATCTTCGTACTTGTTTTGTTTTGCTGGGATTTTGATCAGATTAGATCATGATTTTGATGTTTAATTGAGTTAATAACTTGGTTTAATATTGCAATCCCAAAACAAGTTGAATCTCTAATGTTTAAGGTGGTTAATTAAGGGTTTTGGGGTGATAGTTGCGTTTAATCTTTGCTGGAAGTAAAAGGATGTTGGGAAAGGGTTTTTAGGTGTCAATTGACGAGGTTTGTTAGTTTGAATCGTTATAATAAGACTGGATTAAGTTTCGGAAGTGTTTGATGATGATTTCGGTATGTTTTGGATAAGTTTTGAGTGGGCAACTTAAGAGTAGCAGGTAATTGCTTGTAGTTAATGGTTTGAATGCATAATGATTCATTTGTCCTCTGGTTTTATGTGGTTAAAACATGGGATAATCAAAGTGACGAAGCTTGGGTGCAGTGTTTTGGTACTCGGAGAGACATTTCGATTCGGTGTAGTGTTTTCATGAAGGGTGTTTCGATACGCTGGGGCGTATCAGAATGAGTTTTGGCTACTAAAATTTTGGGGTTTCAAATTAACGAAGGCGTATCGAAACACCCTTTGTCGTACCGGTATGGTGGTAGTTAAGTTGGTTTATTTGGAATCTTTTAAAGTTCTGTTTTCTTATGTTTTGGTCCCTGAATGTTGTGGATGCATTTGAATGAGTTTGGAGGACCTTTTTGGCTTGATTTTTTACATGTAAGCATGAATCCTGCTTAATTAAAGGTTGGTAAAGTAAAAGTAAGTTAAGACCTTGTAGTTCTCTAAATTTACAATATGGTCCCTAATTTGTCTGTATGATCAATTGGATGTCAATTTGATGCCCGATTGAGTTAAGTTTCCACCTGAGATTAGTATGTACATGTAGGATATTAATTACACATCTAGAAAAGATAAAAAAAATGGTCACGTTCTGGTGTTATCTTCTCAGTTTACTTTGGTAAACCTAATGTAGCTCGCTCGGTTCAATATTGTGACTAGGCCAAGTCGAGGGTGTTACAAGGTCTTCAAGGCCTTCCCAAAGAATTCTGACTTGCATCTTTGAATTGGTAGCTCATTAGGGATTGCTCATATCATCGCTAGGTCCACATTTGCACGGTCTAGAATAGGCTTGTCAAGGCAAGATCACAACACCATAAGAGCCATCCTTGACATTCTCCCCCACTTCCTCTTATCGATGTCCTCATCGATGTAGTCCAATAGGTAATGACCGTGACATTCTCCTTCACTTCTTCTATTGGTGGCCTCATCGATGTCGAGACCACTTCTTCATCACCATGAACAATGTTGAACGTTACTGTAAGTGCATCACACTTGTTGATGTCAGCTTGTTTGCTCATTCGGTTGCAGCATTGTTGAACAATTGTTCTCAAGGACATTTGAGCATCAAAGCATCTTATCCTAGGCACAACTCTTGGCTCTCTCGATCCTCTTATGACCACCTTACAGGAGCGTGGTCACCTAGACCGACCCTCAATTTTCTATGACATGGTTTTGCTTCCTGTTTGGTTGAACAGTCAATGGAAACGGCCAAGAGGGGGTGAATTGGCAATTAAAAATTTGGTGGAAGCTAATTGCAAAAGCAATAAAAAATAGAAGAAATTTATAATGGTTCAACCTTCTCAATAAGGTTTAAATCTACTACCATAGCTATCCACACTAAAAATTTTCACAAATTTACTAAATTTGTCTTTCTTTTTCGTCTAAAAGAGATAACCTCACAACCTAGACTTATACCCCAAAGTCTAGTGTTCCCTTTTTCCCTAAAGGGTGATTACAAATAAGCAAACTAAGAAAAACATCACAGGGTAGTTTGTTTGCACAAGAAAATTCACTAAAACCCCACACACTTGAATAAAAGGATTACAATTAAAAACACTCAAGTGAGTTTACAAGATTTGACAAATTGAGGTCAAGGATGTTGCATATGTGCTTGAATGCTTTAGAATTGTTGTCTTGTTGTTAAATAAGCTTTGGAGACTTGATTTTATACCCCTCATTGATTTCTAGCCATCTGGGTAGTTGGGATATTGAATAGAGTTGTTGGGCTGTATTTTTCCTATAATAAATGTTGTCTAGAAACAATTGGTATCGATACACGAGCACTCGTATCGGTACCTACCAAAAGAAGAAAGAGTCGTTGCAACAAAGGGGTACCAGTATGCAGAAGGCGTATCGATACGAAGTGATGAAATAACAAAGGATATCACTACAGGTCGTTCCGTACCAGTACATATTTTGCTCACTATAATCCTTGGAACATTTGGTTAAAACATCATATTGGTGCACGTATAGCTTTATTGGTATGCATAACAAATATTTTAAAAGTTAGTTCCAAGATTTTCTGACAAGGCAATGGTCAACACATTAAGTGAAAACATTTAAAAATTATTAATCCTCGTACCGAAACGCCATAGGCCATACCGGTACTCATAACATAATTTGGATAACATATTCAAAAAGGTGTACAGGTACGTATATAGCTGTACCTATACCTGTAAGCCGTTATGTGTAAAATTGGTTTCCTATAATGAAAACTCGTACCGGTACACCTTAGGCCGTATCGGTACTCAGCTACCAAATTTTCTGGTTTGAGTACCAAAACACTTTGAAAATATTTGAGGATTCAAAGTTTGACTTAAAAATTTGTTTAGATTTGAATGCCTGTCAATTTAATGAGTAATTTTAGTACCTTAAAATTTTATTTCTTTTATAATTAAGTCCTTGTTATATCAAAATCAAATATAGGTATAATAATCTCCCCATTTTTGATATAACAAAGCCAAATTAAATTTTTAGTTCACTCCCCATTTTCTTTAAGACTAAAAGGCTATATGTTTTTGAAAAACCTTTAAAAATTTTATATCCCACTTCTCCCCCTTTTGTTAAATCAAAGT
The DNA here is from genome assembly GCA_019671005.1 of Hibiscus mutabilis. Taxonomy (NCBI): domain Eukaryota; kingdom Viridiplantae; phylum Streptophyta; class Magnoliopsida; order Malvales; family Malvaceae; genus Hibiscus; species Hibiscus mutabilis. Next base: position 32,410,666 of record CM033738.1, read on the forward strand.
CAATAGGGTAAATTAAAGCAAACATAAAGCAATATAATCAAAAATAACTCCAAAGATAATATAAAAGCATAATATTATAAATCCAAAACATAAAATATTCAAGACATAAAATATCCACATAGATTTAAAACATAAACCAAAGCAAATAGTTATAGGAAATATCAAATAAAACAAAGGTACTTAAACTCAAATCCTAATAGATATGATAAGATGATATGAGATGAGATGAGATGCAAAGCCTAAGAGTCATCCTCATCGTCTTCGTCCTCGTTTTCGTCTTCCTCTTGGTCATCATTGTCTCTAAGAGCATGTCCACGCCATTCTTGATGAAAGACAGTAATAGTCAAGTCCACAGAAGCCATACGATGCTCAACGGTAGACAATCTAGCATCCATGAAAGTCAAGCGAGTGTCGATGGTGTCAAACCTAGTGTCTATGGTGGCAAACTTCCAATCAAGGTAGTCCATGAGAGCATCAAAGGAAGATGGACCATCTCAAGGTAGTCCATGGCGGCTAGGGATGGTTTCATAAGAGAAAGACTTCAAGAGGGTGGCATGACGGTTGTTAACAATGTGGACCATCTCAACAAAGATGATTTGGGCTAGGTTAGGGCATTTTCTCTCACAAAAGAAATGAAGCTAGAAGTCATCCACCATGCGAACAGTGGACCACTTACCACCGGATGGATGAAACCACCAAGTGATTAGGAGGTGAAGGAAACGCTCATGGGCTTCAAGAACTTTAACTGAGACACTATAGGTTGTAGGAAAAGCATTTTCATCATCAATACCCACATTTTCTAAACCCAAATGATCGGCCAATTTTTGTGAATCAAGAACAATCATTTTTTTCCATAAGATAGGATTCAATGGTAATAGTTTCAGTATTCTCTTGACTTAAAATACATCATGTATTGGAGTAAAAAATATGGACAAGGTTTTTGTAAACAATGTCGGGAACGTTTAAAAAATTCATGAACTTCCATTGCCTCATTAAATCTAGATATTTAAAACCAAATTCATCGGAGCATATTTAAGAGTAATCAACAACTTTCTCACAACGGATTTTAAAATTTTGAAATTGTTTGAAATATTCCATAGCATCGAGATAAGCTGGTTCATTAAAACAATGGAAAAAAGTTGGGCAAGGTTAGGTTTGGTACCATTGTTACCGAGGTTGGAAGAATTAGCGGAGGGATCGATTCCAGGTCGCTTTCTAGGGGCCATGGTAAAGGGTTTTGATAAAACCTACAAAATTCAAACCACAAAAACATATGTATACAAAAATATCAAATTCAATCCAATACTCAAGGTAGGGTAAAAATCTCTATTGTATAGTTTAAAAATATATATAAATATAAAGAAAAATTTTGATAAATTTAAAACTTGAAAGCTATAAAAATATACGAGTATAAATATATATTCGAATAAAAAATTAGTTTTGGAAAAAATTTTGTAAAAACTTTGAAACAATGGATTTATACATCCTAAATGTACAAAATTTAAACCTAAACACTATACAAATTTTAAAAAATTTGAAATGGTATAAAAATAGGGTTTTTACCTTTAATGATGGATGAATGGATGAATGAGGAGATGATTTGCACAAAGCTTGATGATCAAAGCATGGGTTTGATGTTTAAATAAAAAGCCCCCAAAAGATTTGAAGATATTTGATGAAAAACCTAGAGATTTAGAGGGTATTTAAAGGGTTTTTACGTGTAGGGTTTTTAAGAAAAAGTTAGCGTTTGATTCAAATTAGGAAAACCCCTATTTATGGCTCCAGCGCGCACACGTACTAGTATGACTAAAGAGCACACTAGAACACCGTGTAGCAGTACATTTTAACATCGTATCGATCCTCAACCCATACCGATACAAACTTGTTTGTACCAAAACACTACCCCTAATAACCCATATCAGTACAGCTACCCCCGTATCGATACCCTCTAACCAAAAATGACAATTTTAGCTACAAAGAACCCACAAAATTTTCAAGTAAAAGACATGTGATAAATCACTGACACCATCATATCTCAACATATAACAATTTAGGTACTAAGGTCCACCGACCCACTCGAACATGTGTGTTGTAATTGCTTTGCCAACATGATCTGGCCGTAGACCTATAAACATAAAAGTAACCTATTGGCCATATATTGTTAAATGAATTATGTCCTGTCACTCACTAGTCTTCTCGTCGGCATTATGTATAGTCGCCAATTGTGTCTTATCTTATAGTGAGACCTTCAAAGCCTTTAACGTGCCACCATACATCAATCAATTGTATGCTGTCAACCAGGAAGTTTGTAATTGACAATCCAATTGATAACATGTCCATGTAGCCATTATCATACTGATCCAAGCTCGTAAGTTCCCGCTCGTGTTGTCCCAAGTTGCTATTATATTACATAAATGTAGTTTGTCTCCTTGGATAACTATATATTTCATATTCTACCATACATACAAGTGAATTCATCAGTGATAACATTTTCACTCAAGTCGTATGATCATACCTGAGTGGCCCACACTGCCTTACGCATTCATCAACCCTGGTGTGTCTCCACACACATTCCTCGTGAAATATTGGCTATGAAATGATGAGTACATTTCCTCTCCCAAAAGCTATTAGTATCCACTTATGAGGCTCTATTCTTACTCGATTCTATCGTCACCATTTGCCAAGTGAATATACACCAATGCCTACTTGGACAACATTTTCCCACAAGCTGCCAGTAGTAAGTATATGGTCACATACCCTCACTAAAGCTTCCCAATGGTCTCAAATGGCCCATGTAGTAACCATTCAAGATGCATCTCGTTTACGCACTCTTGCATCTCTGCTTCTTGGTAATACATAACATATTTTCCCACAAACACAAATCAATGTCAGTACTGTATATCATATAGAACCACCATTATCGTGCCATAACAACAAGTCTTATCTTTTATCCGTGTCACAATTATCCACCCTTCTTACTCTATTTACTAGAGCGCTTGGCGTGATTCTCAATGTTTTCTTACCCTGTCTTCTCCAATTACTAGAGCACTTGGCGTAGAGTCTCAAAGTTTTCCTACCATGCCTACTCCATTTACCAAAGCGCTTGGCATAGAGTCCACAATCAAAAACCTTTGTGCTCAAACAAATTCTCATCTTCGTACTTGCCCTAATATCTACACTATATACTCTACATGTTAAAGCTTTAGCGTGAAATCGAACCACCCTGCCTTCCCCACACATTAAAGTGCTTGGCTTGAAATCAGGCCACCCTACCTGCTCTATTTACCAGAGCTCTCGACGTAAACCCAGACCACCATGTCTACTTCACCCTTAAGAGCACTTGGCGTAAAGTCAGACCACCCTACTTACTCCATCCACGGGAGCGCTTAGTGTAGAGTCAATCATTAAAGGGACACTACCCGTATAGAAATGCTCAACCAACTTGGCTCAACCAGCCTTGCTCTGATACCAACTATTACAGCCATGCCATCTAGGCCTAGATGGGCATGTCGTACGAAACTTGAAAGAGACTCTTCCCAGACAAGTTATCCTTACTTGTGCCCCCTATCCAAGGGCCTATCTTGATAGTGTCATCTCGCGATCCGTCGGGAAACATGAACCTTGATTATCATATCCCACAAGGCCTAGAAAATGTTGGAATCCAACCCTAGACTTTGGCAATGAGCGCGATATAGGCCCCTGGCCCTAAATCGTCCCTAGGAGATACTCCTAGAGAGATATTGTACCATCTACTTTGCCCTAATGCCCACAAACCTAGGCCCCACATGAGCCTAGAAGAAGGTCACTTGCACCATGGTATCTCGGCTGGTAGTCTATGGCGAGGGGGAATAGTGGAGACCCAACACCAAAACACTTCCCCCTAAAGAGTTAAATAAACTTACCAAGTATGACGTGAGTAGACGTTGGAATGTCACAAATGAGGTCACTTTCTAGATAGGGTCTTCAAGGCCATCCCAAATTATCCCGACTTAAATTCTTAACTTGGTAGCTCCTTAGAGATTGCTCATATCATCACTCAGTTCACATTTGTACAATCCAAAAAGGCCTTGTCAAGGCAGGATCGCAACACCATAAGAGACGACCTTGACACCTAGCAACCTCTAATGTCAATACAAAAATATTCAAGTTCTGAGTTTTTTTTATTCTTTGATTTAGTGTAAGAATTAACAACTAAGATTAATAATATAAATAAGTATTAGTTTTTTTCAATATTTTTGGTTTGATTATATAATAGTAGCATTTTTTTAATTTTAGTTTTTCAAAAAGGTATACACCTTGCAAACAAGCTGCTCAAATTTGGGTCTCTTAGGATAAGAACCCTCCCTTTTCCACTAGAACCACCTAATGGGTTCAAAGACACTAATTTTTTAAATACACATGTGTCTGAACCATACTTATTTTCATAATGAAATATTTTATTTTTAAAATAATTTATCTACTAAATATAATTTTTAAATAAATAAATAAATTTATTAAAAATAGTTATATTATAAAAATAAGGGTAAAGTACATCAATGGTCACCAAAGTTTTAGGGCTCTTTCATTTTGGTTACAAAACTTTTAAAATTTTCATTGAGGTCACTCAACTTTTATTTCGCTTTCATCTTGGTCCCTATCGTCACTTTCTGTTAGAAAATGCTGAATTGGCCCGTTAGTTTTCCTTTTCCTCAAGGGTAAACTACATAATGGTCACTGAACTTTTAGGGCACTTTCATTTTGGTCACCGAACTTTTAAACTTTCATTGGGTCCATCTAACTTTTATTTCGCTTTCATGCTGACGTAACCCGTTAGTTTTCCTTTTCCTAAAAAATAATATACTTTGGGTCCTATTTTTTAGCTGATTAAAAATAAATATTATCCCTCGTAAACCATTCTATTTCTTTTTTTCTTTTTCAATTCCATCAACAACAATAATCCTCCATGATTGCTTCAAATGCACCAAAACAACCTATCAACCTCACAGTTGATATCATCAACTATATCTTCTTCTTAACCATCCTTTGTGGATTGAATGTTAGACACTAGTAAGCCTTCTGCAAAATATTTTATTTGTTAGGCAAAATTTTGATGCCATGGTAACCCTACAGGTTCCAGATAGAAATAAGTTTATGTTGATGACATAATGTAATTACTGGATGGCATATAAATTTTATACCATAATGTTTCCTTTTACAAAGTTTTACCTGTATACTTGAGGTAAAATTGGAGTACATATTTTACATATCGGATTGTTTCAATGCTAGCAATCCCTCGACACGATTGGTGAAGATATAATTTGAGGTCTGTAAGGCATAGAAAGTGAGCCAAACTGGAAACTAGAAACATACTTTCTTTTGCACAATTAAGGTTGCGATACTAAAGGCTAGAAAACATACATTCCTTTTTATTGATTATATGCTTTACCATCTTGGAAATTAGTAGTTGATGAGTCCTTAATATAGTCTCATTTTAGTATCTATAGTACTAACATTTGTAGTGTTTATTAAGTGTTCTATTGACATTTGTAGGTTTTTAGTTATTTCATATTTTGTGATTTATATTTTAAATATGTTGCAATTTTAAAACTTTTATTATGTTTTCAGTTATTTTTATTAAAGTGTATTTTGTGTTAATTGCAGGTTTAGATATGTTGATTTTTGTGATTACATTTATGAAACAAATGAAGATGAATCCAAAGATGATCTAAGGTGAAAGTAGTTGGGCAAATGCTTAAATTGAGAAAATAGACTCAATAAACTCATACAAAATTTCTGCACTCAATATGTTGCACGGTTTTGACTATAACTTGAGCTCCAAAACTCAAAAATTGGCCCATGAGATATCGTTGTAAATCTTATTGAGTCTACTATATTTTCAAAGTAATTGGGAAGCCAAAACAAATATGGAAATGCCCAAAAAATTACTGAAACAAGAATCTTACAAGTGGTGACAACATGATGACAACTTTTGAAATTTTAAAGATATCATCATATAGAGAAAGACTTTTTAAGTGAAGACAAGTGGCTAAAAATTCACTCTCCATTGTTATCTAGCATCACAAATTTCCTATAAATGGGCTTTAGTTTTGCCTTGTAAATCATCTTGATAGCTTTCTTGTAGCTTTGTATTTGGAGTCAAGATCACTTTTCTTTCATTCTTTCATATTTTAATTTTCTTTTTCATCTTTATATTTTCTTTCCTATGTTTGATTTTTGTAAACCAAATTTTATTTTCTTTATATTAGTGATGTCTTTCTAAATCAAGTTGCTGAGGTGAAAGGATGAAGCTCTTGGTATATACTAAAGGTTAGTTAGAAATTCTCAACGTATAAGTAAATCATGTTAAATTAGTATATGATGTTAAATTCACTTGTCTAATATTCATATTGGTAAATTAAGAACCTTGATTCATTATAGACAAATAATTTGGCACCATAAATGTTTGATTTAATTAACTTGATTTATTGTAGACAAAACAAATTGGCATAGCGAATACTTGGACTTGTTTATTAATTTTGATTGCACCAATCCATATAACACCATATGTTATACCTTTGCACTTTTGGACATTATTTATTGCACTTTGTATTTTGATTATGGACATTGGGCTTTGTTTAATGGACTTTGGACTTTTATTGCATGACCTTCTGATTGGATTTTCCTTCATCTTGTGGACTTTAATTGAGTAATAAAATGAATAAAAATTAATCTTAGTATAATACCAAGAGTGGATTCTCAAAAACCTCAGCATCTTTCATTTATATGGTTGTTTATTTATTCTTAATCAAGTATCATCTTAGTAGAAATTTTTATTTGAACTTATAATCTTGTAATTTCTAAACAGACTTCCTGCGGATTCGGCCTCGGTCTACCAAGAATTATTACTTAACAACAACCTGCACTTGTGTATATGACTAAAAAGAGCCGGTCAAGTTTTTGGCGTCGTTGCCAGGGAAGGTAAGATTTAGAATTCAAGTTTATATATATATATATATATATATTTAATGGACGATTTTACCGCCTATTTATGTGTATATTAGTTTTTTTATGTCTGTTTGATAGCGTGATTTTAATTATCGCCGTTTGGTTAGAAATAATTTTGAAACCCTTTTTTGAATTTTTTTGACACACCTCCAAATTCACCTACCATGGCTGAAAATAAAATTGTTCTCAGTGAAAATGAGAATCTACAAGTGCTCTCGATACGTGACTACTTGCAACCCCCTCGAACTTCATTACCTTCATGTTTTGTCTTCCCTCCAAATACAAACAATTTTCGATTTATATCGGGTATGATATCTTTAATTCCTACTTTCCATTCTTAATGATTTTGAAGATGTACGTGTCACTTTTAATGACCAACAATGTTAAATGAAGTTAAAATTATTTCCTTTTTCTATAAAAGATAAGGCAAAAATTTGGCTTAATACGTTGAAACCTAGGTCAATTGACACTTGGCTAGAAATGCAAACTCAATTTTTATAAAAGTTTTTTCCAACACATAAAACTAATGCTTTAAAGAAACAATTTCAAAATGTCATTTAGAAGCCAAATGAAACGTTTTTTTTCAGAGTTGGGAACATTTTAAAGATTTATTAAATTCTTTCCCACATCATGGTTTTGAAGAATGGCGCATAATAAGCTTTTTCTATGATGGTTTGACTCTTGAAACTAAACAATTTGTTGAAACAATGTGTAATGGTGATTTCACGAGTAAACAACCTAAAGAAGTTTTTGAATACTTAGATCATTTAGCTGAAAATTCTCAATCTTGGCACAAAGATAATTCTACAGAAGGATCTTTTAAATCTAATTTTGTGCATTATAAAGGAAAGTATCACCTTAACCAAGAAAATGATTTAAATGCTAAGTTTGCTATTTTATCTAGGAGACTCGATGCCATGGAAACTACAAAAATAAAAGAAGTCAAGTCAGTGAAAAGTCAAGAGAGTTGTGATATTTGTGAGATCATGGGACACCCTACTCTTGAATGTCCTAACATTCTAGTTTTTAAAGAAATGTTTCATGATCATGAAAATGTCATGAATACATCCTCAAAGCCTTTTCCTTCTACGTATTCTCAAACTTATAGCCCTCAATGGAAAAATCAGTCAAACTTTAATTGGCAAAATAATAACCATCCTCATGTACCCCAAAATCAAAAGCCTTCATACAGTTCATCTAATTTATATTCATAGGTAAAAATTCTTGAAGGGACATTGCAAGTTTTCATGCAGGAACAGAAAATTTTAATATTCAAACATCACAAGACATGAATATTATTGCTTTTTAGATGGATACTTTGGGTACAATTAAATTGTTGTTATGCTTGACGATCAAGAGAAAACTACATTCACATGTCTCTTTGTCATATTTCAAATATGCATGTTAAGCATTTTCAGTGACATGGCCAAACGTATTCTTGAGGTATTTATGGATGACTTTTCTGTTTTTGGTGATTCCGCTGATGATTTCTTGTCAAATTTAGAAAAGGTATTGGTTAGATGTGAAGAAGAAAAATCTTGTTCTTAGTTGGGAAAAATGTCATTTTATGGTTACTAATGGTATTGTCTTGGGTCATGTTGTTTCTAGGAAAGGAATTGATGTAGACAAGTCAAAATTTGATTTAATTTCCAACTTGCCAACACCTAAGACTGTAAAGGATATTGGGTCATTTTTAGGACATGCAAGATTTTATAGGAGATTCATAAAGAAATTTAGTGCAATAACTAAGCCATTATGTAATCTCTTATTAAAAGATAGTGTGTTTGAATAGAATGAAGATTGTGAGCATGCTTTTAAAAACCTTAAAAACATTCTAATTTTTGCTCCTATAATGAGACCTCCTGATCGGGCTTTACCATTTGAAATCATGTGTGATGCTAGTGATTATGTTGTTGGTGTTGTTTTAGGACAAAGGAAGGATAAGAAACCATATGTCATATATTATGCAAGTAAAACTTTAAATAGTGCTCAAATGAATTATTCCACTATTGAAAAGGAATTACTTGCAATAGTATTTGCATTGGATAAATTTAGATCTTACCTTATTGGATAATCAATTGTTTTTTTAGTGATCATGTAGCTTTAAAATATATTATTTCCAAAAAGGATACCAAGCCAAGGTTGATTAGGTTGATTCTTTTACTTCAAGAATTCAATATCACCATTTGAGATAAGAAAGGAGCAGAAGGCGGATCATTTATCAAGACTTGTTTGTGATACATATTTTGAATCCACACCAACTAATGATATTTTTTCCTCATGAACAACTTTTAAGTATTTCTCACACCATGATTTGCTGACATTGCTAATTATCTTGCCACATGTAAAATTCCTTTTCAATGGAATCTTTAAGATAAAAGGAAGTTTCTTAATGAAGTAAAGAAATTTTACTGGGATGATCCTTACTTGTTTAAGTATTGTCCTGACCAAATATTTCGAAGGTGCATACCAGAAAATGAGGTTAGTAGTCTCATTAAATTTTGTCATTCCGAGGCATGTGGTGGTCATTTTTCATCAAAGAAAACTGCAGCAAAAAATTTATTGGACAAATTTACTCAAAGATGCTCATAATATTTGCAGAAAGTTGCCAAAATTTGGGATCTATTTCTAAAAGAAACATGATACCATTAAAACCAATTTTGGTAATTAAAATTTTTGACTATTGGGGAATTGATTTTATAGGTCCATTTCCATCTTCTTTTGGTTTATTGTACATTTTGGTCACAATTGATTATGTTTCAAAATGGATAGAAGTAATTTCATGTCGCAATAATGATCACACAACAATGATCAAATTTCTAAAGGAAAATAATTTAAGTCAATTTGGAATTCCTCGATCCATTATAAGTGATGGTGGAACACACTTTTGCAGCAAGGTTTTTGAATCTTTAATGAATAAATATATCATTACACATAAGGTTGCAACCCCTTAACACCCTCAGACAAATGGACAAGTAGAACTTGCAATTAGGGAAATTAAACAGATTTTAGAAAAAAAAACAATTAACCCAAATCATAAAGATTGATCTTTAAGATTTAATGATGCTTTATGAGCTTATCAAACTGCTTTTAAAACACCATTCGGCATGTTCCCCTATAGACTAGTTTATGGAAAACATTGCCATTTGCCTATGGAATTGGAACATAAAGCATATTGGGCTACTAAAATGTTTAACTCCAATCTTGATGATGTTGCGCAATTGCGAATGATACAAATTAATGAACTTGAGGAACTTAGAAATGATTAATATGATAATTCAAAGATTTATAAAGAAAGAAACAAAACCTTTCATGATAAAAGAATTTCAAGAAAAAACATTTGATGTTGGGCAAAATGTTCTCCTTTATAATTCTAGACTTCACTTGTTTTCTGGATAATTGAGATCAAGATGGAGTGGATATTTTGTTGTGAAACATTTTTATCCTTATGGAGCAATTGACATTAAAAATCATAAAACTGGAAATGTGTTTAAAGTAAATGGACAAAGACTTAAACCTTTCATTGAAAATCAAGCCACTCAAGGTGAGGTTCTTTATCTCTTAGATCCTTGTTAAAAATATTTTAGTGTAATTATATATAATTATATTTTAAAAATTAACAATATTAGTATATATTATTATTAGAATATTTATATTAAATATGTATTATTATTATTTTAATTCCCGGTTAAATGGCAAATAGCGATACTCCGTGAAATCTTTCGGTTCATCAGCTACCCATAAAAATTGATATTGTACATTCATTCCTCACTTTCACTTTCACTTTCACTTTCAAATTCACTCTTCCAGTTTCTCTTTCATTTTCCTTTTCTTTTAAAATTGATGCTATTCTCTCAACACTACAAAAACGTCTTTCCTCTATTCCACCAAACATGATTCTAAAACTTTACAAAGTCATGCTTGAAAGATTGAGAATGCTCATGCACAAAGGCATGCCTACTGATGTTTGTATGCTAATCGAAGCAAAAGTAAGGCATGAAGAATATCTTCCTTTTTTACATTTACTTGGTACTAGAAAAAGTACATATGCAATGAAAAGAAGATCTAAACGCTTGAGATCGAATTATCAAAAATGTGTGAGATAGACTTGTTCGGGACAATGTCATTCTATTGGGATTGCTTCCATAAATCGAGATGGTAAAATCATATTTGGTAAGGATGGAATGAATAAAGAGAATTTAGAGAATATTCAAAGTTCTCTTGAGACACATCCTAATGGAGATGTGCAGAGACAAATTCTTGATTTATGGGTGATATTTCAAAATGAATGACAACGTCTTGGAAATTTGACGATAAAAGGACCTTGTTTGGCAGTTTTTAAGAAAACTGGATGGGAAGCATATTCTCGACTCATAGAAGGCGTTCAAGCCATTTTTGGATGTAAAACCAGAGGAATCTTGAAAGGCTCGTAGCACGCTCGAATCGATCTCCCGAAACAGTCAAGAGGGTTGATTTTTGCTCTTTGATGAAATGGCTAAAACTGATAAAAAAGTAGACAATTTGCACAAGGATTTTAGAGTGGTTCAACTACTCAACCGAGTCTACATCCAATACCTTAGCACACCACTAAGGATTTACCAATTCACTATGAATTCTTCCCTTTTTACAGGCTAAAGAGGAATCCTTTACAACCCTATCTTTTACTGGCTAAGATAGAACCACTCTATTTTTTACTATGGCTAAACTAGAACCTCTCCCTTTTATAAGGTTTGTTTGGTAAACTAAATACCTCACAAGGTGAGTGTTTGCACAATTGAGCTCACAAGAAAGAGTGAAAAGATATACAATTGAAGCACTCTCTAAACTATGTACAAGAGAAATGAAGAAATAAGATTTAGACTCAAATTCTCTTGATCATCTTGCTTGGATCTGTTCTCTCATCTTCTTCAAGTGTCTTTGGCTTATATTTATAGTGTGGAATGAAAAACTAGCCGTTAAAAACTAGTCGTTGTAAAACTAGCCGTTCGGAACTTTTAAATTACTTGAAAATATATGTTTGAGTCAAAAACATTTTTAAAAGCTTCCAAACATATTTTTCAAATTAAATGGACTTTAAATTATTTTTGCAATATTTGTTCAAGTCCAAAAATATTTTTCACTTTGTTATATCAAAATAAATATCTCAACAATCTCCACTTTTTTGATATAACGAAAACATTTGAAAAATTATTTTTGAGATTGCTCCCCCTTAGGAAAATAATTTTACAAATAGAGAATATTTGTGAAAAATTTTTTAGACTCCCTCTTTTTCTTTTTGAAATTGAATTTTTCAAACTTATCTCTCCCCCTTTTTATTATATCAAAAATAATTTCAAAACAAAGTTTGAAATTTCATTAAGTTCAAAACACCAAATGTTGAAAAATTGAAGTACCAATTGATAAACATACCAATTGTTGGTGTAAAATAAAAATGGAGATAAGATTTTATTTTTTTAATCAAAAGCTCCCCCTTAATCAAAGCATTCCATTTTAATAAATTTAGCTCAAATGTTTGACACTTAAAAGACATTGAATTTCAAGATAAAATCAAATTAAGAGCATATAAAATTCAATTTATCCAAGACTTTAAAAATAAAAGAATAGATAACCAAATAAAGAATTAGTATAGAGGTTAACCATCTTCTTCATTTGTGTGACTAGAGCATTTCCATATCTTTGCTGTCATCATCATTGCTCCAACACACCTACAAACGACATTTACTTGATTTTTGGTATCCAAATTGCTTTGGATCCATTTACATTAGTCACAATATCTCTAGTTTCCTTAGGAACCCATACTTTTCTAATCCTATAAGTTTTTCTTTTCTTTATAGGACAAGTATGTAAAGAATGACCATGATAATGGCAATGTGAGCATTTTGCCATTATGCGACAAGATGAATTATTAAAAATATTTTTTTTTCTTTTGTTAATTTTTCAAGCTTAACTTTCAAATCAAGATTTTCTTTTTCTAAAACTCCATTGCTTGTTTTTGAAAACTCTAAATCATTTTTCAAAATTTCATTTTGGTTTTCAAAATCCAACTTTGTTTTCAAAAGAAAATCATTTTCAAATTCAAGTTTAGAAATTATTTTCTTAAATTTGGAATTCACGGTCTCAAATTCCAAAATTAATTCATCGAAAGCATCTTGTAACTCATCAAATGTAGATGAATTTAATTCACTTGAGTTAAAAGATACCCCGGGCTCATTTAGATCCAGAACACCATCCACCTTTAATGATGAGATGAGGTTTGCACAAGATGAAACGTCATCTTTCTTCTCCCCCTTATTATTGTCATAGAGTTTCTAAGCTTCTCCCATATTTCTTTGGCACTTTTGCATGTGGAGACTTTCTTGGAAACTTCTTCATTGAGGCCACAAAGAAAAGTGTGCATGGCCTTCGCGTTTAGCTTTGCCTTCGTTTCATTTGCACTCTTTTGTTTCTTCTTCTTCTTAGGAGCTTCCAAATAACCATCTTCAATGATATCCCAAACCTCAAAATTGAGATATTTGATGAAATACTTCATGACATTGCTCCATTAGAAGTATGCTTCTCCTTCAAAGAACGGAGGACACGAGATAGAGCGACATTCTTCAAATCTTGCAATTTTCTTGAATAGTGAACTTCGAGCAAAAGATCTTTACTCCCAGATGTTAGTCCTTTGATGGAGACGAGGATCTGATACCAATCGAAAGGCTCGTAGCATGCTCGAATTGGTATCCCGAAACTGCCAAGAGAGTTGATTTTGCTCTTTGATGAATTGGCTAAAACCGATAAAAATGTAGATAATTTGCACAAGGATTTTAGAGTGGTTCGACTACTCAACCGAGTCTACATCCACTACCTTAGCACACCACTAAGGATTTACCAATTCACTATGAATTCTTCCCTTTTTACATGCTAAAGAGGAATCTTTTACAACCCTATCTTTTACTGGCTAAAATAGAACCACTATGTTTTCTACTATGGCTAAACTAGAACCTCTCCCTTTTACAAGGTTTGTTTGGTAAACTAAATACCTCACAAGGTGGGTGTTTACACAATTGAGCTCACAAGAAAGAGTGAAAACATATATAATTGAAGCACTCTCCAAACTATGTACATGAGATATGAAGAAATAAGAGTTAGACTAAAATTCTCTTGATCACCTTGCTTGGATATGTTCTCTCCTCTTCTTCAAGTGTCTTTGGCTTATATTTATAGTGTGGAATGAAAAACTAGCCGTTAGAAAACTAGTCGTTAGGAACTTTTAAATTACTTGAAAATATATGTTTGAGTCAAAAACACTTTTAAAAGCTTTCAAACATATTTTTCAAATTAAATGGACTTTAAATTGTTTTTGCAATATTTGTTCAAGTCCAAAAATATTTTTCACTTTGTTATATCAAAATAAATATCTCAACAAAGTTGTGAGCCACAGTCGCAACTACTGTAAATATTTCTCAAGCTTTGATATGCAAATGAATATTTTACAGATATAGCTAAGAAATTAGGAGAAGTTTTGGCCAGACAAAAATATAAAGTAATTTATGGAGGTGGATGTATGGGTTTAATGGGAACAGTTGCTACAACAGCATATGTGGGAGGAAGCTTAATTCTGGAATAGTTCCAAAAACATTGAACTATTTGGATGGACCTACAATAGGAAGAGATGTGCGAGTCAGTAGTATACCAAAATGAATAAGAAACATGATTCATTCTTCTAATGCATTCACTGTTATGCCGGGAGGTATCGATACATTGGAAGAAATTGCATGCATAATTTCCTGTTCAACTCTGACTAGTAATAAAAACCCCATCGGTTTGCTTAATATTAATATTTATTTTAATAATTTACTTTCTTTTATTGATAATGTTGTGAAAATGGATTCATGTTTTCAGAGGTGAGAAGAATCTTAATTTCTGCTACAACTATTAAAGTGCTACACGAAAAGCTTAAAGCTTTTAAGTGTCTTCCTGACATAATGGAGAGTATACTTGGGAAAAGGAAAAGAGATGAAGACAAGAGAGATTTGGATTGTTCTTTATAACTGTGATATTATCTAATTTTTCTAAGTAACAATTTTCTGTGTTTTATTTTAATTATGTGTCAATTCTAGCAATCATTAGCAGCCATGACAGGTGAAATCTTCTAAATTCTACTTTTAATTTTGAACTTGAGGACAATGTCCTAATTAGGTAGGGGTAGGGGATATTATAAAAAAGTTTAAAGGTGACAACTTATAGCTAATCATTCTGTTAATTTTAAGACGCACTTTGATCTTTTTAACATATCTAGGAAAAAGGTGGTTGAGTAAGTATTTATACATAGACACCTTGTTGATTATGATTTTGTTTATCTTGTTATAAAGTAGTAGTTATAATATGTGTTTCATAAGATGTCTAAATTTTTAAGAGAAGCTGAAAAAGTGGCTGAGTAAAGTAAATCTTGAGATGCACTTTGACAATTTTATAGTATATATATATATTGATTGATTGGGCTGACGCTTGAATGTTTGTGTTTTAGTTTGTTTTATATTACTTATAGTTTTGCATGTACTTAGTTGATTTTTATGAGTTGAAAACAATTTTTGTGATAACATAGTAAATGCCATGTGAGCTTAAAAGTTTAAATATATGTCAAAAGTATGCTATGCTTTGTCTATAGAAAGAGTCTGTGATGCTTCATAGTTAGAATGAATAAAGACACTGGATGCTTCACTTTGAACTTTCCTTGATATATCCAGAATTTGTGATTTCTTTGTTACACATCATCTGTCTCATGAGACGTAGACAGATTTGTAATCAACAATAAGTGAATGATGAACCCAATCATAGAAAAAATTCATAATTTCACTTTTTATTTAAAAAATAATAATAATCAAAGCTCCAAATGCATGATAAAGGACGAGCCAAGTCTTTTATTTTATTTGCATCATTTGAGCCTTTTAAGCCAGCCACACAATATTTCCCTTGAACATATGATTTTGAGCCTTAGCCTTTTTCTTGATTCACCAAATATTTCTTTGTTTATCTTTACCGACAGAACTTAAAACTCCAACCTTACCTTTGTTTGCTTTAGATGCTCAGTACTTACTAGACATATCTTTATGAGAATAAGTATTAATGGGGTAGGTATGTAACACCCTCAATGTATATTCAATATTCGAATACACATTAAAGATGTTACTAACTGATTTACACTGATTTTCAAACTTGTAAATTTTTTTATTGCAAAACTAATTTGATTAAACAACCCTTTCTCGGTTTTCACTAAATTACAAATATGTCTAGAGTCACCTAGTTCCGACCCTAAATTGGTTTATAAAATACTTTAAGAAGTTATTAGAATAAAAGTATAATTCAGGGTGAAAACTATGTGTGCTGCCTACACCCTTTTATTGATTTTAAAATCGCTATGCGATAAACGACCAACTAAGTTTAAAATCTTTTGAAGCATCTTTTCTAATATTCTTAATTCCTCAAACTAAGTCATGTTTCTAGATCATACATCCACATTAACTTATAAGTAAAGTACGAAAATTTAGGCATACAAAAGAGCTACTTATTTAATATCTATACATGCCCCACTAGACTAGGATGTGGTGATACTTACTGATAATGCAAGCTAATTTGATCCAAAATGTGCAGCTCCTCCTCTCCTACTTAGTCCGAAGTACCTACGTGTGATACGAACACACGCTAAGTATAACTTAGAGAGGCATAATCATAACAATATAAAACGATGATTATAAATAACATAGCCCTGCAAAATGGCAAACGATTTCCAATTGCAGTTGATAACATTTTATCATACGTAGAACTACCTTTCATGTATAGTTCATTAAACCAATAAAATATTCAAATCATAGGATTCGATCTATCTTACTAGTCTTGTGTACGTTAAGCTTTTGAGCTTAACTACCTGCATAAATGCATTTCAAGTATTATAGCCCATAGTACAAAATCATGTGATGCTATGGTACGCGAGTCCTCACGACACCGTAGTGTCTACGATGCCGTAGCATCTGCATCGCCGAAGCAACTGAGATGAGTACGTACTCGAGGATGCTCTTTGCTCCTCATAAATCACATTTTGTGCTAATAACACCGAAGTGTCTGAACAACATCGTAGCATCTAAGTCGACACCGAAGTATCTAAACATTGCCGAAGTGACTGAAACTCACCGTAGTGCTAGAACACAGCTGCTAAGACTCTATGGATATCCAACTATACCAAAGATTCTGATGTTGTAATACTTGGGCATTCAGTGGCCTAACCACCTGCATAAAAGCACTTCACAAATTATAGCCCAAAGTACTAGTGTGAGAGTCTTCGGTGATGTTTAGAAACTTCGGTGTTGACTTAAATACTATGGTGTTGTTCAGACACTTCGGTGTTGTTAGCACAAAATGTGAGATTATGAGGAGCAAAGAGCATCCTCGATTACATACTCGTCTTAGTTGATTCGGCAATGCAAACGCTACGACATCGTAGACAATACGGTATCGTGATGACTCGTATACCATAGGTTCACATGAAGTTGTACTTTGGGCTATAATACAAGAAATGCTTTTATGCAAGTAGATAGGCCAATATGTCTATCGTATTTAATACTGATAAAGTAAGAATGATATTATGACTTTGAATATATATACATGCAACCATGATTCATTGAAATAAATTAGTTTCTCATTTTCCATGATAAATGATGAAATGTTATAAATTACATGGAGAATCGCTTGCCATTTTGTAGGGATTGTGATATTTATGTTATTGAATATTTATGCCTCACTAAGTTATATTCAACGTGTGTTTCGTAATACACGTAGGTTGATCGGGCTAGAATTATCGAAGAAGGAGCTGCACTATTAGAAATCAAGTTATCGCTTATAAGCAATAGTATGTACATTTTCATCTTAGCTTATAAGCAGTTGTTGTGTGTTACTAAACTTACAAGTTAGTTTACTTATTTTTAAGCGGGCTTGTAATCTAAGTATTACGAATGAATAGTATGGTTTTAAACTCTTAGTAAATGGGATTTGGTATAATTATTACATAGTTAAAGCTAATTGAGTAACGATTTTAAAATCAAAAAAGGGTCTAGACGGCTCCCATAGTTTTCACCGTGAATTATATTTTCATTTTAATAACTGTTAAAGTATTTTATAATCCAATTCAGGGTCGAAACTAGGTGACTCTAGATAGATTTGTAATTTATCGAAAACCGAGAAAGGGTTGTTTAATCAAATTAGTTTTGCATAAAAAAATTTACAAGTCTGAAAATCAGTGTAAATTAGTTAGTAACATCTTTAATGTGTATTCGAATATCGAATATACGCTGAGGGTGTTACATTTAGTGGTATTAGAGAAAAGGTTTAGCTGATTCTGGAGGTTAAACTGAGTCCGATGTGATTTGTTTAAAGTGTACATGCCCCTAGGATGTTATGTTATTGATGTATTGCTTATATAACTTGTTGTGGCTCTTGACTAATATGATTTTGAATATGCTAAAATATACAATGTCGAACGTTGAGGGATCACGTCATGTGATGGATCACCAAGGCCCAAAAGAGGCTCATAGCTATAGTAATGAGGTGCAACACGTTCCACCTCCAGCTCCTGCCCCAGTTGAGCCACCTGCACAGCAGGGAGCTCCAGATCAAGAATATAGAGCGTTAGTGCAAGCAATAGAGGAGATGGTTAATAGGCTGCAGCCACCTACACCCGCACCAGTTCCAGCTCCTGCACCTGTAAGAGCATCGACTGCTAAAGAGCTTAAGAAATTGGGTGCGCCTGAGTTCAATGGAGAAGGTGGTCCGATGACTGCAGACTTATGGTTAAATGATGTTAAGGTTATGCTAGATGGGTTAAATTTTTCTGATGTTAAAAAAGTAGAGGGAGCCGTATCTCTTCTAAGGGAACATGCTCGTATATGGTGGTTGAATGCCATAGAGCTGGTACCTGCTGAACAAGTGACTTGGACATTTTTCCAGGAAGCATTTAAAGCCAAATATGTTGGTGATCAATTTAAGAGGGAAATGCTTCAGCAATTCCTGGATCTCAAGCAAGGTAATCACATAGTTTATGAGTATGAGTTAGAGTTTAACCGATTAAGTCGATATGCAGCCGCTTTAATGCCGGCTGAAAAATCTCGCTACGAATGGTTCATTGAGTGGCTTAATCCAAGACCCAAGGAATTACTATTAGGAATGAACCTGTTAGTTTATCAAGATGTGGTGAATAGAGCAAAGGATATGAAAATGGCCTATTTAGAACGAGTTAGAGCTCAATCATGTCGATCAACTAAAAGATTTGGAGAATCGTTTATCTTAGTACAGTCTAAGTGAGGTAAAGGTTCTCGCCAACAAATTAAAACTATAACTAGATCTACACGCGAGAATCCTTTTTCTAAAAGAGCCCAAGCTTTTCGGATGTCTACTGCAAGCTCGATGAAGTTAGAAAAAGCTTATTACCTAAAATGTGAGCACTGTGGGAAGAAGCATGGAGGGGTTTGCTGGACTATTACAGGAGCCTGTCTGCGATGTCATCAGATGGGATATTTTGTAAGAGAATGAAAGTGAGGATAGATAGAGAACCCTATCCAGTCAAAACGATCTGCAGCAGCTCTACCTAGAGCCCATGGTCGTGGTGGAATTGGACAAGCTAGAACATGAAACCATGTCAGATCAGAGGCGACATCAACACGAGAATTTCAAACCCCTAGCTCGAGTGTATAATATACGCATAGATGAGGACAAGTATGATTCGAATATTATAGCAGGTACTTTTTGACTTTTTAGTGAATTTGTGTTTGTTTTAATTGATCCTAGTTCTACTCATTCATATATTAGCTCCAAACTAGTTACTAAAAGAAGAATTCCTATGTATACTATTAGTAGTGATGAGATTGCCAGTAATCCGCTTGGTCATAGTGCTATAGTGACCTGGATATGTAGGAATTGTCCCTTAGTAATTCAAGAGATTGAATTTCCAGCGAATTTAATAGATTTACCATTCCATGAATTTGATATTATCATGGGAATGGACTGGCTATCTGTATATGATGCAGATGTTAAATGTAAAAAGAAGCAATTAGTACTTCAAGGACTGGATGGTTCTCAGGTGGTTGTAGTGGGAGAAAGAAATGATTGCCTAAACTCAGTAATCTCTACAGTGATGGCTCAGAAGATGTTAAATAATGGATGTGAAGCGTATTTAGCTAATGTGGTGGATACGCAAGCATCAAACAAGAAATTAGAAGATATCCCAACTGTACGAGAATTTCCATATATATTTCCATATGAGTTGCTAGGGTTACCTCCAAATAGAGAGGTACAATTCAGAATATATGTGTACCCCAGAACAGAGCCAGTATCGATGGCACCCTATAGGATGGTGCCAACAGAATTAAGGGAGCTGAAAGCTCAATTATAAGAGTTATTAGATTGAGGTTATATTCGAACGAGTATGTCGCCATGGGGAGCCCTAGTATTATTCGTAAAGAAGAAGGATGGATCTTTATGATTGTGTATAGATTATCGAAAACTGAATAAGGTGACAATAAAGAATAAATATCCGTTGACAAGAATTAAAGATCTATTTGATCAGCTCAGAGGCGCTGCTGTGTTTTCAAAGATCGATCTTCGATCAAGCTATTATCAGCTAGAAGTTAAGGACAAATATATACCAAAGACAACATTCAGGACTAATTATAGACACTATGAGTTTTTAGTAATGCCATTTGGACTCACAAACGCCCCTGCCGTATTTATGGATTTGTTGAATAGGGTGTTTCAACCCTACTTGGACCAATTTGTGGTGGTATTTATAGATGATATCTTGGTATATTCTAAGAATGAAGATGATCACGATCGACATCTCCGAGTGGTATTACAGACATTAAGAGATAAGCAGCTTTATGCGAAGTTTTCCAGATGTGAATTCTGGCTATTCGAAGTAACTTTTCTCTAACATGTCTTATCTGCTGATAGAATAAGAGTGGATCCCAAGAAGGTACGAGCTATCCTTGAATGGGAAGCACCAACGAATTTCTCAGAAGTCAGAAGTTTCCTGGGATTAGCTGGATACTATAGACGATTTGTCCAAAACTTCTCTATCATCGCCATGCCACTTACGCAGCTATTAAGGAAAGGTGTTTCTTTTGTATAGATAGAGAAGTGTCAAGAGAGTTTTGACACATTAAAGAAAGTTTTGACAGAGGCACCAGTATTAATTCAACCAGAGCCGGGAAAATAGTACATTCTATATAGTGATGCATCCATAATGGTTTGGGTTGTGTATTAATGCAAGAAGGATGCGTTGCAGCTTATGCATCACGACAACTCAAAACTCATGAAAAGAATTGTCCAACTCATGACTTGGAGATGGCAGCAGTGATTTTTGTACTGAAAATTTCGAGACATTATTTATATGGTGAAAAGTGTCACATCTACACTGATCACAAATGTTTGAAATACTTGATGACACAATGAGATCTGAATCTGAGACAACGAAGATAGGTCGAGTTTTTAAAGGATTACAACGTGATTATTGATTATCACCCTAGAAAGGCTAACGTGGTAGCCAATGCTCTTAGCCGGAAAACATTTTTTGTTCTACGCGCAATGAATGCACAACTATCATTGGGACAAGATGATTCTTTAGCAGCAGAGTTTTGGCTTAAACTAACTTTTCTGTATCAGATTAAAGATTTACAGCTTTCAGATGAAGAATGCTTTGAAAAGAGGAAACAAGCTAAATCTGGGGAAGCGCAAGACTATGAAATCAAGTCTAATGGTTGTTTATACTATCGAGGAAAAATTTATATTCCTGACAATGTGAATTGAATAACGAGATTTTAACAGAAGCTCACTACTTCCCATTAACAAAAGAAAAATTTATATTCCTGACAATGTGAATTGAAATAAGACTATGAATTGAAGAAACAAGCTAAATCCTTGTGGGATATGTTCTGAACGTCTGATCCCCTTTAATTCCTTACGTGCATTTATTCAAACACTTACAATGCATATATATTTATCCAATAATTATATTAATTATTCTATTAATCACCCATTCAAGAACTCAAATCTAAATTTAACCAATTAGATTAATTCTGGAATCAATTCTATAAATTTGATATTAAATTTTATCTTACCCATAAAATTCACTATCAATCTAATTAAAACATCTTGAGTTTATATATCAAATCCCAATCACTCATTTATCATTAAAGAACCCAAATAAATCAAATTAACTTCATTTTAATTCATAAACTCCAATAGAAATGATAGATAATCAATTAAAAACACTTAGAAAAACTTTAAGAATCAAAAGTTTGCCCAATTGATAGAAAAAAATGGATGTTGAAAACATCATGTTCCATTTGAACGTGAATTCCAAGAATACTTGATGAAGACTATTAGCTCTTGCTAGATTGTTGATTATAAATCATTTAGGATTTAAAAGAAATGAAAATCAAGAAGGAAAATCAATATTCTTTAAATTGTATTTCGCAAATTCAAAAGAGAAAATAAGAGAAAAGCTTTAATGTGTTTTTCTCACTTGAGAGAAAATAATAACCGTCATCTTCTTTTATTAAAATTAAGAGAAATAGTATATTTAATAATTGATTTAATAATTCTAATAAAAATACCACTTTAACTCCTTTTTACAATATTGACATTATTAATATTTTACAATCTTTTGCAAAATAGTCACTATTTAATTTAATATTAAATCAACCCATTTAAAATTATCCAAATTTAATTTCATCCTTTATTAAACTCATTAAATATACTTTTAAAAATATTTGCCACGATAAATTTATCAAAAACCAATTTAATAAACCAAAATTATTTTCTGAAATTAATTAATTAGTTAAAGCCTAACCCAAAATTCCAACCTGATTCCGATAATTCTCCCGAATCTTCTAGCCCATTTTCGGGATGTTACAATACATAAAAAGGAATAAAGCATATACTTTTATTTTCTTCGTTTCTATAAAAATGTTCTCTTTATTGATGGAAAAAATTGTAAAGAAATGAAAAGAAAAAAATACTAGTGATAAAAAATAAAAAAAAAGTTCTATGTACTCGTGCTTTATCCTTTTGTAAGGGAGAAATAAAAAATATCTTGGAAAATGACGGAGTTGGATGTTCACTAGGGGAATATGGGAATTAATACTTCTTGCTCACTTTGATCCGTAAGTAAATTGAGTTTAGGATAAGCCATTTGCTGTCAATCTCATTGAAATATCATGCCTTGACCTAAACATTGTTATATGCCAATTAAAGAGACGTGGTGACTCTATTATATTGGAACTAGTTTCTTTTCTCTAATTATATATATAAGGGTGAGTAATAAATTAATTCATGATATCCATTTACTTGTTTATTATTTTTCCAATATGTTGATGAGATTGCACACAAATGATTTGCACACATATGAGCACAGAAGTTTCAGTGTCAGAATACTTTTTTACTCTAAAAATTTTCTAGAGACCACCTATGTCACGAATAGCATTCTATTTGGCCATATTTAAACGCTTAAGTTCTTGATAATGATATTCTACTTTGCATTCACAACTTTGTGTTCTCTTCATCAGTTGGCGCTAAGTATATTAGGTTACATTTACATTTGCATTGGTGTTTTGTTTTGCTTCAGGACAAGCAAAAATTTAAGTGTAGAGGTGTGATGAGTCCTTAATATAGTCTCATTCTACTATCTATAGTACGAACATTTGTAGTGTTTATTAAGTGTTCTATTGACATTTGTAGGTTTTTAGTTATTTCATATTTTGTGGTTCATATTTTAATATGTTGCTTTGTAAATCATTTTGGTAGCTTTGTAAATCATCTTGGTAGCTTTGTATTTGAAATCAAGATCACTTTAATTTCTTTCATCCTTATATTTTCTTTCTTATGTTTGGTTTTTGTAAACCAAATTTTATTTTCTTTATGGTTATGATCTTGTAATTCTAAACAAACTTCCCTGCGGATTCGACCTCGGACTCCCGAGAATTATTACTTGACAACAACCTGCACTTGAGTATACGACTAAAAAGAGCCGGTCAGTAGTTTCTTGCATTTCTCTATATACAAAGGAGAACATAGCTTAGTAATAAGGAGGAGGTTACGAATGCTACATTTTATATATTAAAATGTGAATACATAACCCTTGAGTACTTAGCTGCGAGGTACTTTAAGCATCATTTTGCAGTGACTCGAGTATTATTTTATTGAGAAAAAAGAAAACTAACAAGCCATGCCAACCTAAAAGCAAAAAAAAAAAGAGTTAGGTGACTCCAATGAAAGTTTTAAAAGTTCAGTGACCAAAATGAAAATGCCTTAAAAGTTCATGCTCATTTATGTAATTTACCCTTAAGAAAAAGAAAAAAACTAACGGGCCATGTCAATATTTTCTAACTGAGAGGGATCAAAATGAAAGCGAAATAAGAGTTGAGTGATCCCAATGAAAATTTTAAAAGTTTAGTGACCAAAATGAAAATGCCCTAAAAGCTCGACGACCATTAATGTATTTTACCTAAAAATAATAATTTAAGCATTCACAAATTATAAAATTAATAATTTTCAGTGACAATTGTTTATTAGTACAAAAGCAATTAAGTTACTATTAAATTGAGATGGTGTTTGTGCTTTCCGAATTGTGATGGTGTCATTAAGTGAAGTAATATCAAATTGAAGCAAGCGTTCTAGAACTATACATTTTAAAAAAGAAACGAAATATTTTATGTAAATAATTTTATTTGTAAAACTAAATTATCAAGTGGATAAATATGAAGTGATAAAAGGCTTGTAATTAAAAATTTTGGTTTAAGGGTGCCTTAAGCACTTACACTTTTGAAAAAAAAAATAATTAAGCTCGTGATTTTTTTCACCTAATTAAGCTTTTATATTCATAGCATCAATTGCTCATTTAACCAATGTTGACTATTAAATCTAATAATTTTTTTGGGTTAAATTGGTGTCACATGTCTTATCACGGTATTATCACTTGGATTTTTTAGAATTTTTTGTTTTATTTAAAATATTCAAAAAACTTCTAAAATTATTAAAAATGTTTCTTTATAATATATGAAAATGTCGCATGATAAAATTGTAGTGTTTAACGTGACAATAATATAGGAAGGGAAAAGTATTAAGACTTAATGGTCAAAATTAATTAAAGAGCTTAATTGTTTCAATCTATTGATCTAATGGTTTAATTAATTGAATTATCAAGTACATGTGTTTAATTGGGTGTAAAAAAATTCATGGATTTAATTGATTTATTTTCAAAAGTTTAGTGGCTTAACTTAAGGCACCTTTAAGCAAAAAAAAATGATCATGTGTTAGAATCTCAAGTAGTGAGTTTTAGTATTTTTATTTGAAGATTTATAAAAATATGAAAAAGACAAAAAGAATCTTACAAATATTTGTTATATTTAAAAAATGTGGATGAATTTATAATTTATCAGTTGAGTTAGTGTTTGTATTGACTCACGACACCAAAATCAATTAAAATTTTAATTATTAATGAATGTGTGTGTGCAGTGCATAACAACATGGGGTGGGGAGGGGCAATTGCCCCCACCCCAATTTTTTTTTACCTTTGTTCTTATATATAAATTCTTCTAAAAAATTGAGTTATTTATGATTTGTCATAGTTTTAAACATTTATGTTTTGCCCTCCAATCTTAAATTCTGGCTCAGTTCATGTACATATAAAGCTTTTTGGACTAACTTGAAACTTAGAATTAGATTCAGGTATTCAAATAAATTGAATCATGCAATCAATTAACAAATATCATTTATGAAACTGTCACGTGATAAAACTGTACTATTTTAGGTGACAATAATCTATGCAGAAAAAAAATTAAGATTTAATGGTCAAAATTGACCAAAAAACTTAATTGTTTAAATCTATTGCTCCAAGGGCTTAATTAATTTGATTCTCGAGTAGATGAATTTAATTGGGAGTAAAAATATTACGAGTTTAATTATTTTTTAAAAGTTCAGGGTCTTAAGGTACCCTTAAGAAAAAATGATCATGTATTCGAATCTCAAGTAACGAGTTTTAGTAGATTTATTTAAAGATTTATAAAAATATGAAAAAAACAAAAAAACCTTACAAAAATATTTATTATACTTATAAATGTGGATAAATTTACAATTATCAATTTAGTTAGTATTTGTATAGACTTATGACGTCAAAATCAATTAAATTTTTAATTATATATATATATCAAGCTTGTAAGAATAACTTGAAACTTAGAATAGAACCAAGTATTCAAACAAAATGAATCAGGCAATCAATTAACCAAGATCGTTTATAAATTAATAGACAATCATAAGAAACTTTCTTTGATTTACTGAAGAAGATTTTAAAACGACCATGATCAACTAATTCTAAATATCTTTTTTCTTCTCTTTGTTGACCACTGATGTGAGCAACCCCTTTTTGGCTGGTTATTCTTGGTTCTTTTTAGAAGGTGAAGATGTAAGATTTTGGTTGCCCCTTGTTTGAGATCTGGTCGGAAGCCTCTAGAGTCTTCTCTTGTTTGAGGATGCATGGCTCCTTTTAAGGGACCGGACGGGGTGAAGATACGCGTCAATTGAGAAGGACATGTGTGTTAGTAGGTTGGATTCGTTGTGACTCGGACATTGGCGCAAATAAAGTGACTATGCACGTGATTCGGATAGCGTTCGCATGTTGAGTCCGCGAGGGAATGACTTTGGCCCTTCTGGTATGTTCGTAAAGGTTATAACTGGGTATTCGCATGGCTGTAGTTTGTCGATACTAACAATTCCCCCCCCAGGTGAGGGAATGTTATAAAGTGACCTTGGGAAATTTCAGAGGCTTTAGGAAGGTGGGAGTTTCTTTGGGAATTGTTGAAATGTTGAGAAAATAGTTTAATGCATATGAAAGGTCATGTAACATAACCTTTTGGTGAACCATTCAGCTACTTTCGAGGATAAATTGTTCCATATGAAACATCATAAAATTCTACTTTATTAGGGTGGTAGTTAGGGGTTGGGCATGTTGGGTTTGTGAAAAGAATCTTCTTGTCTCGATGGCTAACTTATCTGTCATAATCAGCGACGAATATGAGTGTAGTATTGAGTTTGATAAAATGAGTAAGGCTCTGGAATGTAGGGGTCTTCATGTGGTGGATAATTTTCGCTATCGGTTTGAGTGGGTGTTTGGATGAAGGCAAATCGTGGTTTTTTATCCCTCTGTTTGTTTTTGAAATTGGGTTCTATTTGCCGCTTCATTCGTTTTTGTGGACCGGTTGAATTGGTTTGATGTAGCCCTAGGGTAGCTAATTGGGACGAGTTGGTGGACTTTGATGTCATACTTCCTGAACTGTAAACTTCTTGGAGGTGAACCTTCTATCAATGTTTTCTTCTACTTTTATAATATAATGGTTTGTAATGATAAGAGTGCAAGGGGTTTTGTTTCAATTAGTCTGTATACCAGGAAGATGCCAGTCATGAGCAATTACGCAAGCATTCTTTATTTGGATAGACAGAAATATATTAAGGTAGAATGTACAGTTGGGGGTTTTCCTTTTCCCCTTATTTAGCGTTGGTCGGCGAAGGATAGAGTGGAATCGCCTGACTTAAACAAACTAACACACTGTGAGTCGTGTCTTCTAGAGAGATTGGAAGGAGGTCCTCCATTGTGATTTGAGGAAATAAGGACTTTGAGGAACGTGTGGGTGCATTGTTTGAAGGGAAAAAGCCCGAATGGTTAGGATGAGTGTTGGAAGTGGGGTTCGGCCTCATTAGATGTGTTGTAAGTGGTGATGGAAAGTGTGGCTAGCCGGCTGAGAACTTATAGTTAGAAGAAACTTTTGATGGATGGCCAGGATAAAAGCCTAGGTAAAAGACCGATGTCAAGTTTGGGGGCTAAGATTCCCGCTTTTGTGAATCCTTTTGTAACTCCTCTGCCTTCATATTTAATTCCATAGGGTAGACTTCTTACTTATGCAATGTTTGCTTTTACTAGTTGTTGCTTTATTTTCGATCGTAAGCTTATAAATTTATTAATGTTTTTGCAGAAACCTTTGGTGTAGACTCTGCTATCATTCATTGTACTGTGAGGAGTGCACCGATCGTTATTGCGCCTGGGGACACACTGTACCTGTGGACATTCCCGTTCCATTCGTGTTTGTAGCAGTTCCTCTAGCATCTTCGTTTCGTGCTCCCTCTTCTGGTGAAATGCTCAAATCTCTCACTCCATAGAATGTATTCTATCCTTGGAGGGGGCTTAGGGAGACAATGAGTTGGTTTCATCTTGAGGCTACTTCCCAGAGATTATCAGGAATATATATAAATAGTTGCGCTTCCCTTATACCTTGCACTAGCATGAGGAGTTCTATTGAAGGAAGTTGGGTCCTTATTCAAGAATAGAGTTGCACTCAATATAACATGGAAATGAATGCTAGAGCGCTCGTAGAGGAAACTGAAGGATTGCGTTTGCAATTGAAGAAATATGTTGCTGAGGTAAAGGAGTTAAGAAGAAAACATGAAGCAGGAATGTGATCACGAGCGCAAGAGCTGAATAAGAAACATTCCAACCAAGTCTCTCAAATGAAAAAGGACTTTGATCGGGCTGCCAAGAAGGGAAATTGAATCCACACTATCGTGGAGACAAGCCTAAGGATCGAGATTCGAGAGCTTAAAGAGATTTTAGAGCATGTGCAGTTCATAGAAAATGAGAGGACAACTAAATTCTCAAGGAAGTTGACAGAATTAAAACAAAGTCACGAAAAATAAATTGATGATGCTGGAAGCTGCCAACATGGTAGAGGTAGTAGAAAAAGTTAGAGCAACAACAAACGCCACCTCTACTTTGATGATCACAAGGATGAAAAAGGCACGAGATGTTACTATTCTGAGTTTTCAAGTAGCACGCGGTCCCTTTGATGTGACCAACATGGACTTTAATGCTCTTTGGGAGGTGGCTGAAGATTTTAATGTAAGGAATCCCTTTGGGTCCTATTCGGAAAGCTTTGTCGCGAACTATAAGAAAGTGGTATCTCCTCCCGTGGGGAAACCAAGTATGCGAGCGCCCGTGGACGACCTTGTTGACATTATTGGTGATCATGTGGTGAATAATACTGAAGCATCGAGCAGATCTGGGGGAACTTTATAATCTTTATGTTATTATGCTGTGTTTGATGAGATTAATACCTTGAGAATCTAACTGAAGGAGCTCGTACTATTATAATACTTCATACAATGTTATTTAATTCTGGATCAAGTCGAACCAAATGTTTGAGACTGTACATGGTGCTAATGTTTAAGACAATACTTTTTTCTTTGGCATTTTCTCTGTTTAATAATTATAACAACTAACAAAAAAGGTTAAAGAAGAGGGGAAACTTAGTCTGGAAAACCTTCAAAGAGTGAAGGTTAGAGTGAAAAAATACAAGAAGAGTGGATAAGAACATCACAAAGCTATAAAAGGGATAGCAAACACTCATTCAATCATTTGTTAATGCATATGCACATTAAGACTTCACTTTGACATTATTGGTTTTGAGTTTTACTGGAACATGCAATATAAATGCGGAGTTATATAATAAACTTATTATTTGTTGATTTTACTTTGTGCGTGCTTGGGTCTCTTGCGCTTGCTTTTGGGAGCGATAAGTAATGGTTATTAATGGTAGTTGCGAAGTTTATTTGGCTGGTTCGGTGCTGAGCTGTACTATATGTGTCGTTTTGTGGGTGAATAGATGTTTATCCAATTCTTTATGTTTCATATTTATTGGTCTATTTAGACGGCTTTAGCAGTGAGTGGTTATTTCGCCGTCACCGTGATTGGACGTCCTAAGATAGACGTTTCAGAGAGGGATTGGTTCTAACTATTGGATGTTTTTGATGCATTTATGGAGCAAAAATTTCAAGATTGCGTGATTTCATGCCTCTTTTCAAGATTTTAAAATCTTCGAATTAACCTGTCCCACCAGTTTCGAAGATTTGAATTTGAAATGTCAGGTTTTGGTATTCCTTATTCTATTATAAATAGGAGTCTTTTGGGCTTGTATTTTTCATATCCTACTTAATAACTTTCCTTTGCGGCTTTGGTTTGTAGAACACTATTGGTATTGGTGAGGGCTTTATTTGTAGCTATGATCGGCCTACAAAGGGTTCATTTCATAGATATGGGAGGAGTGACTATTGTTTATTTGGAGTTGTTCATTTCGACAGACAATAGTATTTGGAAGGATATGACTAGCCATTTGTAGTGACGAATGCTAACAGGCAAAGTGTTTGGAAAACCTTGCTCTCAAGATTTTCAAAATATTATTATTTGTTGCTGTTTAGAACTACATTAGGAGGCAACCAATGCAAAGCATCATGTTGAAGATGTTGATGTTTGCTCAATTTAGGCTATTTTCCTTGTAATTATAATCAAGGTGGATGTCCGTTTGTCAGTAGTGGTGCCAGCGGTAGTGGGCACCATGACAACAAACAATTTGCACCTTGAGAATTCACGGGCTGATTCACTAAACTAAAAAACAAATAAGGGTTTTCAATTTTTATGTGTTCAGCATGTTACTATGACGAGAGCCTATTGAAGTAAAGGCGTTCAAATTAGACTTGAGAAAGTATGAATTTTCAATATGCGATGAAATAACTTTGTTATGATATTTATGTTTGAAATGTTTTTGATTCTTTTAGAATATGCCTTCGACAGTTTTTGTTCCCATTAAAGGGCATAAAGATGTAATATTTTGTTATCCCTAAGCATAAAAGGTGGTTTGTTTTTACATTTCCATTTGAAGTAGGAGTTTATATTTTTTGAGCTAATAACTTATTTTTCCTTTGCGTTTTGCTTATTTTAGCATTGATGTATTTTTTTACTTAGCTTGGGAGTGCTGTGCTTCGCACCTGTTTCTTTCCTGAGGATGATAATATAAGTTAACTTATTCCTTTTGGGAATTTATAGTAGATAATCAACAGACATATTAGCTTCACACATTTGCTTTGAAGAGGTGGATGCCTAGTTCTTTCTCTAGATTTGAATGTAATCTAGGATGGTTTGACTCTTCTTAGAGCAATAGTTAATTACACAATGTTGTTATTCTTGGGGAGCTCCATAGATTATTTATTTCTTCTGTTTTTGCGCAAATATGTGAATTAATTTTATTTTTTTATGCACGTTGCCCCTTTGCGATGAAAAACTTGTGGAGAATAAACTATAAATTTGTGCTTATGTTCTGGTGTGCGGATTATGTGTTTCTTTTTATGGTGACATATGAATATAGACTTCAAATATTCGCAAATTTGCAAAGTAAATGGATAGCGAATGCTTGCCCTTTTTGAGAATGATGCGGGTGAGAGGTCGATGTTTGTTGTTTCTCGTGTAATTTTCGCTCTCTTGGATCAAATTATATATTTACGTAGTTGCCTTGAGTTGGGAAGATTCTTTCCCCTAGTGAAATAACTTTTATCATTGTACACTTATTTGTACATTTACTATTTTTTCACGGAGTAACTTTAGTCTTCGCGAACCTTAATATTTGATGTCGCTTTACTATGTAAACTTACTGTGGAAATGGCGAGCGAACCTTTCATCTTTGATGTTGCTTACTATGAGCACTTAATGTGGAAGTGGCTAGCAAACTTTCATCTCCGTGGTCGCTTTACTATGCATACTTACTATGGAAATGGCTAGAATACCTTTCATCTTTACGGTTGCTTTACTATGCATACTTACCGTGGAAGTGGCTAGTGAACCTTTCATCTTCACGGTCGCTTTACTATGTGATCAGTGTGAAAACGTCACACTATTAGTGCAAGCTATTGATCCTATGAGGATGGTGTCTTCAACTTAAGAATTTTGTAGCCACAAGCAATTCTATAAAAGTGATGTTGTGAGTGTAATGGTGGTTGCAATAAAGGAATAAAAATGAATAATGGATTAATTCTAGTAGCAATAACATAATATATAAAGAGCAAATAAATATAGGTAAGGTATGGATCTCCTTGGTTTAGTTCGGTAGAAAGATCAAGTATACTTCGAGGAAGTACGATGGCTCAATTAGCAATTAAAAAGTGAGCTTGAGTACTAGCTTCCATTTAATCTTCAACTATTGACGCATGGACATAGATCGGCTACAACTCTCGTTATTAGTCAGAACTATAACACTTTGAATGTGCGGATCAACTCTTGTTGTAATACTAGTTAACCTGTCACTGCATCTGTCGATGTCAGTGGCTAGTTTAACACTCTCATGCAAAACAGTAATCAGATCCAACAATTAAAGTTTAAGAAAAAGCTAATAGAAATATATATTGAACTAAAGAGTAGGTTTCAACAAGTTCATAAAGCACAAAATTTTAAACTATCATCAATTAAGCATAAAATACAAAAGTAATCTCCAACAAACATCTAAATAAAAAAGAGTTTAAGAAGATAACAAAGTATTCTCCTCGATTCAGCACTTGATTTCTCTTCTCCTTGGATAATTTTGCCTCACTTCACCTCGGATCCCTAGAAAAGAGCTTAAGTCACCATGGGAGGATAGAGAAAGCTCGTAGGTTAAAGATGATATGAAAATTCAAATCGCGTGACACACTCTGTCTCTTCCCAGATTCATCATTTTATAGGCTGCCCAAGAAAGGACACCTGTCCTACAAGTGTTTTGCGTGACCCAAGGCCGTACAAAATTTGTTATAACAAATAATGCAGCTGGCAAGGTCGTCCTTATCATTTAGCAGGCTGGACAGATGGCAGATGCATTGTCGAGTTGGGTGCAGTGGTGAAACCTTCCTCTACATGGACATTAGAAATGTAGCGACAACAAGGCAAAATAGGTAGAAATATGTGAAATAAGAGCAACTGAGACTAAGTTAGATAAAATGCATGCAGAGACAATTAAATCTATAAATCTAGGGAAAATACATGCTCTTTAAAGAGATATCACACCCCCAAACTTGAGTTTTTACTTGTTCTCAAGTAAAATTTCAAGCAACAAGGTTCAACAATAGTTTAGAGGCATTCTAGATACTTGAATCATTCAAACCAACCAATAAATATATTGCATCGACAAGAAAGAAAATTGCATAATCAACTCCACATCAATAGATAAGCAAGCAATTCTAGAAAACCTAACATCATTCCTATCATCTCATATTCATTCCACCTATCAACATTTATTTAGTACCACAAATAACAATATATAAATATCATACATATAAATATGTTTTTTCTTCTTTTTCTCTTTTTATGTAGCGAGCGATATCAAGCAATGAATGCACCCTAGACCCTGATAAGTATGATGCTATACAGTGAGAGCATTTGGCTAGATTTATTTTTCTAACGCATGCAGATGAGTGTTCCCCCTTAATGCTACTTTTATTTTATTGCACTCACTTTGAAATGCCTTTCATTTTTATTTAATAAGAATACTAACATATATAGCACATTCTGAAATATGTGGAAGTCATCAAAAATTAAAGAAATTATGCTAGATATTCTCTAATCAAACAAACAAATATATTAGTGGAGAGTTGAAATGCAATCATCTATCATGTATATCCAACCAATTTATCAACAATCAGAACGATTCAAGAATTATACATCGACTGCAAGCGAAACGTTTTTCAACAAAAAAAACCCTGCATTTGCTTAAAAACATTTTTTGAAATAGAGGTGCATTTCAACTCCTAGGCATATGCCCCCAAACTTAATGATTGCGTTGTCTCCAATACAAAAGAAAAGAAAATGAAATGACAGAATGCAATGACAAAATGACATGACAACATGTGGTCACAAAGCCGAATGCAATGATATTACAACTAAATGCTTTTACAATGACAATGTAAATTACCATGACAATACAAAAGTACAAAATGAAATTACACTATATGGAATGCATGCCTACAGAACTAAAAACAAACTAACTCAGTTCTCAAGCGATTAGGAGGAACAAGAGGAGCATCGTTTCTTCTTTTTGCTCATCTTCTCTTTTTTTCTCTTTTTTCTTGCTCTTATCTTTAGACTTTGAGTGCTTTCTCTTCTTCTCTTTCTTTGGAAGAGGGGCCTATTCATCTTGTTCAGCTTTCTATTCTTTCTCGGTCTCCTCTTCTTTATAGAATCATTGGTCGCATTCGCAGTAAGGATAAACAGTGGTGGTGCCTTGTATAGCACCATCGTAAGAGAATTGGCCTCTTGTTCACCTATCATAGACACAACTTTCGTCGGTCTCGCAGCAACTGGCTTAATCTTTGATCTTTTTAGGGTTGCATGCACAATCTTGGATACAACCGAACTTTCTTCAACAAAAATGTTCTCAACAATAGTCTTCTCAACAATAGAACTATCTTCTTCATCTTTACCAATGTCTTCAACCAAGACTTTATCTTCTTTGGCAGCATGGGGTATTGCGTCGACATCCGTAGGGATATTCAAGTTTGCTAAAGTATAAGAATGAATATGCCAACTATCTAGGTTGTTACAACAAATTATGCACGACACTTGGCACACAAATAACCTACAGGATAGGTGTCCTCCTTGAGGTGGCCTGTAAAAGGACTATTTTGGAGGAGAGAGAGAGTCATGCTATTCTAATTTTTTTCGCACCATCTTCAACCTCCGAGCTTTTATCCTCATCCCATGATGGCTAAAGCTTATTTTTAGAGATCCGAGGTGAAGTAAGGCAGATCTATCTAAGGAAATAAGGAGTCAAGTGCTGAATCAAGGAAATATCTTGTTATCTTCTTAAACTTCTCTTTATTTTGATGTTGTTTTGGAGATTTACTTGTATTTGTGCTCATCTTGACAATGGTTTAATTTTTTGGAGCTTGTTGAACTTATTTAAATTGTTTCTTCAGTTTAATATATATATATATATATATGTATTAGCTTTTTCATAAGCTTTAATTGTTGGATCTAATTTATGTTTTGCATGAGAGTGTTAAACCAGCCACTGACATTGACGGATGCAATGACGAGTTAGATTAACGAGTTTTTTCAATGAAAGTTGATAGGATGCAAAAAAAGGTTGGTCTACTTGTTCTAAGGGAGATAGTATTGACTTACGACAGAAGTTGAAGATGATCTATATCCCTAAGTCGATGGTTGAAGGTTAAATGGAAGATAATATGCAAGCTGACCACATCATCGTTGATTGAGCCATCCTTTATCCTCAAAGTGCATTTGATCTTTCTGCCAAGTTGAGCTAAGAAGATCCATGAGTATTTCTCATATTTCTCTATCTTTTATTACACTTTATTGTTGCTAGCACATTGAATCATTTACACTCCTTTTATCTTGTTATTGCAACCACCATTGCACCCACAACTACCACTTTTGCAGTATTGTATTGTAGTCACATAAGTAAAAGCATAATACACCATCCTTATGGTATCGATATTCAAACAAGATTTCCTTGTTTCTATTCTTGCATCGATAGTGTAGCTTGCACTAAATAGTGTGATATTTCCACATCGGTCAAGTTTTGGCGCCATTGCTGGGATGGCGTTATTATGTCCTTATGTTTTTTCTTGCAATTCTATTTTCTTTATTTAAGTTTTTAGTTGTTTCTAATAGCTTTATTTTTCCCCTTTTTTTCTTTACCTTTTTAGGTGTTGTTTGACCAGAAGTGCCTCTACACCACACTTCTTACCAAATCCAAAAGTTGATAGAACTTTTTGAAGAAGGATTCATGAAAATAGTGGAATGGCTACACAACCAGTCAACAATGAGAAAATTCATCATGCTTAAGAAAACCCACCACTGCACCCACAACCCAAAACAGAATAATTTGCGAGGTTTTTGTTCCCCAATTGGATGATTTGCAACCAGTAATTATTAGTGCAACCCTCTAAACCCGGCTATGCGATACGCCTAAGTCTAAGATGTCGCATTAGGGTCATCGGATTGACCCACAGTAAAAACAGAAGAAAACTCTTAAAAAATTCATGGAAAAATGTAAAATAAAATTTATATTAAACCCCTATTAACATTTCGTTTACACAAAACTGAAATCCAGAATACATATTACAGACTCAGTCATAAAAATAAAACGTCACTTACATGCCCACTAGTACACAGGTACCATACTCCACTTACAACGCCAAGGGAACTCTGATATCGGTCATAGATCCACGATTGAATTTCTTTAACCTGCAATGGTGAAACGAAGTGAGCTTGGGAAAACTAAGTAATACAGAACTACCAAACATGCTATAAGCACAAGCAGGCATATGACTAAACATAAATCTATAATGTTGAACTTGGTTACTATAGATTCTAGATATGATATGAATGTAACATAATCATCATGGACTTGAATACTCAGATATCAGACCAAATGTCAGTGGTTCAGAAAACAAACTAGGAAGGTTACATGAATTGAACTAGAGAGTTTAGCATGTTCTACAAATTTCAGATTGGAAAGGATGGTATTTTTTAGGCAACTGTAGAATTTCAGCAGTAACAGATAGAGGGACAGGAGCAAAGTATCACCTAGATACCCTCAAACTGGACAACAAAAGGTCTTACTCTAGGCTCGTTAGGGTGTAGAAGCCTAACAGAAGGACTTACCCTAGATCCAAAAAGGATGTAGGAGCCTAACAGAAGGCACATAGCCTAACAGGAGGCACATAGCCTAACAGGAGGCGCAAAGCCTAACAAGAGGCACATAGCCTAATAGGAGGCACATAGCCTAACAGAAGGCACATAGCCTAACAGGAGGCGCAAAGCCTAATAGGAGGCGCAAAGCCTAATAGGAGGCACATAGCCTAACAGGAGGTCAGCTTGATCAGGGCTGCCTACAAGACTTCAGATCATGATCCCGATAATACCCAGAAGAGTACCAGTTTAGGTAGTAGACAATATATCATTAGAAATCAGATATATATATATATATATATATTCCTTATTAGAGGATAGAAACCAGAGATCGAGCTTTCATTTTATAAATCAGTTGTACTTTTGATCAGAGCAAAAATCACGATTTAATGTCAGAGATTATTTCAAAATTTACCAACATTATAAACATACTAGTCAATTCAGTTTGCTCTATTATTTAGATTAATTCAGATAAGTAGAGAACTCCGGTGAATTCTATCTTCAGATGCTTATTCATAACTCTAGATATATCAAGTATTAACATTCAAGGTAGTTTAAGTCTTAACACCCGAACTTTCCAAGTAGTTTGAGACTTACAAGTGAATCCGTTATTCAAATCTAGTCACAGGTATAATTCATATCATTTTAAGGCCTAAGAGCATTTTTGTCATTTTATCTATCATGGTCATTTTCGATGTATCACTAATCCACAAATTTCAAAATTTACTCTTTTATTAACATAACCCAAAATTTTAAAGTTAAAAGTCTTAATAATTGCTTATCAAACTCAGAGGTCCTTAAGGTTCCTCAAATTTCTTATTTGAGTACCTAGATCTTAACAGTTGACCATTTATCTATTCTTGAAGTCATTTGCCTTGCGCGGAAATTAATGGTACATTCAAATATAATTTCACGCATTAGCCAAAATTCACATGTATCATAAAGCATACTAAAGGTTGTAATGTATTACCTTGATTCCGAACTATATCAGTCGATACATGATACCCTATTCGATCACTATCGGACCCAAATTCGATGTCTCCACAAATCTCAAATACGCGGTCACTAATTCCTTTAATTAAACAAGTCCTTAATTAGTCCATAACTTGAACACAATACACTTAAACTGAATAATTAAACGTAAGCTCACTTGGGTTCAAGGTCAAATTCAGAGGCTTCCAGGTTCAAATTTCACAAAACTGACTTCAAAAGTGGACTCATGACGTCGAAAAACATAAAATAAGAGTTTTTGAAAATTTTGAATTTTGAGGTCAAAGTCAACGCTAGCGTCATCTATCAAAGTCAACACTGACATCAACAGTCAGAGTCAATGCTAACGTCAGCTGCCAATTAGGTTGATTCAGTTAACTGAGTTGACTTGATCGGGTCGAGCTAACGGGTCAATTCGGGTCGAGTTAGGTTGGTTCGAACTCGAGTCGGTTAGGTTCAGGACAGGTGGACTGGGTCTAGTCAGGCGGGTTCAAAGTTAAATCGGTCCGAATCAAGAGCTACCATCTAAGGCGGCCGAAAATTGCCCTTGGACGGCATGTGAATCCCACACGCAGTTCTATACGGCTGAAAAGTTGTCCCAAAATGCAAATCACGGCCATATCTATTAACCCATTGCATTTAAAAACCAGAATTAGGCCGAGAAGCTTACCAAACTTACCTAAACGTACAAACGGTCATGGAGAGACATAGCTCTGATGATGCCTCATTCGACGTAGAACAGATGCTTAGCTAGTAGGGTTTTGATCGCCACACCACACTGAGTAAACCCATACCATCGACGAGTCCAAACGATGCCACCAACGACTAGAAATGAAAAGGGACAAATGTGGTATAAAAAGGGTTTTAGCCAAAGCTATAACCCGATTTTATAGGATATCGGGGAGGTATACTGGCGAGTTGGGCTAGGGGTTCTAATTGAACAGACAATGGGATTGTTTTGGTGTTGGTGGTGCACACCACTGACCGACGGTGACGGAGATCAGGGTAGACGGAGCTGAAGATGCGAAGGGTTGGGGAAGAAGGATCTGGAACCTTAATATTTTTTCTTTCAAACATGAATGGGTAATCCTCGGGTATGGTTTGGTTCAGACTTTTAATTAATATGGGTATATTCAAACTTAATGGTTAAATAAAAACCAAAGCAGACTAAGACCAATAATGGCCTTAGCTCAGTTGGTTAACCCTTCAACCCATTATGCCAAGGGGTGCAGGTTTGAATCCCCCTGGCTTCATATCTTTTTTTTGTTAAAATTCCTTCCCCCTTAAAAGAAATTTTATCCTCAAAATTTATCAGAGTCAGGGGAAGTCATAAACTGACATCCTATTCATTCACCTACTGAAACTTATCCATTAGATTATTCTTATTTCTCAAGTCTCATAGACTATCACGGATCAAACTTGGCAAAGTGTCTTAATGATTCAGACTAACTTGGACCCAAAGTCATCCCATCATACATCCCAAACTAACTGATCATAATACTGTATCTGCCATCATATGAGACCCTACCAAACTCCATGCATACACTTGCCAGGTAGCCTTCGTATAAATGATTTTTTGTCGGAGAGAAAACCTTCCCAACTATCACGGAAGTCAATCATACACCTCAAGTGCATCTTCCGAATCTGAAATACTTTATCAAACTGACCATCAATTTGCAGATAGAAATTGCACTGAAGTTTGAACATACACCCAAATCTTTATACAAAGCTGTTCAAAATAATAGGTTGGCCACAAATCTCAATCAGAGAAATATATTACATAACTGTACTCCGTACTGCCTATCAATTCTCTGAATCACATAGCATGGTCAGCTTGTCGTGTCGTTCTATAGTCACTCAGGAAGAATCCTTTATACAAGGGGTTAGAGATATTCTAACAACAAGGTTTACAGTAATTTAATCCTACTTCCAATTGGGAGTCATCTCAAGCTATAATAGAGTAGGCGAACGTCAATGTCTGCTATAACTTCCAGTATAACATCCACACATTACTGCCCCTTTTGGACATTGCAGAATCATCTCAGAATCTAAGCTTTCACCGTCTCTACTAGTGTTGTATACATATAACTTGGTTTTGGTAGAAAAACTTCCCACGAATAATCCCATTATGGTCAAATCATAACGATACGGAATTTGTCACCTGTCGAATTCTAAATTATTATTTTTGTGACTGAATCAGGTTCAACCTTTTATCTTTCTCGAATCCAACATACATTATCACACAGACTTAATCATTCATTCACATTCTAAACCAAATCATCAATTTTTAGACATCAACCATCTCAGATTCTTATCTAGATTCATATCTATCACGTGAATCTGAAACACAGATAAACGTCATGTGTATTCTTTTCCAGCAGAGATCGGGTCATAAAAGACATAAGGCTTAGATACATTTATTTTAGAATAGATTCAACATTTAAGTTCTGATACACAGAACTACGGTAATGATCTAGGGGCATGTATTTACCAAAAAAAACCTAAGATAGACGATCGACCGATCTACCCAGAAAAATGAAACTCTAAGCTCTGATACCACTAAATATAACCCCCTAAACCTAGTTATGCGATACGCCTAAGTCTAAGAGGTCACATTAGGGTCACCGGATTGACCCACAATAAAAAAAGTAAGAAAACTATTAAAAATCATGGAAAAGTGTAAAATAAAATTTCTATTAAATCCCTATTAACATTTCGTTTACACAAAACTGAAATCCAGAAGACATATTACAGACTCAATCATAAAAATAAAATGTGACTTACATGACCACCAGTACACAGGTACTGTACTCCACTAACAACGCCAAGAGAACTCCGATATCGGTCATAGATCCATGATCAAATTTCTTTAACTTGTGATGGTGAAACGAAGTGAGCTTGGGAAAACTAAGTAATACCAAACTACCAAACATGCTATAAGCACAAGCAGGCATATGATTAAACATAAATCTACAATGTTGAACTTGGTTACTACAGATTCTAGATATGATATGATTGTAACAGAATCATCCTAGATTTGAATACTAAGATATCAGACCAAATGTCTATGGTTCAGAAAACAAACCAGGAAGGAGTTAGGTTACATGAATTGAACCAGAGAGTTTAGCGTGTTCTACAAATTTTAGATTGGAAAGGACGATTGTCTATCCAAATCAACGTTGACATCAGCAGTCAAAGTTAACACTGATGTCAGCTATCAATTGGTTGACTTAGTCAATCGAGTTGACTCGATCGGGTCGAGCTAACAGGTCAACGGGTAGGGTCAATTCGGGTCGTCGGTTGGTTCAAACTCGGGTCGGTTCGGGATAGGTGGACCGAGCTGGTCAGCCGGGTTCGTGGTTAAACCGGTGCGGCTCAAGAACTACCGCCCAAAGCTGCCGAAAATTGCCCTTGGACGGTGTGTGTGAATCCCACGCGCAGCTCTATATGGCTGAAAATTGTCCCAAAATACAAACCACGGCCAGATCTATTAACACATTGCGTTTAAAAAGAAATTTTATCCTCAAAATTTATCAGAGTCAGGGGAAGTCATAAACTGACATCCTATTCATTCACCTACTGAAACTTATCCATTAGATTATTCTTATTTCTCAAGTCTCATAGACTATCACGGATCAACTTTGGCGGTGTCCTTAATGATTCGGACTAACTTGGACCCAAAGTCATCCCATCATACATCCCAAACTAACTGATCATAATACTGTATCTGCCATCATATGAGACCCTACCAAACTCCATGCATACACTTGCCAGGTAGCCTTCGTATAAATGATTTTTTGTCAGATAGAGAAAACCTTCCCAACTATCACGGAAGTCAATCATACACCTCAAGTGCATCTTCCGAATGAAATACTTTATCAAACTGACCATCAATTTGCAGATAGAAATTGCACTGAAGTTTGAACATACACCCAAATCTTTATACAAAGCTGTTCAAAATAATAGGTTGGCCACAAATCTCAATCAGAAATATATTACATAACTGTACTCCGTACTGCCTATCAATTCTCTGAATCACATAGCATGGTCAGCTTGTCGTGTCGTTCTATAGTCACTCAGGAAGAATCCTTTATACAAGGGGTTAGAGATATTCTAACAACAAGGTTTACAGTAATTTAATCCTACTTCCAATTGGGAGTCATCTCAAGCTATAATAGAGTAGGCGAACGTCAATGTCTGCTATAACTTCCAGTATAACATCCACACATTACTGCCCCTTTTGGACATTGCAGAATCATCTCAGAATCTAAGCTTTCACCGTCTCTACTAGTGTTGTATACATATAACTTGGTTTTGGTAGAAAAACTTCCCACGAATAATCCCATTATGGTCAAATCATAACGATACGGAATTTGTCACCTGTCGAATTCTAAATTATTATTTTTGTGACTGAATCAGGTTCAACCTTTTATCTTTCTCGAATCCAACATACATTATCACACAGACTTAATCATTCATTCACATTCTAAACCAAATCATCAATTTTTAGACATCAACCATCTCAGATTCTTATCTAGATTCATATCTATCACGTGAATCTGAAACACAGATAAACGTCATGTGTATTCTTTTCCAGCAGAGATCGGGTCATAAAAGACATAAGGCTTAGATACATTTATTTTAGAATAGATTCAACATTTAAGTTCTGATACACAGAACTACGGTAATGATCTAGGGGCATGTATTTACCAAAAAAAACCTAAGATAGACGATCGACCGATCTACCCAGAAAAATGAAACTCTAAGCTCTGATACCACTAAATATAACCCCCTAAACCTAGTTATGCGATACGCCTAAGTCTAAGAGGTCACATTAGGGTCACCGGATTGACCCACAATAAAAACAGAAGAAAACTATTAAAAAATCATGGAAAAGTGTAAAATAAAATTTCTATTAAATCCCTATTAACATTTCGTTTACACAAAACTGAAATCCAGAAGACATATTACAGACTCAATCATAAAAATAAAATGTGACTTACATGACCACCAGTACACAGGTACTGTACTCCACTAACAACGCCAAGAGAACTCCGATATCGGTCATAGATCCATGATCAAATTTCTTTAACTTGTGATGGTGAAACGAAGTGAGCTTGGGAAAACTAAGTAATACCAAACTACCAAACATGCTATAAGCACAAGCAGGCATATGATTAAACATAAATCTACAATGTTGAACTTGGTTACTACAGATTCTAGATATGATATGATTGTAACAGAATCATCCTAGATTTGAATACTAAGATATCAGACCAAATGTCTATGGTTCAGAAAACAAACCAGGAAGGAGTTAGGTTACATGAATTGAACCAGAGAGTTTAGCGTGTTCTACAAATTTTAGATTGGAAAGGACGATTGTCTATCCAAATCAACGTTGACATCAGCAGTCAAAGTTAACACTGATGTCAGCTATCAATTGGTTGACTTAGTCAATCGAGTTGACTCGATCGGGTCGAGCTAACAGGTCAACGGGTAGGGTCAATTCGGGTCAGGTCAGGTTGGTTCAAACTCGGGTCGGTTCGGGATAGGTGGACTGAGCTGGTCAGGCTGGTTCAGGGTTAAACTGGTCTGGCTCAAGAACTACCGTCCAAAGCTGCCGAAAATTGCCCTTGGACGGTGTGTGAATCCCACGCGCAGCTCTATATGGCTGAAAATTGTCCCAAAATACAAACCACGGCCAGATCTATTAACACATTGCGTTTAAAAAGAAATTTTATCCTCAAAATTTATCAGAGTCAGGGGAAGTCATAAACTGACATCCTATTCATTCACCTACTGAAACTTATCCATTAGATTATTCTTATTTCTCAAGTCTCATAGACTATCACGGATCAACCTGGCAGTGTCCTTAATGATTCAGACTAACTTGGACCCAAAGTCATCCCATCATACATCCCAAACTAACTGATCATAATACTGTATCTGCCATCATATGAGACCCTACCAAACTCCATGCATACACTTGCCAGGTAGCCTTCGTATAAATGATTTTTTGTCAGATAGAGAAAACCTTCCCAACTATCACGGAAGTCAATCATACACCTCGAAGTGCATCTTCCAGAATCTGAAATACTTTATCAAACTGACCATCAATTTGCAGATAGAAATTGCACTGAAGTTTGAACATACACCCAAATCTTTATACAAAGCTGTTCAAAATAATAGGTTGGCCACAAATCTCAATCAGAAATATATTACATAACTGTACTCCGTACTGCCTATCAATTCTCTGAATCACATAGCATGGTCAGCTTGTCGTGTCGTTCTATAGTCACTCAGGAAGAATCCTTTATACAAGGGGTTAGAGATATTCTAACAACAAGGTTTACAGTAATTTAATCCTACTTCCAATTGGGAGTCATCTCAAGCTATAATAGAGTAGGCGAACGTCAATGTCTGCTATAACTTCCAGTATAACATCCACACATTACTGCCCCTTTTGGACATTGCAGAATCATCTCAGAATCTAAGCTTTCACCGTCTCTACTAGTGTTGTATACATATAACTTGGTTTTGGTAGAAAAACTTCCCACGAATAATCCCATTATGGTCAAATCATAACGATACGGAATTTGTCACCTGTCGAATTCTAAATTATTATTTTTGTGACTGAATCAGGTTCAACCTTTTATCTTTCTCGAATCCAACATACATTATCACACAGACTTAATCATTCATTCACATTCTAAACCAAATCATCAATTTTTAGACATCAACCATCTCAGATTCTTATCTAGATTCATATCTATCACGTGAATCTGAAACACAGATAAACGTCATGTGTATTCTTTTCCAGCAGAGATCGGGTCATAAAAGACATAAGGCTTAGATACATTTATTTTAGAATAGATTCAACATTTAAGTTCGATACGTAACTACGGTAATGATCTAGGGGCATGTATTTACCAAAAAAACCTAAGATAGACGATCAACCGATCTACCAG
This sequence comes from Hibiscus mutabilis, assembly GCA_019671005.1. Lineage (NCBI taxonomy): Eukaryota > Viridiplantae > Streptophyta > Magnoliopsida > Malvales > Malvaceae > Hibiscus > Hibiscus mutabilis. Next base: position 32,455,189 of record CM033738.1, read on the forward strand.
AAAAATGAAACTCTAAGCTCGATACCACTAAATATAACCCCCTAAACCTAGTTATGCGATACGCCTAAGTCTAAGAGGTCACATTAGGGTCACCGGATTGACCCACAATAAAAACAGAAGAAAACTATTAAAAAATCATGGAAAAGTGTAAAATAAAATTTCTATTAAATCCCTATTAACATTTCGTTTACACAAAACTGAAATCCAGAAGACATATTACAGACTCAATCATAAAAATAAAATGTGACTTACATGACCACCAGTACACAGGTACTGTACTCCACTAACAACGCCAAGAGAACTCCGATATCGGTCATAGATCCATGATCAAATTTCTTTAACTTGTGATGGTGAAACGAAGTGAGCTTGGGAAAACTAAGTAATACCAAACTACCAAACATGCTATAAGCACAAGCAGGCATATGATTAAACATAAATCTACAATGTTGAACTTGGTTACTACAGATTCTAGATATGATATGATTGTAACAGAATCATCCTAGATTTGAATACTAAGATATCAGACCAAATGTCTATGGTTGAAAACAAACCGGGGAAGGAGTTAGGTTACATGAATTGAACCAGAGAGTTTAGCGTGTTCTACAAATTTTAGATTGGAAAGGACGATTGTCTATCCAAATCAACGTTGACATCAGCAGTCAAAGTTAACACTGATGTCAGCTATCAATTGGTTGACTTAGTCAATCGAGTTGACTCGATCGGGTCGAGCTAACAGTCAACGGGTAGGGTCAATTCGGGTCGTCGTTGGTTCAAACTCGGGTCGGTTCGGGATAGGTGGACCGAATTGGTCAGCCGGGTTCGAGGGTTAAACTGGTCTGGCTCAAGAACTACCGTCCAAAGCTGCCGAAAATTGCCCTTGGACGGTGTGTGAATCCCACGCGCAGCTCTATATGGCTGAAAATTGTCCCAAAATACAAACCACGGCCAGATCTATTAACACATTGCGTTTAAAAACCAGAATTAGGGTCGGGGAAAGACATAGCTCTGATGATGCCTCATTCGACGTCTAACGGATGCTTGACCAGTAGGGTTTTGATCGCCACACCACACTGAGTTCACCCATATCGTCGATGAGTCCAAACGACGCCTTCAACTATAAAAAACGAAGAGGGACAGAGGCGGTATAAAAGGGGTTTTAGCTGAAGATATAACCCAATTTTGATGGCGATCGGGGAGGTATACCGGCGAGTGGGGCTAGGGGTTCTGATTGAACGGACAATAGGGTTGTTTTGGTGTCGACGGTGCACACCACCGACCGACGGTGACAGAGATCAGGGCAAACGGAGCTGAAGAGGTGAAGGGTTGGGGAAGAAGGATATGGAACCTTAATATATTTTTTTTCTTTCAAACATGAATGGGTAATCCTCGGATATGGGTTGGTTCAAACTCTTAATTAATATGGGTATATTCAAACTTAATGGTCAAATAAAAACCAAAGTAGGCTAAGACCAATAATGGCCTTAGCTCAGTTGGTTACCCTTCAACCCGTTATGCCAAGGGGTGCAGGTTCTAATCCCATTGGCTTCATATCTTTTTTTCTTATTACAATTAGACATTCTATTTAGGCTGGGAACTTTAAGTTGAAGCCGGTTATGTTCCAAATGTTTAACTCTAATAGGCAGTATGCAAGGTTACCACATGAAGATGCTTGAGAGCATCTTCAATCATTTCTTTTAATTTGTGCTTCATTTAGCCAGCAAAGTGTTCTTGATGGTGTCTTACGAATGCAATTATTTCCCTATTCATTACAGGGTAGAGCTCGCACATGGTTTAGAGGATTACCTATCGGCTCTATTACATTGTGGAATGATCTTGCAATGCAATTTGTTTTTCCCATTAATCCATTGACAATGAACTCACGCTTGAGGAATCATATTACAGCCTACTATTAGTTAGATGATGAGACTCTTCACACTACATGGGAGAGATATAAATCTTTGTTGCGAAGATGTCCAAACCATGGCATTCAAAAGGAAACTCATATTGCAATTTTCTATAATAGGTTGAATATAGCCACAAGACAACTTGTCGATGGGTCGTCTAATAGTCGATTACTTGATTCACATACAATGCTATTGTTGATGTATTAGAGCCATTTGCTCAGAACGATTCAAAATATCTTATCTCTAGAGCTGCATCATGCAAAGCTGCATCGAGAGTGCTTGAGCTTGATGACCTATCTTCTCTAAAGGCTCAGATTTCTACTTTGGAGAACAAAATCAAGAATATGGAGTGGACAAGTAAAGTTGCTCCTATCCATCTAGCTCAACAAACAACCACCCTTGTGTTGTCCTATGAGATTTTTGGGGGAACCATCGTTTTAAGGATTGCCCACAACATGCAGAAAATGCTAGTTATGTCAGCAACATACGAGGCACCAACATGGGTACATCCTACAACACAGCTAATAGACAGTCTTGGAGTAACTCTAATCCTGCACAATAACAAGGAGTATTTCGCTCTAGGAATAATTCCTTTCAAGAAAATTCTAGTGTGCAACAAGGAAATTTTGGTTACTTGCAGCAATAGTTCACGCTACAAACGATAGTACAACCATAACAGAATTGGATGCAACCACAAAACAATACTTCACAATCTCAACAATCACAATATGGATCACCAACGCAAGCTCAGTCTCTGATGAGTTATTATGCTCCATCCAGTATCCCGGACCTATTTTCTCTTCTTGAAGAAATGATGCATGATCATTTGTCTTGCATTGAAGATATTGTGCAATGTCACTTTTCATCAATACGCACTTTAGAGGCTTAGTTGGGACAGTTAATTACTGACATGAATTCTAGACAGCCGGGCATATTACCCAGCATCGCTTAGAGTCGCGCGCACAAGGGTAAAAAACATTGCAAGGCTGTTACTCTAAGTAGTGGCAAATAGACCACTGACTCGATGCAACCAGTTCGCATGTCTACCCATGAACGAGGAGAGTCTTCTATACCTGATCATACGGTAAAGGATGGAGAGAATGAAGGCAAGATGAAGTTGTCGCCACAATGCCCTATGCCGCTATCTGTTGTATCTGTTGTACAACCGAAGTTGTCGCCACAATGCCCTATGTCGGCGCAATAGCCAGATAATCTATCTCTACTTTCTTCTCAACAGTTTAAGTATATTGAGTCAAACACTAAATTTCAATTCTTTCATGATACTTTGCAACAGCTTACAGTTCAAATTCCTTTGATTGATGCTTTTACACAAATTCCAAACTATGCAAAGTTCATAAAGGATATTTTGTCCAAGAAGAATAAGCTCAATGCAGTGGAAACCATTGCGCTCGTTGAGGAGAGAAGTGCGTTAATATCTTCCCCTCTACCTAGAAAGATTAAGGATCCAGGCAATTTCATCATACCTTGCTCAATTGGTAATCATTACTCTAGTAAAGCTCTTTGTGATTTGGGGGCTAGTATAAATTTGATGCCGCTATCTAATTTTAAAAAGTTAGGAATAGGAGAAATGAAGCCAACTGCAGTTACATTACAATTGGCTGATAGATTTTTGACTCATTCGAATGGTATGGGAAGAAAGTCTGAAGAATATCATCATATCGACATTCTTGAACATATTATTCAAGGAGACCTGCTTCATCGTGGTATAGCTGTTGATGAAGGTACTGCGCTGACAACGGTAGAAGACAATCTCCATAATTTGACCATATTGTCAAAGTTCTCACTACTTTAGTTAATCATAAATGGCAAGTCAATCTTTGGATCTTGCTCACCGGTCAATTCCTACTTTTAAACTGTCTATTGAAGAAGCTCCTACTCTAGAGCTTAATCCATTGCCAGCTAATCTAAAATATGTATTCCTTGGAGAGGCGAAAATACTTCTAGTCATTGTCTCTGCAACTCTGGACGCAATACAATAAGCTAAATTGATAGATATTCTAAAGCGACACAAGAGTGCTATTGCTTGGACAATTGTTGATATCAAGGGCATTAGTTCGTCTTACTGCATACACAAGATTAAGCTAGATGATGAGAACAAACAGTCTATTGAGCCCCAAAGAAGATTGGATGAAAAGATGAAGGAAGTGGTCATGAAAAAAATCCTTAAATGGTTGGACATAAGAATTATCTATGCAATTTTTGATAACGTATGGGTGAGTCTAGTACACTATGTTCCTAAGAAAAGTGGTATCATTGTTGTTCGTAACGATGCTAATAAGCTGATTCCAACTCATATTCCTACGGGTTGGCGTATTTGTATCGACTGCAGGCGTCTTAATGTAGCCACAAAGAAGGATCATTTTCCTCTTCCTTTCATTGATTAGATGCTAGATCGACTCGTATGCAAGGAATATTATTGCTTTTTAGATGGATGTTCTAGCTACAATCAAATCGCTATTGCACTCGAGGACCAGGAGAAGACTACTTTACATGCCCTTTTGGGACATTTGCCTTCCTAGCATGCCTTTTGGTCTTTGCAATACACCAACCATATTTCAAAGGTACATGATAGCAATATTTTTAGATATGATTGATAATTCCCTTGAAATCTTTATGGATAATTTTTTGATATATGGGAATAATTTTAACCATTGCATTGACAATCTAGAGAAAGTATTGCTGCGATGTGAAGACACTAATCTAGTTTTTAATTAGGAAAAATGTCACTTCATGGTCACTAAAGGAATTGTCCTAGGCCGTAAAATTTTGAAAGCTAGAATTGAGGTTGATAAAGCCAAAGTGGATGTAATTGAAAAACTGCCACCACCAACAAATGTGAAAAGTATTCGTAATTTTCTAGGCTATGATAGGTTCTATAGGAGATTCATTTGAGACTTCTCAAAGATCACCAAGCCTCTATGCCTATTGTTTGAGCAAGGTAGAATATTCGTTTTTGATGATGTATGTCTAGATGCATTCAATAAAATTAAAACACAGCTTGTGAACACATCGATCGTTGTTGCGCCCAACTGGGAGCAACCTTTTGAACTTATGTGTGATCTAGTGATTTCTCTATGGGTACAGTTTTGGGACAATACAAGGATAAGTTATTTCATGCAATCTAATATGCTAGTAAGACTCTAACTGAAGCTCAAATCAATTATACTACTGAGAAAGAGTTATTCTAGTAATTTTTGCTTTTGATAAGTTTCGTTCTTATCTTGTGGGTGCAAAAATTATAGTTTTTACTTATCATTCTTCTTTGAGGTACCTTTTTGTGAAAAAATATGCAAAACCTAGACTAATCCGCTGGATCTTATTGCTGCAGGAGATTGATAATGAAATTAAAGACCGCAAGGGGTCAAAAAATCAAGATGCTAATCACCTTTCGAGGTTAGAGGATGGTAGTGAAGAAGATAATAAGTTTCAAATTGTCGACGCATTGCTTGATGAAAAGCTTTTCGTTGTGAACGCAACACTGTGGTACGCTGATATAGTGAATTACTTAGTTTGTGGAAAGGCTCCTGTTAGTATTGCTGGGCACAAAAAGGCTAGATTTCTTAGAGATGCTACGAAGTATCATTGGAATGAACCTTACTTGTTCAAGGTTTGTAAAGACAATATAATTCAACGTTAAGTCCTTGAGGAAGAGATGAAATCTATTTTACAGCATTGTCATAATGCTCCTTATGAAGGGCACTTTGGTGGAATAAGAACGGCTGCAAAAGTCCTACAATCTAGATTTTATTGGCTGACTTTATTCAAAGATGCCCATGAGTTTGCTCAATGCTGTGATAGATGTCAACGCCCCAGATCCATATCTAGGAGAAATGAGATGCCACAACAGCCAATAATGGAAATCGAGTTATTTGATGTCCGGGGATTAGGTTTCATGGGTCATTTTCCTAACTCTTTCGGAAATCTATACATTTTGTTTGCAATTGATTATGTGTCGAAGTGGATAGAAGCGGTAGCAGTGCCTAAAGATAATGCAAAGATAGTTTTGAAGTTCTTTCACAAACACATACTCACTCGCTTTGGAACACCAAAAACAGTGCTCAACGATCAGGATAAACATTTCCATTGCAGCCAGGTGGCTGCTACGTTGAAACGCTATGGAGTAAATCATAGAATGGCTACAACGTATCATCCTCAGTCCAATGGACAAGTAGAGGTATCTAATAGAGCTATAAAAAATGTTATAGAAAAATGGTGAACACCACTAGAAAAGATTGGTCTTCTCGTCTAGATGATGCATTATAGGCTATACGTATTGTATACAAGACTCCATTGGGAATGTCACCTGTCAATTGGTGTTTGGAAAATCTTTTCATTTGCCAGTTAAACTTGAGCACAAGAAATTGTGGGCACTTAAACAAGTCAACCTTGATTATGAGGCAGTAGGAAAAAGTGCTTGTTAGACATTACTGAATTAGAGGAAATTCAATGCAACGCTTATTAAAATGCCTCTATTTACAAGGACAAGAGCAAACGCTGGCATGATAAGATTTTTTGCACCGACAATTTGAAGCTGGACAGTTGGTTTTGCAATTCAACTCTAGATTGAAACTCCACTCAGGAAAATTAAGATTACGATGGTCAGGACCTTTTGAATTTGTGGAAGCATTTCCACACGGTGCAGTCACAATCGACAACTAGACGTATGAAGTACTTCATTGTAACAACACACACTCATGCAGCGACAGCCTTTGGCCAGATTCATTTTTCTAACGCATGAAGCTAATTTATTTATTTCATTGCACTCACATTAGAATGCCTTTATTTATACTTAATAAGATATAAAAATATGGATATATAACACACATGCTGAGATAAGAGAAGGCCATCCAAAAATAAAAGGAATGATGCAAGATATGCTCTAATCAAACCAACAGATATATCAATGCAAAACTAAGAGATGGAATTATCCATCATGTATATCCAACAAACTTATCAATGATAAGCACTATTCAAGATTTACACATCGAATGCAAGAAAAGCATTTTCAAAACAAAAGGAACCTTCCAATTGCATAGAAAAAAATTGAAATTTTTGAAATGGGGTGCATTTCAACTCCTAGGCATATACCCCCAAACTTAAAGGTTGCATTGTCCCTAATGCAAAAGAAAACAAAATGGAATAAAGGAATGCAATGACAGAATGTAATGACAAAATGCAATAACAGAATGTAGTTACAATGATGAATGTAATGCAATTACAACTATATGTTGTTACAATGACAATGCAAATGCAATGACAAAACAAGAATACAAAAGAAATTACACTACATGAAATGCATGCCTACAAAAACTAAAAATTAACTAACTCATTTCTCTGGCTCATAGGAGGAGGAGGTGGAACGTCTCTTCATCTTCTTGTTCCTCTTCTCTTATTTTCTACAAAAAAGAAATAAAGGAGATTAAAAGAAAAACAACAAAAATAAAATCAAAACCTAAGAAAGCAATTAAAGAGATTTTAAAAAAAATCGACCAATTTAATGGTCTCAATATTTCTAGGATCAAAGTCACCACAATAGAGTTTGAGTCTTTGGCCTTTGACATTGAATGGAGATCCACTTTTTGAGTCTTTCGCACATTGGTGTTCATTGCATCAATTTCTGCATTTTCATGTCTATTTCTACATTTTTTCTCAGTTCCTGTGGCTAGTGTTTTGTATATTTCTGCCTATTTTTGCCTTATTGTTGTTGTATTACTAATGTCCCTACAGAGGAAGTTTTCGCCACTACAACCAGTTAGACATTGCATTTGCCAGCTGTCTAGTCTGCTAAAGGATAAGAACGAATATTCCAGTTGTCCAGGTTGTTACAAAAAATTATGTACGATGCCTGACATGTAAATAACCTCCAGGACATGTGTTCTCCTTGAGGTGGCCTATAAAAAGAATATTTTGGATTAGAGAGAGAGTCACGCTATTCTTATTTTTTTCACAATATCTTCAACCTCTGATCTTTTATCCTCCTCCCATGGTGACTTAAGCTTATTTCTAGAGATCCGAGATGACGTAAGGTAGATCTATCCAAGGAAATAAGCAGTCAAGTGCCGAATCCATAAAATATCTTGTTATCTTATTAAACTTCACTTTATTTTGATGTTGTTTTGGAGATTTACTTGTATTTGTTCTTATCTTGACAATGGTTTACTTTTCTGGAGCTTGTTGAACTTATTTAAGTTGTTTCTTCAGTTTAAGATATATATGTATTAGCTTTTTCTTAAGCTTTAATTGTTGGATCTGATTTACGTTTTGCATGAGATTGTTAAACCAGCCACTGACATCGACGGATGTAGTAACGAGTCAGATTAACGATTTTTTACAATGAGAGTTGATAGGATGCAACGAAAGTTGGTTCACTTGTTCTAAGGGTGATAGTATTGACTTAATATGAAAGTTGAAGCCTATTTATATCCCTTAGTCGATGGTTGAAGGTTAAATGGAAGCTAATACGCAAGTTGACCACATCATCGCTGATTGAACCATCATTTATCCTCAAAGTGCATTTGATCTTTCTGCCAAGTTGAGTTAAGAACATTCAGGCATATCTCTTATATTTCTCTATCTTTTATTACACTCTGTTGTTGCTGCCACATTGAATCATTTACTCTCCTTTTTATCATGTTATTGCAACCACCATTACACCCACAACTACCACTTTTGCAGTATTGTATTATAGTCACATAAGTATAAGCATAATACACCAGCCTCGTAGGATCAATATTCAAACAAGATTTCCTTATTTCTATTCTTACATAGATAGTGTAGCTTGCACTAAATAGTGTGACATTTTCACACCGATCAAGTATCAATTGCCAATCCCCAGCAACGGCGCCAAAAACTTGATGCTTGTCGAATAGAGATCTACTTTAGAGCAAGTATACTCGTCGAATCAAGTTATAAAGTGATAAGTAAAGTGTTGAACCCGTGAGGATTTGATCAATAACTACGAAGTTATCAAACTTAAGAATATGTTTGCAAGTAATAGTGGTTTTTGATTTATCAAAACTAAAAGTAATTAAACTAAAGATAGCTATGCTTAAGATGAACATATGTGGCAAATAACAAATAATTATGGAAGCTGGGGTTATTGCTAAGGATATATGTATGATTACTTATTTCAATGCTATAGCAATTGGCAATACATGCCTGCATAAACCATTAAGATCTTTATCTATTCGACAGGATTTTCGAAGGAACTTTTTGCTCTCTCGATGCTTAGAAGTTAATAATATTAAAGCTTAGGTAATGTATGTCTGCGTAAACTCTAACAACCTTATTATTTGTTTAAGAACTCCCGTTTAGTTGTTGAAATCCTAAACTTATGTCTAAGCCGGATTAAGGCTAAGTTAACAGCTTAGCCGTACTTTTTACATTTGTATAACCTAACTCTCTCAATATTAAGTCGCATACCAATAGTTAAAATGCCTCTCTCGATAGCTCTTACAATAGTTACGCATGAAGAACAATTAACAGAATATATAAAGGGAAAACAACTATAACATTAAAATAAAGATATTAAAAATATAAAATCCTGGGAAGCAATAATCCTAACTAAATTATTTAGCTCATGTTTGAGCTCAAAACATCGATAATAAAAATATTAAAGCATGGCAGTTTATTAAGCAAGGAAAAAAAAAGGTCGAGCGTCATCGGGAAACTCCCACCATGTTATCCATGTAACCCCCTCGACCCGGCCTAGTCGCAAGAACGAACCGAGCGAGCTATATTAGGTTTATCGAAGTAAACCGTGCAGAATTAAACTCGAAACATGACTATTTTTTTTCTTTTATCTTGTCTAGATGCATAATTATTGTTCTACATGTACATACTGATCTCAATTAAAAACCCAACTCATTCGGGCTTCGAATTGACATCCAATTGATCGTAATTGCAACTTAGGGACCAAATTGCTATTTTAGAAATCTATAGGGTCTTAGCTCATTTTTATATTAGCAACCTTTAATTAAGCAAGTTTCATGCACACATGTTAAAAAATCAAGTCAAAAAGATCATCCAAACTCATTCAATTGCATCCACAACATTTAGGGACAAAAACGTAAGAAAACAGAACTTCAGAAGATTCCAAATAACCAAATTAACTACCACTGTACCGGTACGGACAAAGGTGTTTCGATACGCCTTCACTAATTTAAAACCCCAGAATTCCAATAGCCAATTTCCGTCTAGATATACCCCCACGTATCGAAACGCCCTTCACGGAAGCAATGTACCGTATCGAAACGCCTCCCCGAGTACCGAAACACTGGCCAATTTTGCCTAGACCCGTTATTGCGTGTAATAAGTGCTACGCAAATGTGTAAGTATACACGTCGCAAGTAATAAAGTGATACGAGTATCGAGTATCGTCTCCACAGGGATTGGTTTGGGCAACTTTGCTTAAGTTACTGCACTGTGAAAATAAAAACACAATTGATAATAGAGGTTTTAATTAACGAGAAAACTAAGAGCAATAAACTAAAAGAATAGATGAAATTAAAATATAGTAAATAGGCTAGGTTATCGTGAGTTGAGGTGTGATAGCCGATTGGATCGTTTAGTAAAAGAGTGCAAGGGCAACTTAGTTGCCGTGGAAACTTGCACAGCGGGGTTGCCTTGGCAACTAATCGATGGTTGCCTGGGCGACTAGCTGAGCAACTACTTGGGCGGCTGGCCGGAAACTTCAAGGTTCAGCGGAGCGTTCTTCAATGGTTTCTTCTTATCCCTAAGTCGAAACTCTAGCTACTTGTGCATGCCTTGATAATACATCCCTGCGTGAATCAAGGGTGAACAACAACCAATCTTGCGCTCCTCTTAGCCGTTGAAATCCTTAACTTATTCCTAAGCCGGATTAATCTTCACCATCAATAGATTGAATAAAGACCATACTCATTCGTTTCTTGAATCTAACTCTCCCGATATTAGATAAATAGATGAAGTTATGAGATCCTCTCCCAATTCACTCGCAAACAAGAATAAAAGCCAAGAATGAGTAAACCTTGAATAGAAAAGTGCAAACTCTTATTACCTAAAAAAAATCCAATTGTTTCTCACAACAACAAAACACAATAACCCCAACCAATCAAGTTAGTTCATGGTTGGGTTCAAAAGATATACAAAGAATAATCCCCAAACCATGAATCTAATGGAAGCAAAGAAGAAGAAGAAGAAATCGAACTATCTCCCCTCTTGCTCTCTTGTCGAAATTTCTCTCCTCTTGCCCTTTGGAGTTGTCGAATTTTTCCCTCTCTTCTTGCTCACCTGTAGTTGATGGCTTGGTGATCTATTTATAGGGCTAGTTCAAAGTCCTTCTTTGAGGAGGAAGTTAAGTTGGAATTAAATTATCTTTAAAGAATATAATTCTTTATTATAATTATATTCCTTCTAGAACTTCTCCTATCTTATTGGAATTTAATTCTTCTTTAACCTCTTCATGGAAATCAAACTCCTTTGGGATTTAGCTTTGCTCCACGTCATCTTGGGCTTGTCTATTCATCAATTTCGACTACCATATCACCTTATTCTTTGTCGACAAATACCCTGGCAACTGGCTCGGCGTCTCCTTCATGCATTGCCCTGGCAACTAGCTCGGCATCTCCTTCATGCACTGCCCTGGCAACTGGTTCTAGCCTTGTTTAGGCAAGTGATTCTGCACACGCACAAAAACACACCAAAGCAGCATCTTTTTCCACAAAAATCACCAAGTTATGTAATCAAGCTCAACGGTGGAAAGAAACATGAATTAATGCATGAATGACTAATCATGCAACTAATATGAGCTTAAGTCTAACAATAATATGAGTAAAAAGGGTAATAAAAATAGTACTTTTGAACACTTATCACCCGTACTAAAACAGTTGTTCATGTACCAGTACGCTAAGCCTGGAATGGCTTACTCGTATTGAAACAAGAAGACCTATATCGGTACGCCTAGACCTGTACTGTCCATTTTTACTGTTTAAACATGCTTTTGAACATTCCAAAACATCCTAACATGCCCCTAGCACACATCCAACAAATTCAAGGATCAAACCACACAAGACAACCTAATTTCAACATCAAATCATGGCATCATACTTCAATTGTAAATCTAGAGGCATGCTTCCTAGAAAACCAATCATGCAAAGCTTGAAACTTCAAATCTTCACCACAAACAATCTATAATGACCATTTACAAACCAAGAGCAACAAAACAAACTTGCTCAAATAGGGAGTTTAACAAAACACCTCCCAAAATAGCAACGAAACCCCCATTGCCCTTATTACTTATAGTCTATACAAAAACATACTTTGGTTATCAAGTCTTGTTGTGATCTCTTGCTTCCCACTGCCTTCCAAGCTTTTAATTCTCTACATTGATGGACAAAGAGAGCATAAGCACACTAGGCTTACTGAGGAGCACTCAAAACAACACACCATCAATACATTAAAACCATTTCTCAATATTACATTGGAATCTCATTTCAATCATCTTTTAAAACATTATCATGCCTTGAAAACCATGCACTTAACATCTTTAAAAACCAGCATATTAACCCATATTGAACATGTATCATTAACCAACAACAAATCCCATTGGTAAACCTCAATTTAAGCTTTCACATGCATAACGACCATATGCAAAGCTTAAAGAATATACATGTATAAATTCCATTATACAACATAAACCATTTCAATGATACATCAACAATTATATTGGCTTACAAGTGATCAAAACCATGTTCCTTTACCAAAATAGTTCATCGGATACACGGATTCAAGCAAGTATTCTCCCAACACTTCAAGCCATCTCAACTGGAAAAGTGATACAATCACAATCACGGTACATTAACAACCGGACACACTTTCAACCCACAGGGACACCAACCCCATTCTTCAGTTAGATGCTTAACCCACTAACGAGAGTTTATGGTACTGTATAACCCCTCTACCATTAGGGTACTTGGATGGAGTTTTCGGTACACGGATCTAAACCCCTCAACATCCAAGGCGACTTATTATAGTGCACTATCAATCCTATGGCCTGCCAACTATATCCGATAACAATTTTAAAACCACATCACTTGCCAATATAATTAACCATTTACCATTTACCTCACTATTTTTAACAAGCATTAAACGAAACCATTTTCCAAAGCAACAACCATGCTTTAAACCACAAGTATAAACCATATACTAACAAGGATCACTTACCATGTCCATCCTTCAGCATTTCATGCTCAAAAACAGTATCTCATATACTTTAAATCATGCTTAAACAGTAGGTTTAATGTAAATAAAAACAAGTGCATAAAAATCATTTTACACTAGCACGACCGAGAGAGAAAACCACATTTTACTTACTTACGAGTTTAAACCAACGTATCAAGATAAGTTTAAACTCCTATAAACCACCTTTAAAACATTTCAAAGCTGGAATCCACGTTCTCACTCACCGATATGTGAAACCTTGATTCGCCGACACGAAATCAAACGTTCGAAGCCTCCAAAGCTTCACTGATCACTTCCGGATCAACCTCCTTTATTTTAATCACATTGCAACAGAGGATAAATGCATCTCAATGCATTCAAAACACTTCAACAACAAATCCTCACGAACTTCCACAATCCTCTCACAATTACCCAACCACAACAACCGAAATCATCATCTATTCCTTTCCAAACGCAACCCAGCCACAATCTAACAATCTAACACTTCCATAATCATCAATTAACACTTAAAAAGGATTAATTCATCAGAATACTTCCAGCAATTAAACAGCCACCACAACTCCACAAAAACACAAATCTAACAACTTTAACAACTAGGGATTCGAGAGTTTCGAGATTTCTTTATTAAAAACAACTTATCAACATCATAATACATCTAAAATATGATTAAAATCAACCTCAACATTGGAAAAACAGATCCAATTCGGATCTTTCACTATTTCATCAAATTTACCCAAATAAATCAATTAATTATTACAAAATCATAAAATCAGATTATAAACCATAAATCAAGGATCAAATACTTGGGAATATCAATAAAGAACCATTCAATAGATCTGAAAACAAACCTTACCTCTATTGAGTGATTTCTCCCTCAATTGGTTGATTAAAGCTAGGAAAACACAAGATTTCAATAAGGTTTTGGAAATCAAAGATAAAGAATCATTTACAAATCAAGAAATTAAGAAAACAAGTCTCTCACCTCTGTGATTTGATGAAAATAAAAATGTTTGGCAGAAAAGAAGTGGAGAGAAAAAGTTAAGAGTAAAGTTACATGAAATTTCTTTTAATCCAATAACTAACTTTTTAATAACAAAACTCTTTTAATTATCTTTAAAACACATGTTAAAATATCTTAATTAGAGGGAGAAGCCATAAGCCAAAACATGGTAATATAGCTCCTTAAAGATTCTAAGAATTTGACCCTTTTCATTTTAGTCACCTTTAAAAATAGTTTTCAAAAATTACATTTTGGACACTTACCAAAATGTCACCCTAACAAAACCCCTTGTCCAAAATTGTTTTCACCAATATTAATCATATATTAAAATATGATTTTTAACCATTTTCCATATTTTTATCTTACCAAAAAATATTTACGCCCGAATCAGACTCAAATCCCTAACTCGGTCCACCGGACCATCTAACAAGCCTCAAAACCGCTAGGCCCAAAATCAGGACGTTACAACTCTCCCCCACTTAAGAAATTTCATCCTCGAAATTTTACCTGGAGGGAACAGGTGCAGAAATTGTTCCAGCATATCCGACTTGCGTTCCCACGTGGCCTCCTCAACACTGCAGTGCGTCCACAACACCTTAACAAGCTTGACCGCCTTGCCACGCAAAATCTTGCTGTTGTTATCAAGAACCTCTACGGGTTCCTCATCATAAGATAGTTCTGGCCTCAACTCAGTATTCTCCACCGGCATAACATGAGAGGGATCTGACTGATACCTCTGCAACATCGAAAATGAAACACATCATGAATCCTCTCCATCTTAGGAGGTAACCTCAATTGGTAAGCAACAAGTCCCAGACGCTCAAAAATATCATATGGTCCAATAAACCTCGAACTAAGCTTCCCTTTCTGTCCAAAATGCATCACCTTCTTCCAAGGCGACACCTTCAAGAACACTCGATCACCAACATCATACTCAATATCCCTACGCTTCAAATTTGCATAATATTTCTGACGACCCGAAACCGCTCTCAAGTTCTCACATATCAATTTCACTTTCTCATTCGTGCCTTTCAAAACATCAGGCATGGAGACATGTTTTTCCCCAACTTCAGCCCAACATATAGGCGTACGACACTTCCTACCATACAATGCCTCATACGGTGCCATCTGTATACTAGCTTGATAATAGTTATTATAAGAAAACTCCACCAAAGGCAATTGCTTTTCCCACGTTCCCTAGAACTTAATGATACAACATCTCAACATATCCTCCAAAGCCTGAATCACACGCTCCGATCGACCATCTATCTGAGGATGATACGAAGTGCTAAAATTCAGTCGAGTTCCCAAAGCACGATGCAAGCACACCCAAAGCCTTGTTGTAAAACGTAGATCTCTATCCGAAACTATGGACTTGGGCACTCTGTCCAAATGCACAATCTCAGAGATATACAGATCAGCCAACCTATCCAAGGTATACGTCGTATGCACTGGCACAAAATGTGCACATTTTGCAAACCGATCAACAATCACCCAAATGGAATCCTTTTTGGACGACGTCAAAGGCAACCCAGATGTTGCGTGTGATAAGTGCTACGCAATTGTGCAAGTATACACGTCGCAAGTAATAAAGTGATATGAGTATCGAGTATCGTCTCCACAGGGATTGGTTTGGGCCACTTTGCTTAAGTTCTTGCCTTTGTGAAAAGTAAAAACACAATTAAAGGATTAAAGGAGTTTAACTAATAACTAAACTAGAAAGCAATAAAGTAAAAGAAAAGATGAGATCGAATGAGAGAGAGATAGGCCAGGTTATCGTGAGTTGAGGTGTGATAGCCGATTGGATCGTCTTGGTAAAAGAGTGCACGGGCAACTCAGTTCTTTGTGGCAACTTACACAACGGGGTTGCCTTGGCAACTAATCGATGGTTGCTGGGCAACTAGCTGGGCAACTACTTGGGCGTCTGGGCAGCAACTTCAAGGTTCGGCGGAGCGTTCTTTAATGGTTTCTTCTTATCCCTAAGTCAAAACTCTAGCTACTTGTGCATGCCTTGATAATACATCCCTGCGTGAATCAAGGGTGAACAACAACCAATCTTGCGCTCCTCTTAGCCGTTGAAATCCTTAACTTATTCCTAAGCCGGATTAATCTTCACCATCAATAGATTGAATAAAGACCATACTCATTCGTTTCTTGAATCTAACTCTCCCGATATTAGATAAATAGATGAAGTTACGAGATCCTCTCCCAATTCACTTGCAAACAAGAATAAAAGCCAAGAATGAGTAAACCTTGAATAGAAAAGTGCAAACTCTTATTACCTAAACAAAAACCAATAGTTTCTCACAACAACAAAACACAATAACCCCAACCAATCAAGTTAGTTCATGGTTGGGTTCAAAAGATATACAGAGAATAATCCCCAAACCATGAATCTAATGGAAGCAAAGAAGAAGAAGAAGTCGAAATTTCCCCTCCTTGCTATCTTGTCGAAATTTCCCTCTTGCTCCCCTCTGGATTTGTCGAATTTCCTTGCTATTTATAGGGCTAGGCCAAAGTCCTTCTTTGAGGAGGAGTTTGAGTTGGAATTAAATTATCTTTAAAGAATATAATTCTTTATTATAATTTTATTCCTATTAGAACTTCTCCTATCTTCTTGGAATTTAATTCTTCTTTAATCTCTGCATGGCAATCAAATTCCTTTGGGCTTGGGCCTTGCTCCATGTCATCTTGGGCTTGTAAAGTCATTAATTTCGACATCCCTATTGCATTTTTTCTTTGTCGACAAATGCCATGGCAACTGGCTCGGCGTCTCCTTCATGCATTACCCTGGCAACTAGCTCAACATTGCTTTGGCAAGTGATCCTGCACATACACACAAAAACACACCAAAGCAGCATCTTTTTCCACAAAAATCACCAAGTTATGTAATCAAGCTCAACGGTGGAAAGAAACATGAATTAATGCATGAATGACTAATTATGCAACTATTATGAGCTTAAGTCTAACAATAATATGAGTAAAAAGGGTAATAAAAATAGTACTTTTGAACACTTATCACGCCCCCAAACTCGAACTATTGCTTGTCCTCAAGCAATGCAAACTAACAATTACCTGCCAAGACTTTAATCATCAAAGACATGCTTCAAACTTGAATTCAAACCTCGGAACCGTGGCACAAAGTATGATCACCTTTTAATTTTTCGGATAACACAAAAATTACCCGGAACCAAACTATAGTGCTCGTGACAATGTGTGTGCGTAGTTGTGAACAAGTTGATTTTCAAGATTCTATGTGAACTACAGGCTTTTATTAATTCAATTATCGGGTATTTATTTTTATTTTCACTAGAGCCAATTTCGGGCACCTCTAGCAAAGTAAGCAATTCCTCATTTTATTTTAGTCGACTAGAGCCAATTTGGGCACCTCTAGCGATTCTTTAATGTGCATTAACTACTAGAGCCAGTTTGGGCACCTCTAGCAAGAAAGTGTATTTACTACTAGAGCAGTTTTGGGCACCTCTAGCAAGAAATTAACTTTTAATTTTCAATTTTAAATTTACCCAAATTTTAAGCAACCTAAGTTCACTAAGTTTCTTTGAATCAACAACCCACAACCGTGTAAAAAAATTCAGCATCATAGTAAAACTCTAAGTTCTTTTCATGCAATCCTAAAATTAAAGGTTATTTCAATTAAGTACAGTGGCAAAAATTCATCATTGGATATTCAACAAGTCTTAAGCAATTAAATCAAATTAAAGGCATGGCAAGTAACATATGCAACCTATATGTGATTGCTAAAGATGAATGCAACTAAACATGAAACTAACTAGAAACCAACACCCCCAAACTCGAGAGAAGCATTGTCCTCAATGCATGTAAGAGTGAAACAAAATTTAAAAGAAACTAAATGAAATGAGTTAGTCGGGAGAGGTCGTCACCTCGATTGATGAGTTTTCTTCGTGCCGTTTGCTTGATTCAATTTTCGGTCAGTGGTTGAATGCTTGAGGCTAGTACGCGTGAATAGCATTGCCTTGATTTGGTCCATGTTTGCCGATGCAGGTTTACTTGCATGTGCATCAGTAGTTGCCGAAGCCATTGTTGTTGCCTGGGCATCGCCAGTTTCCGTTGTGGTTGTTGTGGCGAGTAGTCGGCAGTAAATTTCCTTATCATGGTGGTTGTGAGTCTTGTTGTGGAAAAGAAAATAAAGAAAACCTGGAAACTAAAGATAATGAAGAAAAATAAAATATATCCTAAAAAATAAAGAGAAAAAATAACAAAAAATAATAGAACAAAATAGTTCAAAAAATAAAAATAAAAATAAATGTATCAGTAGTTGCCGTGGCGTCGAGGGTTGCCGAGGCATGCACATCCATAGGTGCCGAGGCGTCAGGGGTTGCCGAGGCGTGCGCGTCCATGGTTGCCGAGGCGTGCGTATCAGGAGTTGTTGCGGTGTTGAAAGTTGCCGTTTTCGATACTTCTTATAGTCCATCCGCACCCTCCATCGGGTGATAATATTGCCCAAAAAGAGTTTGGCCAATGTGCTTGCCACTACTCCTTTTTGCGTTACCATGGTGGAGGTGTCTTTCTTCTTTGTTCGCTTGTAGTCCATGTATACTCTCCACCTTGCTACTATTCCTAAAGGCACAAATATATTAATAGGAAAAATTATATCCATTCTCAACCATTCAATTACCTCATTCTTGTCGACTTCTATCATGGTTGGATGTAGCCTTTGTTGTCGTGGCAATTGCTGCTCAAGCCAATTGCCGTGGCAATCAGTTGTCAAATTTTGCTTTAAGTCAAGGGAAGAATCAATTTTCTGAAGAGCTTTATGAATCCAAACACCTTTTTCTTTTGGCCTCTCAAACATCTCCATCAGTAGAGATTTTGATGGCTTCAAATCTACCAACCTCGGTTCCTCAAGACATACCTGCAATGGACGAGGTGAGTTTTTAAAGAATTCAAAAGGTTCAACTATTACCTGCTCATATTCCATTGGCAAAGTATTATCATCTTGTTGATCTTGCATGTGGTCGTGTAATTCTTTGTGGCAATTGTAGATGAGAGCAATCGCACATTCTCGCTTCAACATCAACGTTATAACTTTACGGGCATCGGGTTCCTCGTAAATTTTGTAGTATTGTTGTTCTCAGCTTCACCGAGTGTTGTCGCGGCATTGCTCTGTTCAGGCTCCTCAATCATTGCCGAGGCAATTTGTTGTTCAAGCTCATCATGTGTTGGGCAGTCTCTCTCATTGGCATCCTCTTGACTTTGAGGTTCTAGTTGTTCCTCACACATCGAGAGATTTCTTGCCTTGGGACATCAGTATCCCTAGGAATGAATTGTTGGTGCATGTTATCCATGACATATGTGGATCTCCCAATTGATCTTTGAATCCCCTAAGGTTGCATCCCCTTTGAGCTATCCTCGTATCCATAGATTTTGATAGTTCTCGAATCTCTTCAATTGATCCGTCAAGTCTAGCCAAGGAAGCTAGTAACGTTTCCTCCAAGGAATTGGAATGCTCTTGAAAAGGACTACATTGCCATGGCATATATCATTCTTTGCGGCAAAATTGTTATGGTAAAAAAAAATTTGAGCTTTTTGACCATACCATGAAGAATTTTTGCTTTGGTTCCCTCTATGGTCCTCCATGTAGTTATATGCACCGAAAATGTGAGGGCAATTTTCAAACTCATGATGTTCTCCACACATAGCACAAGATTTTTCCACAGTATAAGTTCTTTGGACTTTTCTCGGTTGGTATAGGTAATCATCAAAGGGTGCAAGAAACTCTTGATTGGATTGATTCATATCTTCCAACATCATCTCTCGAATAGATTGGCTTTTTTTTCGACATGTTGGCGTCCCTTAACTTGTAGCGCACCTTTTTTTTTTTTTTTTTTGATAAAACAAACAAAAAGAAAAGTTAGTAAAACTAATAGAAAAAAATGCAATAACAAAAACAACTAACACCAATTGCCAATCCCCGGCAACGGCGCCAAAAACTTGTTGCGTGTGATAAGTGCTACGCAATTGTGCAAGTATACACGTCGCAAGTAATAAAGTGATATGAGTATCGAGTATCGTCTCCACGAGGATTGGTTTGGGCCACTTTGCTTAAGTTCTTGCTTTGTGAAAAGTAAAAACACAATTAAAGGATTAAAGGAGTTTAACTAATAACTAAACTAGAAAGCAATAAAGTAAAAGAAAAGATGAGATCGAATGAGAGAGAGATAGGCCAGGTTATCGTGAGTTGAGGTGTGATAGCGATTGGATCGTCTTGGTAAAAGAGTGCGCGGCAACTTTCGGTTGCTGTGGCAACTTACAACGGGGTTGCCTTGGCAACTAATCGATGGTTGCCTGGGCAACTAGTTGGGCAACTACTTGGGCGTCGGGCAGCAACTTCAAGGTTCGGCGGAGCGTTCTTTAATGGTTTCTTCTTATCCCTAAGTCAAAACTCTAGCTACTTGTGCATGCCTTGATAATACATCCTGCGTGAATCAAGGGTGAACAACAACCAATCTTGCGCTCCTCTTAGCCGTTGAAATCCTTAACTTATTCCTAAGCCGGATTAATCTTCACCATCAATAGATTGAATAAAGACCATACTCATTCGTTTCTTGAATCTAACTCTCCGATATTAGATAAATAGATGAAGTTACGAGATCCTCTCCCAATTCACTTGCAAACAAGAATAAAAGCCAAGAATGAGTAAACCTTGAATAGAAAAGTGCAAACTCTTATTACCTAAACAAAAACCAATAGTTTCTCACAACAACAAAACACAATAACCCCAACCAATCAAGTTAGTTCATGGTTGGGTTCAAAAGATATACAGAGAATAATCCCCAAACCATGAATCTAATGGAAGCAAAGAAGAAGAAGAAGTCGAAATTTCCCCTCCTTGCTATCTTGTCGAAATTTCCCTCTTGCTCCCCTCTGGATTTGTCGAATTTCCTTGCTATTTATAGGGCTAGGCCAAAGTCCTTCTTTGAGGAGGAGTTTGAGTTGGAATTAAATTATCTTTAAAGAATATAATTCTTTATTATAATTTTATTCCTATTAGAACTTCTCCTATCTTCTTGGAATTTAATTCTTCTTTAATCTCTGCATGGCAATCAAATTCCTTTGGGCTTGGGCCTTGCTCCATGTCATCTTGGGCTTGTAAAGTCATTAATTTCGACATCCCTATTGCATTTTTTCTTTGTCGACAAATGCCATGGCAACTGGCTCGGCGTCTCCTTCATGCATTACCCTGGCAACTAGCTCAACATTGCTTTGGCAAGTGATCCTGCACATACACACAAAAACACACCAAAGCAGCATCTTTTTCCACAAAAATCACCAAGTTATGTAATCAAGCTCAACGGTGGAAAGAAACATGAATTAATGCATGAATGACTAATTATGCAACTATTATGAGCTTAAGTCTAACAATAATATGAGTAAAAAGGGTAATAAAAATAGTACTTTTGAACACTTATCACCAGACACAAAATCTATGGTGATTCTTTCCCACTTCCATTTCGGTATCCTCAATGGTTGCAACAATCCGGATGAAAACTGATGCTCAGCTTTCACCCGCTGACATACCATGCATCGAGAAACAAAATCAACCACATCTTTCTTCAGTCCAACCCAATAGTACTCTTCCTTCAAACAATGATACATCCTAGTACTACCGGGATGCATAGCAAAAGGACTAGCATGCACTTCGATTAGGATGGTATTGCTCAACTCCTCATCTTGGGCACCACAATCGACTTTTAAAACACAACACTCCATCATCATTAAAATGAAAATCTGTAGGATTCCCATCCATGATATCCTTCACATGCGGCACCAAACTCTCATCATGCAGTTGCCTTTCTTTAATCAAATATGACAAGGACGATTTCACTTGCAACTCAACTATCAATCCACCGTCACACGTCTAGATTTTGCTCCTACTCAAAGCATCAACCACAACGTTAGCTTTTCCCGAATGATACTCAATAGACAAATCATAATCTTTAAGCAACCCTAATGATCTTCGTTGGCTAAGATTCAACTAATTCTGGGACATCAGATACTTCGGACTTTTATGATCCGTATTGTTGCGTGTAATAAGCGCTACACAATTGTGCAAGTATACACGTCGCAAGTAATAAAGTGATATGAGTATCGAGTATCGTCTCCACGAGGATTGGTTTGGGACACTTTGCTTAAGTTTCTTGACTTTGTGAAAAGTAAAAACACAATTGATAATAGGAGTTCTAATTAACGAGTAAACTAAGAGCAATAAACTAAAAGAATAGATGAAATCAAAAGAGAGGGAATAGGCTAGGTTATTGTGATTTGAGGAGTGACAGCCGTTTGGATCGTCTTGGTAAAGGAGTGCAAGGCAAACTCAGTTGCCGTGGCAACTTGCACAGCGGGGTTGCCTTGGCAACTAATCGATGGTTGCCTGGGCGACTAGCTGGGCAACTACTTGGGCAGTTGGGCAGCAACTTCAAGGTTCGACGGAGCGTTCTTCAATGGTTTCTTCTTATCCCTAAGTTGAAACTCTAGCCACTTGTGCATGCCTTGATAATACATCCCTGCGTGAATCAAGGGTGAACAACAACCAATCTTGCGCCCCTCTTAGCCTTTGAAATCCTTAACTTATTCCTAAGCCGAATTAATCTTCACCATCAACAGATTGAATAAAGACCATACTCATTCGTTTCTTGAATCTAACTCTCCCGATATTAGATAAATAGATGAAGTTACAAGATCCTCTCCCAATTCACTCGTAAACAAGAATAAGAACCAAGAATGAGTAAACCTTGAATTGAAAGTGCAAACTCTTATTACCTAAACAAAATCCAATTGTTTCTCACAACAAAAAAACACAATAACCCCAACCAATCAAGTTAGTTCATGGTTGGGTTCAAAAGATATACAAAGAATAATCCCCAAACCATGAATCTAATGGAAGCAAAGAAGAAAAAGAAGAAATCAAACTCTCTCCCCCTTGCTCTCTTGTCGAAATTTCTCTCTTCTTGCCCTATGGGGTTGTCAAAATTTTCCCTCCTCTTGCTCACTTGGAGTTGACGGCTTGGTGATCTATTTATAGGGCTAGGTCAAAGTCCTTCTTTGAGGAGGAAGTTAAGTTGGAATTAAATTATCTTTAAAGAATATAATTTTT